>CM042074.1:50017367-50624039 GCA_023509865.1 Trypoxylus dichotomus
AAGCTTTTTTGTATAATTCATAAATCGTTAACAACATTTGTTTCTAACGGGAGCAGTCATCTAAATCTTAGCATGAAGTACAGCGTGCTTAAATAAGTTTGAAATAGTATACCAATGGGATAAAAAAATAGGGATTATGTACTACTAAATTGATAATTATGCTAAATAAAGGATCCTTTTAAGCCATACTAGCGTGAATGTATTAATTAAAAGCTTTAAAATCAAGTTCCCAGTGTATTCTTTTGTATGTACGAGGGGAAGTCCAGAAGTTCGTGGAATGAAAGGGTTTTAAATAAAATAAAACAATAAATCTATTTTTCCTTTTCAATATAATCACAGTACATTTATTAGATCTATGAATTAATTTTACTAAACCATCATAAAAATATTTTTTATCTTTCGCCTCAAAATGGGCCAATATTGCCTCCTTTACCTCATTGTCGTCGGAAAACTTTCTTCCACGTAAGTCTTGTTTTAAATTGGGGAACAAATAAAAATCACTAGGTGCCAGGTCTGGACTGTAGGGTGGATGGACTATTGATTGAAAGTCATGCTTGTGCAGAGCAGCCATTGCAACTTTGCTCTTGTGAACCGGCGCATTGTCTTGCAAGAGCAACACACCCTTGGTCAATTTTCCTCGACGTTTTTCCTTGATGGCCTCCTTTAATTTTTCTAATATCGCTGCGTAATATTCTTCGGTTATACTCCTACCTTTTTCCTTGTAATCAATCAATAATATTCCCTCACAATCCCAAAAAACAGTAGCCATCAACTTTCCAGCCGATTCTGACACTTTGAATTTCTTTGGCTGTGGTGGACTACTGTTTGGACTCAGGCTCAAGGTGATTAATCCATGTTTCATCTCCGGTAACAATCCGCTCCAAAATCTGTGCAGGTTTGTCGCCACGCAGCTCCAAAAATTGTTTGGACGAAAAGACGCGCTGCTATTTCTGCAGCGGCGTGAGCATTCTCGGTACCCATCTTGCACTGACTTTTGTCATACCCAGGTGATCATGTAGGATACGCAAAATGGTGGTATCTGACACTCCAACTAATGCAGATCATTTTTCTTTTCTTCAAACGGGCATCTTACAGTAGAAATTTTTTTACTTTTTCGACGTCTGATGTGGTGGTCTCAACTGGCCGTCCTGAGCGGGGGTCGCCTTCAATCGATTCCCGACCATGTTTAAAAAGACCATGCCACTTATAAAGCATTGATTTACTAGGGCATTGTTCCCCATAAACGGTTTCCATTTCATTCAATATGGTTTGAGCGTTCTTTCCTTGCTTTGTACAGAACTTTATCACAGCACGGTGTTCAATATCCTCCATAGTTTCAGTTTTTAATATTATTAGCTGATTTTTATATCAAATTTGTATCTTACTTAGTTTACGGCGAAAAAAATAAAGTCAAAGATTCACAATAGCGAATTAAAACAGTAACTGAATAATAATCGCATGGGCGATATGCAAGCATTGTGCTTGCGACGGACGCGCATGAGGTATTGTGGTACAAGTAAAGCAAATAAGGACTTTGTCGATATTAGCACCGTATTGATTTGTCATGCGATCGCCCGACTTACGCGCTTAAGAATGAAGGTCAACAAATGCCCCTAAAACTTTGCAATAAAATAAAGATACGTAATTTCCCAGTTACTGCGAAGCGTGCGAAAAATTTGGTTGATGAGATATTTTCATTTAGAAGGGACGTTAGAATACGACCACATGATTTTGGAGACACCTTGTATTGCATTTATGTTATATAATGAATAAACAACAAAAGCAAGTATGGCGTTGCACCTTTCAAAGTAAAAGTAAAGTAAGTATATCAATCCACAAAAGTTAATAGTATTCACAAAGCAGAAGTATTTGCTTATATTTCCACCAAGAATTGCTTTACTTAATACACAACCCTGAGACCTTGACATGAAGTTTCTTTTATTAATCCGTGGTCTGCTTAAAATTTATAGTCGTTAAATATTCTTCTAGAAATCACTGGCAAAACGAGGTTGACACACATTATACAAATGTGTATATACAGCTACGAATCTTATAGTTTGAGCACTGGAAATTTGAAATTTTGACCTAATTTGTGTTTTCTTTTAGTAAATATACGATTGGTGATATATGTGATTTTTTTATATAAATAAACAACAATTTAGTCTGAGTTTATACTGTCGATCAATGATGCGTTGCTAGAGATTAGATGATTGCATACCCTCAAATAAATTGCCGTAGTAGAATCAGTAAAAGTAGTATAAAGAAATGTACTTACATTGCGAGTCTGAATTATAAACTCAACATCGTCACCAAGCCGTAATTCCTCTTTTGTTTTTGCCTCTGAAAAGTGAAAGAATATTTCTTTTACAACGTCAGCTCGCTCAATGAATCCAAAACTTTCTTTCATAGAGCACACCACGCCTTGATACTTTACAGGATGCGCTGGATTTTCTAACCGGACGTGACATGCCCCGAGATTACCTCTGAAAATAAGAAAAATCAAACATATCGAAGTATGCGCCGCAAGTACCTTCATACCTGTTGTTCGTTGCTATTTGAAAACTGACTTTATCTCCTGATCTCAGAGTTACGTTTCCCTCAACGTCGTCTTTAGTATACGGCAGAAAAAAACATTCACCTCGGTTCTCGTAGCTTATTCTTCCTTGGGTGTCTCCACTGGATCCTTCCCCACGCAATTCAGTTGTTACAGTTCCTGTTACACGTTCTTCACTCATAACCTGTTAAAATAAAGCTATTATGTTTAATATTTCTCATTATATATTCTGTCTTTAGCTAACATAAATCTAATTAAATGATAGTGCGAAATGATTAATTTTGTTTAAATTTAAATCTGTACATAAGATAAAGTTACATAACAAAACCGTGATATTTATTTATATGCAGTGTAATTTTTTTGTTGTACATAAATTGCGCAGTATAAGAATTCAATAAAAATAATCGATATAAAGCTTTACATTTATTTTATTTTAAGAATGAAATTGATAAGATACTGCTGAAGTTAATTTCCCAGCATTGAATGAAAATATTCACCCAAGACTAAGTGAATAAATGAATTGGCTGAATTGAATCATTTGTTCTTAGTAATCCATGAATTTACATAAGTTTGGATTTATGTTTTGGTTTATAATTACCTGCATTGTCATGTCTTTCTTGACCAAATAATAATTAATGTAAACGATTCATTTGTTTAATCTTCAGAGTAATATTCCCATCTGTCCAGCTTATTAATATCAACACACGCACAATATGTACAAATAATTTATATTATATATTATAACATGTAACGTTGACATGATAGGAGTTCTTCTAACCGTACAGCTAGACATATTTCTGTTTAATAGCAATAATATTTTGTATATCTTCGATAGACAATTTCAAAAATCTTTTACATCATAAATAATGTGTTAAGAAATCATAGTAAAACTAGATGCATATGAGTTTGCCTAACGTTTTTTTAACACTTTTTTACTATTTTTTTCCCGTATTTCGGCAAGTCAGTCATTCTAGTTGCGATAAGAATAGTTACAATAAGTACATGCTGCCCTAAATTAACCGGCTATTATAGGGTACAAAGTTGGTTTTGATAAATAATCATATGGGCTATTAAATGAATGTTTGACAAAAAAGTATTTTCAATTTCGAAAGCTTACTTGGCTCTAAAACATGAAGCAAACGCTTTTGTGTATCTGTAGTAGGCTTTGAAATCTCATATAAATCGTCCCTTGGTTTACTTTAATGATACCTAGTAAGCATTGTACTAAGAAGGATCTTGTTATTAGTATCATTAATTGAATTACTAAATGCTCATTTATAATTTTTATAAGCGTGTATACAATACACACGATAATTACAAAGTATAAAATTGATTAGAAATGCAATGCAAATCCAAAATTCGTGAAAGGTTCCCTGCGAGAAATTGACTTTATAAAATTACATAAAACGTTTAAAAACACACGAACCAGATACCGGTACATGGTAAGCGTGATATACATCAAAGTTCTATATATTATTTAATAAGGATTCTGGAAATATAACAAGAGACGATGATATTCCAAAGCCAATCAGGCATTTTGAAATAGAAAGTGTACGATAAGGTGGTTTATTTTTGAATTTTTCCAAAGCTATAAAAGATGTAAATTAAAATCAGAATGACGATACTTGTTTTTTCTATGTAGAGAACTCAATAAGCTTTAAATATAACCGAAATCCTTTGTTTAATTATTAACGTAAAGTTAAAAAATGCCAATCTTAAATTTATACGCTATTTTTCTATATATAATAAGGTTCGCAAAGCAGGGGGAGACAGAGAGACGGATGATTAACCGACTTGGAAATGATCACAACGCGAAAAACATGTAAATAGCGCAAACCACAAATGAAAAAATAGAACGCGGTCTAAATCACCTCAACAATTGAGTTTTTCCTCGAATCTGTTGTTTTACCTATAATCAACTACAGTTTTTACCGTGCATCTCATGCCAAATTATATTTTTCTATTATTTCACGCACTCGTGGTAACTAATTTCATAATGTTAACCTACTTGCCAATTATTAGTTGGTGTTATATTTGTTCCAAAACTTGCCAAGTTGTTCTTTTTGGATATTAGTAAATGAAAGTTAAGTTTTCGTAAAAAGTACACTACCAAAATTTTAACGACGTTTCTAAGATTACTATGCTTGTCTTGAAGAAGGAGTAACAAAATTAAATTATGAGGAATAATCAGAACAGGTTACTTACCTGACTTAAAATTACTGATACCAATTTATTTATAAATTAAAGATTTACTAGTCTCTAAAAAATCTAATACATTACGAAAAGTATAAAGAAGAAAAGAAGCTGTCGAAAATTCTTACATTCATTTCTCACACAGCTTTGGTATCACATTTCAATGTGATTCTAACCCTGTATTTGTTTTCATGTGAATCCGCGCTGTTCATCATTTACAACACTGCCACGACATATACTTTCAGCATTGGTAACTTTCTAATTAAAGGCAAACACAATTAAAGCACCACAACTGGTTGATACGTACACATAACATACAGTGAATCCAAAATCGAAAGGGTTAAGAAACAGGAGTCAATTGTAAATAAGAAAAAGCAGAGGATACTAGTGAAGTGGATAAAAGAACCGCTTTTTTCCGGAATATATTAAAGGAAAAAATCCATCCAAGCGACATGAAGGTGAACATGTATTGGAAAAATATCTTGAAATATTCCGCAATAAGGATTGGTTGAGAAAAGAGATTTCTGTATAAAATAAGTGTACTAGAAAGTTACCTATCTCAGTTTATTTTTAATAGAATGCTGAAAATGTTAACTACAATAAAGAACAAAATATTGCGTTAGGAATGCAGACATGCAATAGAGAGGCCTTAAAATACGGGTTTGCCATTGGCTAATGGGCGAGGCGTATTCACACAGGGGAAATTAATGTAATTTCTTTATATGAAATTTGTCAGTTCTCAAATTTACTTATGATTTTCGTGTCGTTGTTTCCTGCAGTCTCTCATTGTACTTTTTATCTATAAACAAGTTGTGGCAAAGATAGTTCTCATCCTTTAATAATTCAAGGTACTATACAATCGATTATATAAACAAAACAATTTCTACTCTGCTATTACGATTACAGCTTTGGTTCAGTATGGCTGACGAAGCAGTAGTAGATGCAGTTGCAAGACCATCGAAGAACTCTCAAGAGAAGCATATTAGCAGTAGGCATAGGCTAAATTGAAGATATGGTTGAAGAATTTATTATAACTATAGATGCAGATTCATCAACAGATACATCAGATTCTGATTTTGCCTAATAAATTAATAAAATGTGTATAACGCTTAGAATACTCTGATTGCTCATTTATATCTTCATGCATTCCATACATTTAGTTAACCTGTTTTACACAGTGTAGTAATTTTAAAAGAACATGTGTACAAATTAATTGTATCAAACATGTTATCGAAGAAGAGAGTATCATGTATTAACTGGATAATATTGTTGAAAATACACTTGAAGAAATAGTAGTAAAGAAATCTTTTTTATTAAATTTATTCCACATATGAAGAGCAGAAAACTATATAAATTTGTAATATGTGCAGTTAAGAGGTTGTTATAATTCATTAGTATATTTAGTATTTTATTGTACTCATTGATATGCATGTAATTATTTAATGACTGTACTGTTATTAAAAATGTACATTAGTTTTACTGCGGCCGGCGTACAGTAAAGTATATTTGCAGTGCTGCTCTCTTTTCACAGAACAGCTCATCTAATTTCATTTTTTTCATTTTATGCGGAGAACTCAAAAATACAATAACGAGTGTTACGTTTACAAGCAATCATCAAGTCAAGGCATCAGCAAGTCGGTATAATCAAAAACGATAGATTTGTTAGGATATCTTAACTGGATCAATCCCAATAGTATTAAATGTAAGTTTTCAGGTTTCTACAGTTAATACTTTTTCAGATATCGATAGAAATAATTATTTATTTCATTATAGCTACCCGTATGTATCAAATTTCCATTTTATAAATGTTCTTATCGTTATTTACGAATTTTATAAAAACGCACAATATATAAATAATTACGAAAACAAGGATCAAAATTACTTAGAATTTGGTAGCTTTAAATAGCCATGGATAGCAATGCACATATACTCTTGAAACTGATTTATCGCAAAACTCATACTTACAACTTCCGGTGAAATTTTCGTAACAGCACTTGCTATAGGCTTTCCAGTTCTTCTGTCGTAAGTCATTTCAAATTCCACGGGGTCTCCAATTTTCAAATGTTCAATATTCCCACTGAATTGACTGAAGTGGAAAAATAGTCTCGCTTGGCGTTCGCAACATTGTATAAAACCATAAGAATGCTGTTACGGAAAAATAAATTAGCCTTTACAATTTGCCGCTAAGATGCTAAGGTAAGGATAATTCGAAGATGTTAATAACGCATAATTCGTCAACCTAACAGTACGTAAAAACTACTCACTTGAACTGCTGAAAGTTGAAATCGTTTAATGGGATCGTTTTAACTTTGTTTGTTTAACTATAGTGCGTTTTGAATTATAAAAACATGTTCATTTGAACAAACCGTTAGCGTGAATGCTATGTCTATCACTAGATAGAAGTTATTTTAAGAAAGAAACATTCTGCAAGTAGCAGATCCGACATCAATTAAAAAAAGGTTAGGATGTCGTTCCTTTTTTTTTTTGTATACTTCAATTAGTTTAAGGTTATAATTATTCGAAAGACTATTTATTGAATATAACCCAGCTTGTGCTAACCTTAAGATTTCTGACTGCTGGAAGTATGCTAATTGTCGCAGACGATTTTATTGGAGTTTCAAAGATATATGAATGTAGGGTGATAAAAAGAATATGCGATGTGATAGCCTTACTTACTAGCTTCTCTCTCTCTCTCTCTCTCTCTCTATATATATATATATATATATATATATATGTGTGTGTGTGTGTGTACAGTGTATGCAATTTATTACATGTTAAACAAAATTGGATCACCTGGGGTGCATGCGGAGATTTTCCAATGAAGCAAAGGTTATTTAGTTTTAAATTTGCAAATGATACGCGATGCAAGTTTGAAAATAAATGTTGTGGCAAAGTTGCTAGGCTCTTATCATAGCTAAACAATGTTTAATAACAGTCCATTGAAACAAAAATGGAAAGACATGGATGGTTCAGAATGGTTGGTGTTAGTGGGTGTGGGATCAAACCATATTTAATGATATCACTTCTACAAACAGTGACACACGAGGAAAACTTATGCGCCAGGTTACTAATGCGAACTCGAAATGTTGTTAGTATTCAGAAAACCTTTGCTAGAGTAAATTTGGACGTGAAAATCGATTTGCCTACTGTCATGAATATTATTGTTGCAACGGTCGTATATGACAACATTACATTGGATATGAATGAGAGAGTATCAAATAACTTGTTAGAAAATGTACCCGAGTTAGAGGAGAATAATAAATGCACGTTTTAGTCAACTACAATACTAAATTCATTTTTGTAGTTTGATAAATTTATTTTTCAATATAAAGTTTTATCGTCTGCAATGTTCAAAATAGTTTACTTAATACAGCATTTTGTCGATTAACGTGAATATATAAGTTATAGTTGTATGTTAAATCATACAGGTATGCTAACCACACTTGCGTTTTAACTAGGTTTCAATATCGCTGTATAGCTAAGCATATATGATGTATTAACGCATACCAAGCATTACCAACATAAACATATTTTCTTTTCTTATAATTGTCATGAGCTTACCACACTCAAATTTACAAATGGGCGACGCGTAAATAGCACTCCTCATTTTCCGCAACTATGACGCTTGCTTATAAAGGGTGTTTTAATAAGAGCGCAAGATTTTAAGGTTCATTTGGGCATTATATTGTATACATTTGGATATTATGTATGAAATAAAATATCTTGTATAAATAACCGTCACGGTTTTGCTAGCACATGCGTACTCCTTCGACAAAATTTGCACTTTTGTGTACGTGTGGCGCTAATTCATTGATCTTGTTGGTATAAACCTATGACTTCAGATAATCCCACAGCCAGAAGTCCAAAGCTGTTAAATGGGAAGAACGTGGCGACCAATTTTGTTCACCAAACCAGGACATGACACGACCAGGAGCAAACTGGTCCAAGATAGTCAATGTTTCATGGGCGGTATGACATGTGGCACCGTCCTGCTGATACCACATGTCAAGAGTAATATTTTCCAATTGTGCCTCAAAAAACTGCGTTATCATAACACGATAACGTACGCCATTCACCATTACTGAATTATCTTCCTCGTCTTCAAAGAAATACGGTTCAATTATTCCTCCAGAACACAATGCACACTAGACAGCGACACGTTTTGGATGCATTGTTGTCTGATGAATCATCAGGTTTTCTGAGCCCCAAATGTTTCACCGATTCATGAAGTCATCGAGACGAAAATTATTTTGTCCGCAAAATCACTTCTGTTTCCTTAAGGATCCAATTGGTAAACTCTCTTCGCTGTACATGGTCTGTTTGACTTTGGAGGCGTGGAGATGCAAATCTTTAGCTATAATACGCTGAACAGTGGCTGTTGTAACGTCCAATTCTTGTGCGATGACGAATCGACGTCTCTGGAATTTCCGCCACACTCCCGCGAACTGCTGTGATGTTTTAAACAACCTTTACTAGCTTCTGTCGTGCGTTTCACATCACCAACCACACCAATACCTTCGAATTTTTTGACTATTCTTTTCACAGTAGATGAATTAGGAACATTCTGTCGACCGAACATTGTACGCACTTTGCGAAGGGTGACAATCAAACTTTCATCATTTTGGTAATAATGTTTAACAATCAGGATGCGTTGCTCTATCATGTATACTCCATGGTTACAAACTCAACTTCTGATCCGTCACGTCATAATCATGTGTTATTATAACTGTCAAACATGATGGACAATTCAAATCTTGTGCTCTTATTGAAACCCCCTGTATAAACGAGGGCATTAGTAGGTTTTATATATGAGATGTGTGAAATGTGTAGTGTTTAATAAAACTATATTATGTTGTATTATATGTTTGGAATAGTTGCTATAGTTTAATAGACGTTCATACGTATTAAATTGTTGTAGCATTATTCAATATATAAACATAGCACACTGCTAAAATCAAAATAAATTACCTTCATAAATTTTGTAGCAAAAAACATCCGTTACATATTGCTTTTGCGCGATCCATTTCAAATGAACAATTTCACTAAATAATTACTGTGGTTTATTACGTAATTTATATTTTTTAACCTAAATATTACAATAAGTTTATTAATAGAAAAATCAAACAACTCTGGCCACTGTTTCAACAAGTTTCAGGTGATCCAATCAGTTTTAGAGTAGGTCGCATTCACTTTACAGATATTTTTCTTCGAATGTGCATTGGATGTTGTATACCATATGTGGACAACAACCGGCCCGCTGTAAGATTTGATCCGATCCGGGAGACATTTTGAAAAACCCAAAATATTACACTTACTCATACTCACTCCAAATGAGTTTTCTTATTTTAATAAATTGCATTATAATAACATTGTCGTATTATTTCATATCTGATATCTATCGCTAGAAATTATGATCACTACTTTAAAATGCACTACGCTGCCCGCAGACGTATTTGCACACTAAAGTTTGGCCCACAACATGTCAAAGGTTGCCCATACTTGTATACGAATGTTCAAATTATTCGAATATACAAATGGAACATTTATACAATTCAAATAATCTAATTATGAAAGCGATTATTATATACATATCTTAGAATATGCAAAAAATTACAACTGTTAACAGTTTCTTTTATATATATGTACCTTAGGCAAGTTATCCAGAAAATATCGATTAAATTTTTATTGTTTGCTATCAATTAACTACAAGTAGTTGTACATACTTATAAATAGGGTTGGCTACGACCAATACGAAAATTTTCGGTCAATTTTCGTATTGGTCGTGCGTGCAGGCGACACTTGCCGCGCCGAAGATTTAGCCAACCCTACTTATAAGTATTTCAAAATCTGTTTCCGAATGTTGCTCTGTGAAATTACTTCGTAGAGCATAATAAAAATGTATATGTACATATATATATATATAATACATACCAATAGTTTCTCGATAATACCAGTCTCACGAGTTCCAAGGTTAGCTGAGTTTGAGTCACTGTAGCTGCTGTTACTGTTATTACCATTAGAGAACGCACTGTTGCTGAGTGAGTCTCCACTACTATTGTACATATTATTTGTGTCAAGTGAGAAGGTGCCGATAGGGAAACGGCCTGTTGCGTTTGTTGCACTAGAGGATCCATACAAATTACTGCTGAATGATGATGACTTCTCCTGTAGTGTAGGAAAGTCTGACCCGAACCGTGAGCTTGATGTGGAACGATTAGTAAAATTAAATGCTTGAGATTTTGCTAAAAAACAAACAAATTACTTTATTTATAAGCTTATCAGAAAATGTAAAACAGATAATTCAACACGCACCAGTGTTCATGTGTCCTATGCACTCATAAAAATTCCCAGGAAGATAAAAATTACAACAAAAGTATTCAAAATATTTAGTTACAATTCTTTGTTACTATAGATATTAACTGTTTATTTATCCTTTTGCTTTTGTAAGAGCTTGCTGCTAGGAAAATTTTGTGCCAATCATCAGTAATAGCTTCAATTCTTCACACAACTTGCACTGATGCTTGTGAACAGTCTTTTTAAAGTACCTTTTGCTACCTTTCATCTTCACTCAACTGCTTTCGCACGATTTTTTTTATGTAAATATAATATAAGAAAAAAAACGCATATGCAAATCTGTTTTCATTTTGATGCACTGACGCGTCGATATTTGCAACGATATCGATCCGCTATCTATTTCTAAAGATTATTTTAATTATGCTCTTCGAGACAAATCTGGAAATTTATGTCATACTACCAACATTTTGTCAGTTTATCCGATTTTCACTACACAACAGCAGCTGTGAATAACGTAAGTGTGTTATTTATAAAACATAACACATATGTGATATAAATAACGCATGCATCAAAAGGTTGCCCGCTTGTTTGTAAGAGTGTACGAACAAACAGGTAACAAGGATCGTTAACAAGATAGTACGATCCTAGCACCCGGCAAAATATCCCAACATTTAGTAAATATGCACAAGTGCAAAATAGATGACAATAATGGCTTTTTAAGTCATTTTATTTGGCAACAATTAATAATTTAAAATCTATCTTAGAAAAACGAAACCTAAAGAACAAACAAATGTGTACTCATTAAATTAAATAATAAAATTACCCAATCGCCATGTGACGAAAATTCCCTTTATGAAAGTACTGATACAGCTAGAGATTATCAATTATTTTCGAGTTAATTGACATAGTACCTCATTATTGGATAATGGATCTAAAACTACACTAGGGCGAAAATAGACACCTACTAATTAAAAAAAAGATTTTATTCTCGTTATATATACAAAATATTTTAAAATTAGGCTAATATTTTGTCATTTCACCTTTACTTGCGTGAAGTGCTGCGAGTCGTTGTGGCATAGAATCTATTAAATGATTAATGGTGTCTTCTGGAATATTTAACCACGCTTCTGTAACAGCTGCCACGAGTTCTTCCTTACTGCTGGATTTTCGGGGTCGTTTCGCCATATTTGTCTGGATTATGTGGCAAACATTCACCATCGGATTCATGGCTGGTGATTGGCCTGGCCATGGCAAAATCCGAATCCCCTGTTCCTCCTTCCATGTGGTTGTTGTTCTTGCTTTGTAGCAGGGTGCTCCATCCTCCATAAAAGTGGCGTTGTCGAATACCGGTAATAGTCCTTCTGTTAATATTTGGATATATTTTGCCGCATTTATATTTCCGTCGCAGATTACTAATTGCGATCTTCCACCATACCATATCGCGTCCCACATGATGATGTTCACACCGCCGTATTTCACCGTCTGATGCAAAATTTTGTCGTCCAGTTGCTGTGACGAACGTCTCCATACCTACGTACGACCACTATCGCTGAATTGGCAGTATCTGCTTTCGACCGAAAAAATGACAGACCGCCAAAACTCTTCGGGCTTCGTTCGCATTTCGATTGCCCAAGCCATTCGGCACCGTTTTTGAAACGCCGTAAGGTGAGGTTTTTTCTTTACCATCCTTTTATACATCCCCACACTGTGGAGGTATCGCAGAACGGTGCGCTGACTTTTCTGTGAAGTTGCCGCAAGCTCAGCTGTACTTTCTCGCGGTTCTCTTAACACTTCGCGCACAAGCACCCTTTTACTTCTTTCAGATGGTCCGGCACGACCTGGTCTCGGCTCCACTGTCGTTTTTCCCTTGCGTTTAAATTGTGTAATCACACGGTTAACTGTGGACAACGGAATATTTAAAAATTTACTTATTTCACGTTACGAAGCGCCGCGTTCAGTCTGGCCAACGATGCGACCCCGGGTGAGGTCGCTAATATCACTCGAACCTTGTAAGCAAGGCATAGTTGTAACGATACTAAACTATGACGAATTCCTTCCGATGCATCTACCCCTACCCTAATGACAAACGAAAGTTCTTAATTCGTTCTTAGAATTTAGCTGTTTACATATTTATACCGCTTTACCTGGTGTCTATTTTATTCTGTCACCCTAGTGTATACAGATCCAAATAATAGCTTTAATACATATGTACATATTTTGCTACATATTATTTTTATCAGAATACTATATAATAATATTTTGGATATGTTTTCCATCGGTTCCTGTTTATATTTGTCGTTTTAAAACATTTACAGTATTGTAAATATGAAGTGCAACACTTTGACTTACACACGTTTCTGGACAAATGTACAGGACTGTGAAAGTAATGTGATTTAGATGCGCATTAGGGGGTAATACACTATTCTTATTTCAGATTTTAAATGACTAAGAGGGATAATTTAAAGATTTAAAATCAAACATAGTTAATTTATTTTGTAATGTCGTATTTTTTATTATGATAATAAAATGTATACTGTATTTAATTAATATTTCGTTGGGCCACCTTTTTTTGATAAGAGTTGTAATCTGTTTGGCATTGAAATCATCAAATTTTGGAGATATAACAAACAATCCAGAGTTTTTCACTGGTTTCTAGCAATTTTATAGGATTCATATCGGCGCTGTTGCTGACCCGAGGCAGCGGTGTTATATAGACTTCTATTAAATAATTTTTTACCTAAAATTTTTAACAAAAAGGATAGTAAACGCATTGAGACACTTTAAATGGTTATGTATCATCTAAAATGACTTGAAAGATAAGTTTATTTACACTTTCTGCTCGATGGAAAGGCACTGAGTTGTTTTGAAAAGTAGAGTTTGCCACACTTCGAAACTGTGCAGTAATTGTTGGAGCTAAATAATATTTTAGAATGTCAATATGTTCGCGAACATTAATTAACTTACCCAGGATGCATAATTCGCACACGCACTTAGCCAAGTAACACCCTCAAACCGTAATGCTAGCTGGACGCTTTACAAACTTTTCTATACACTCGTATAGCAGTTCTTCGCCCAGTCTCCACCGAACAAATACAATGCTATTGGTTGCAAAGAAGTTAAATTTCGATTCGAGAAAAAAAATCTTTTTCCAGTGTTTCATAACCTAGTCGTGATGGTTACATGGCCAATTCAACCAGGATTGTCGCATTTTATTTGTCAAGATGGGCTTCTTTCGCGCTTGGTGAGCATTTAGTCCCACAGCTTTTAATTGGCGTTATATTATCGACACACTATTGCTCCTGTTGTTTCTCCTAAGTCTGCAACCAATTCTGTTGTTGTTGTTGCTAACCGTTTCTTTAAACATAAACGTTGTAATACTCTATTATTACGTACAGTTCTTTTTTTTTGTTTTGTCGACCGCCGTATCTTTTGTTTTGTGTACTACTTGTTTCATTTTATTTTTTAAAAATCGGCTAACTGTCGATGAATCACACCGAACATGGCTACTTATTACTCTAATAGAGAGTTCCCCAGTTTTTTAAACAAGGATTATCACTTTTCAATCACTTTGCAATATTTTACACCTTTCCATCATTGACACAAAGATGTGCAACTAAGACTAAAACCTAAAATCTCAATGTAGTTACGATTCCGCGTTATAATATTGATACAAATGAATGCAACTAGAAGAATTAAGAGAGGTATTACATAGAATTGAAATTCAATCATCAGTAACAGCAACCGAGATAATGACAATTCTAGTAAATTCTACGAAATGTTCCACTTCATTTTCACAGTACTGTACAAAGGAATCTTAAATTTATATCGCTTTACCGCTTGTATGTATCTATACCATTAACTACTACTGTAAAAAGTTGTACGTACAATATAATTTGAAAGTCAAATAAAATGATTCTTATATGAATCAAAGTGAACGACTTGTGCACAGCTTCTAACGAACAAAGAAAGCATATTTTAACTACTGAAGAATTCGCAATTCGGTTGGGTCAAAGCTAATATACACAAAAAACTATTGCTCAAGTAATGTGGGTTACTGCTCCAAAAAAGAAAGATTGATTTATTATTATCAATATTAGACCAGGGGTCTCCAAACTACAACACCAGCGTGCGGGAACCACCAATTCGGTTCGTGGGTCCCCACAAGATGGCGCTATACTCCTGTAACGTAATTGAAATTTCCGCGTAATTCCAAATTACATGTTGGCATGATGAGCTTGGCCCTTGAAACTTGGCAGAAGACTCAGTATGGCTCTTAAGGTGAAAAGCTTGGAGACCCCTGATTTAGTCGATACGCAAGGGTTTTCACTAGAAATTTCTACAGTTTGGACCTCAGAGATAGACCGTGCAAAGACTACAGAGGATCGTCTTACTTTACAAAGAAAATGAAAGCTATAAAAATGATTCACGATACTGAAATAGACTGAATTATCTTCTCACATGTGCAAGCATTGAGTAAATCGGTAAAATAGCACTTGCAAAAATTATTTAAAAATTAAAGCCCCGCATTAAAAAATCGACTTGGTTTGAAAACAAAAAAAAAATGCGAACAAATTTTGGCATTCGACAATATTCTTTGCTATGAAACTTTAATTCTCTAATTTAAATTCATCGATAATAAGTAAAAATATATCGAAGAGAAAAATAAGTTGAAAGCTGTTCAAAAAAGAGTTTCTACGAATTCACCCAATAAAAAAGAAAACCTTCAGTGCCTAAAGTGACCTCGCTGTATATACATATATTTTATATAATTTGAGAATTATAAAATTGAGAACAATTTCCAGAGTTGAAAAGAAATATGATTCTGAAATGCATTTTAATTACCGTAAATAATATGTCAGTTAATATTAGTACTTTTACCTAATTCAAAATTTCAAAAAGAGAACAGATTTGTTTATTACTTACCGTTACTGGTCATAGTTTTAAAATCGAGGATGGCAGAGTCTTGATTCATGGTGTCGGGCGGCTGGAAGGATTTCCACTGAGGATTGGTTGACATAGTCAATCGGCACAATGATTTTTAATTCTTCACTTCGTATCGTTTCTTCTTAAGTGTAGTGAATATCACAGAATGGTTATAAATATATGGTACTCGCTAATACCCACAGTGTCAAGAGTATAATAAATGTGTGTATGTATTTATATGGCAGCCAATACCGTAATTTCACTTATATTTTTGTTTTCGAATTTAAAACAATTCACAAGACAATCATCATTATTATAATTATTCTTAAATATGACGAGTTCACAATGTGTTTTTGATCAAAGAAAAACAATTTCTTACTATTATTTATGTAAATTAATTACAAAATAAAAATTCGTACAACAATCCACAGTCACTCAAAATTTAATGAAAACTGAAAAAGTTGAACTAAAAATCCTCAGATGTCTTCAATGCGTGCTGGGTGCGGATTGTGCTATGCTCATAATTTCTTTTTCCTTTTTCTTTGAATTATCACAAGATCAGTAGTTGCGCTGATACCCGGGTTACTTTGAATTTTCTAATCTAAATTTTGAGTTACTTAGTTACACAAGCTGAAACAAATGAAAGCCCACATTAGTAAAGTGTGTAATTAAAATATTGAAAATAGCAACACATCCCTTCTTATTCTTCTCTTCATGTTCATAGTCGTTCGCCAGCGTTACACCGGTGTATGTACGTTACGCGGCGAAACTCTAGCGCAACACCGGTGAACGACTATCAATAGGAGGAAAGATTCCTACATATACATACATCTGGTAATCTAACATTTCTCTGCACCGAATTCCTTTTAAAGCTTGTAATGTATATTGTATATATAATAATCCAAGTAAAAATTTGTCTACATTTGCTTTTGTTCATTGCGACTACATAAAAAATCAGAAAATGAAATCGAGTACAGAATTGGGTAGGTTTATATGAGCATGATAACTAGAGACCGGATTATATGCTACATATGATAACATACAAATTAATAATATAATATTACAGTTTAAATCGAGTAGCATATTTAATGATTGAAATCATTGCTATTAAAAAAAAAAAAGGAGTAAGGAAGTAATAAGAAAAAAACACTATTTACAAATGCCTGATGACGTGCGAATAGTATACGTTACTGGTTATGTAGTCCTATTTTGACCCTATCTACTTTTGATTGTTTTTTACTGTAAGTAAAGTTCACTCGAGTTTGGTTAAATGTTACTCCATCCTTACGGAATAAATACAATCAAATCCTTAATGACGTACGTATATGGAGGGTAGTGTATATACGTGTAGAGTTTTTCTGACTTCGCAACACTAGTGTTGAAGCTTCTCAGTATCTCCAAAGTTGGAACACGCAGTGTGCTAGCACATACATTCCCGGTGTCGAAAACAGGTCTTGTTGGATTTCAACCGCGCCGGACTTTACAATTACTCCCGTAATTTGCTGTGAATTCATAGTACGTCAGTTCTTGGTATGCGACATTGCACACTTGCAGCTTCTCTTCATGCTGCTCGTCATGACTGTCTTTTTCGGTTTCCTATTTGGTTTTCTCCTGATCCGGTAAACAACTTCGTTAATTCTCTTAATTACTTCGTAGGGTCCATCCCAGAATCGTTGAAAATTAGGTGAAAAACCTCGACGTCACTGAGGATTGTATAACCAGACTAAGTTTCCTTGTAAATATCCGTCTTCTTTCGCTCTAACACCATAATGTTCCTTCCCAATCTGCTATGAATCTTATCCATTACCTTACGAAAATACGTAACATAATTTTCCCCGATCACCTCTTCGTGTGACTTGAAACCGAACTTCAGATCGCACGGCAGTCGTAGTTCCCAGCCAGAGAGAAGTTCGTTAGGGTTTGTCTTGTGGTTTCGTTGACGGATGCTCCGTATACTAGCCAAAATAGGTGCAGATTTTGATCTCATTCTTGTTGATGATTGACTGTTGTTATTTTAGACAGGTATTTTGTAACACTCCCTATGTGTTCCACCTTGGCATCGAACTGCGGATGCAATGCTGTTGTTCTGTTTTTTTTAAACGCGCAGTATCTCGCAAACATCTTAAAATACGGATGAGATACGATCCGGCAATTCTTTTCGAAAAAGTTGCCTACGTTATATGTCTCATCGGGGCTTTTCTTCTGAAATCCATTCACAATGGCACAGGATAAGCACTTTCGATACCGGTTTCTCTACCGTTGAAGCAATAAAATTATTGAAGCACTTTCTTTCGAATTACTAATTGGTCTCCTGGAGTTCCGTGGTGAAATAGCTAACAACTTTAGAGATTTTGTTTCAGGGCAACTACCTGTAGTGTTCTGCTCGCCATCGAGTGGTTTTCCAATATATATTTTAACAAGCTGTTTTTCAATATCAGAGAATCCTACTGTAACTAACACGATTTTACGTTGTAATTGTGCGGCGGGACCGTTTCCCAGTATGGTCGCACTCCTCCTCTCTTGCAGTCAATAACGAACTTCAAGTCTGGGTCAGACTCTTGGTCAGCTCAATATTCACTCCATTCATCATCCAAGACAGATATCCTGTAGCTAAATCTGCTTTTATGAAGCTCTCTAAATAAGGTTTTTTTTTTATAATACATCTGCATTACAATGACTAGATGTCGGCTGGTGTTCAGCATAAAAGTCATATTCCTGCAGGCTGAGCGCAATTATGTGATCAAGGTATACTAGATAAGTTTTCCAAGATACACGACAGTAAATTGTCATAACCCTGCCCGATTTGTAAATGAGGTTTTTTTCTCTAACCTTGGACTCCAATACCACTTACCGTTTAAGACCAAGAATCAAAAACATTGCGTCTTACCAAAATATCCAACGAATCATTAATTCGTTGCAGATGTCTCTTTCAGTTATGAACGAACAAGCGATAATTCATACAGAATCTAGCACTCCGGTCCTTTTTCTTCACGAGTATTATTGGAGAACCTCATGGAAAGCCTAATTGATGCCTAATTGACCGTTTAACAATCCATTTAATCAGTGATAATCCTCTAGGAGCTTCGCGCACTTTCAACACTCCGTCATGAAGGATACATCTACACCTAAATCTCTTCAAAATATCAATTCCAAGGATTACGTCTTGTCCTACGTTTCCCACCAATACACGGCACTCGAAAAATATACTGTCGATGTAGAAGCTACACGTTAGATGACTCCTCGGTTACTATACATTGTTAATTCCGTTGAAATACGTATTTGACTTCACTGATGTGAAGTTAGCAATAGATTTTAGCAATACAAAATCAATCTCAGTTTGCTACATTCAACTCAACTCATTTACATTTTTGAACACTGGGGTATACTCTCACTTGATAGGAAACTTTTAAAATGTAAATATAATTGTAACAACCTATATAAACAATTAAAGTTAGATTGTCACTCGTCACAATGACATCATTAATTTCTGGAATGTTCGCTACCTTTTATCCGCTACTTTTGTACATTCGGTATTGACAACGTCGAAAAGAACCTGCCAGAAGTTTCGGATATAAATGTTTTTTGTAACAATTTTTATAAGTAATTAAAGTTGGATACTCCATTCGCTAATCCAAAAAAACAAAAAAATCATTTATTTTTCCAATGTATGTTACATTTTATTCGTGATTTTTGCACACTAGGCTATTGTTGCAAATGTTAAAAAGAATCTGCGAGAACAGTTTTAAAAATGTTTTTGCAACAATTTCTATAAACAATTATTTAGGATATCCCACCCAATCCAGTTGATAAAGAATCATTTATTACCTTAATGTTCGCCATATTTTATTTGCACATTAGGCTATTACAATCGTAAAGAGGAACCTGGTACATTAACTTTTAAAATATAAGTATTTTTGCGCCCAGGTCCGTGGATGAAAAAACTATTGACAGTTATAGGTCTATTCGGGACGTCAGTACCATGGAATGACAGTTGCCCCTTTTCTACAACTCGTTTTAGTTTTCCTAATACCTCGAAGATCGGGACTTGAAATATCGGTTTCATAAATGCCTTATTTCTTTACAGTTTCAACATCGTCTTTCGAGTCTTTCCAATTCCATTTTCTGAAGAAACTTAACCAGTTTCTTCTTGAATTATTACTTCCACAGCACCGCTACTTACTCAGACACGAGCGTAGCCTCTTACCGATTGCTTGTATGATAGTATCCGAAATTCGAGAACTTGTGTCAGCATTTCGTTTAGTATTTTTGGGCGAGTTGGTTTTAAAGATTACTGTCTTACCATATCGGAGGTTTCAAGAAATCTACTTATTCCTAAATCCGGTATTGTAAGGTAGGCACATATGACTAAGCGAAGTATGCCGCCTTTGTATGCCTGTTATGTACGATATCACCTGGTTACTGATAACGGTGTTTCAAGAGTGACTTGTTCCATATATTTATTGGCGAACCGCGTCTGTAATTGTCCAACGAGCTCTTGACAGCTTCTGGAATTTTTTATAGATCTTTTTACCGCACTTCTAGAATTTTTTAGACATTTGTATTCTAATTGTCCCTTCAAACTTGAAGAATTCTCTGTCAATTCATTTCTACAATTGTTCTGGAATTTTCCACGAGTTCCGCAAACGTCTCCTCCATCCTTTTAGAATTCAGTGCTTCTATAATTTCCTGCAAATTTCCTTTCTAGCTTCTAGAACGTTCCATGTGTTTCTTCGTATTTCTGGAATTTTCTGTAAGCGCCTCTGTCAAACTTCTAGAATTTTGCATAAATTTCTTTTCAATCATTCTAGAATTATCCATTAATTTCTTTTACATGCCTCTACAATTTTAATTTTTTCATGTTTCTTAATATTTGGTTTAAGTTCATCTGCGCCACCATCATGTTAAACAGGTGATTTCCTAAGCTGACTTTACGGTCTTCTGGGTATATTTCAACAAAGTTATTAATGTATTATTCTAATGATATAGGGTATGTTACGTATATGAGTAAACATACAATCCGACCAAAAAGCACTGCAAAAGGTGCTGAGCTAACACCGTTACGCTTAACAAGAAGCATGGGAGATTGGCGTGCTGGTAAAAGGGTTGAACGTACAATGTACACAGAATGACTTACCACTGTCGGGAGAAGTTTGAGGTTAATACAGCGGGATAGTTAAGTTTGTAATGAAGACATATAACTAGAGTTGGGATGTTTTCTCGTGGGCCAGGTTCGTATTAACTATGCAGCGTCCCCACCAGTGTATTGTAATAAATCTGATGAAGACCAGTTACAAGTTGGTACCGAGCGGATACTTATATAAAGTTGACGAACGCGAAGAAGAAAAAACGAAATCATTGGGTGGCGCAATGCGAAAATTTATTGAATTTCCACATTAATATTATAATAGTACTGAGATATATCGTAATATATGCGATATGACGCTTATGTGCTGGAACAAACGCGATTCCAAAAATCATATAAAGAGAATACAACACCAAAATAACGTACCACCTAAAACGCAATTGATGTTTGATTTAGTTATCTACTCGATAAGCAACCGTTTCGTGACTTTTGGAATAAATGCAATCCCAACTGGAAACTACTATACCAGAGAACGTTATAAAACCAAATTCGATGTCATTATGCCAAATGTGCATAACGACATCGAATACATGATCAAATAGTAAAAGATAAACAGCTGTGGTTACGTATCGACGAAACGACAGATCGAGAAAAGCATTCTATTTTGAATATTACAGTGCGTGTTCTAGATCCTGTTAAAACATTTCCCTTTGCTAGCAAAAGGTTAGAAAACTAACTGCACTGGTAAAGCAATTGTGTATGTAGTGCTGAATACGCAACATCTCATACTTTCAACTAACCAACTGTTGTTTGTGAGCGTTGGTGCAGCGACAATGTGTAGTGTAGGTCGTTCGCTTACAGAAGGTTGTGAGACACTTTTACTTTCCCAAAATTCTTTGTGAAATTTCCCAAACGAATTCGAGAATTCCACAGACAGTGCCCTAGTATTCCTGAGTCACCAGAGCCAATTGTCACACGTTAGGGAACATGGCTGAAAACGGCTTTCTACTATTGGGAGGATCTCCAAAAAATAAAATTTGTGGTTCTATGATTCAACTCTAACGAAGCTGCAACAATTAAGGAAAGCCAGAAAAGATATGAAACTTCCATTGATATCGGTTTAGAAAAAACAATTATAGTAAGTTTATTTGACTCAAAACATTGGGTTATCGTTGGTGGAGTCAATGCAAATTATGAACGATGTACACCCGCTGCTATGTTCTACAAGTGACATAAAAATACGCATGCTGTAGAAAAGTTCGAGAGTGATATAACCAAAGACTTCGCCTTTATCAGATTGAGCCAAATTTGTGTGAGATCCATTAATGGTTTCTAAAGATTATTGTTATCATGCTCTTCAAAAACAAATGTGGAAACTTACGTCTTGTTGCGTTACGTAACTATAGCCGTGAATAAAGTAAATGTGTTATCATAAAGCAATAATAATGCATGCATGTTTATTGTTTCTGTAATGATCCTAGCACGCGGGAAAATATCCAAATTCTACATATACAACTTTCTAGTGAATGATTCGTTATTGAATGGCTGTCAATAGAGTGGGAAGCGGCTATCACTATTATATACAGTCAATATGGAAAAACAGTAACTTGACATCAGTGATTGTCGGGTAAGCCGTAGCAGCAATTCTAAAACTGCATCTTTATCTTCAAAAGCCACTTCAAAACAAAAATCCTGGTGATCAATTTCTGATACGAATTGCTGTCGGAAAGTAAATGCTACGAGAGGAAGGGTATCATTGGGACGATAATGCGGCTCATCGAGCTAATTAAAAGCAAAAAGGCTGCATAATTCTATAAGTCTGTTTCAAAATTGCACTTAAACAATATAAACCAACAATGTTTCCACATATTCCATCAATATTGCAGAATTACTTTTGCGTATAATATTTTATTAAATTAAATCCCCTGGAAAAAAGACGACCTAATTTGTTGTCATCTGACAATTCATGTGGGTTCTATTTGCTTAACTTCCACGTTTTTCCTAGTTGATGAAGGTACAAATGAATAGTTTCATCACTCACACCGAACCTTTCTGCAAGCTCTAAAGAGGTATCACAATTTTTCTCCACAACCTGTTTAAGAATCTCGTTCTTAATGATCTTCGGTCTCCCCCGTTTGAAAACGTGTATCGATCTTCGAGATTTCATCGAAAAATAAAAAACCACGCCAATACCGTGTTTTTCTTGTCGATTTCGGAAACATTTCAGGTCGCTCTCGTGTTCAGCTAAAATTTCGTTCCATTTATTATCAACAATTTGCTTCAAATTTAAAATACTAGTTGGCTTTTGGTTAGCAACTTCCTTTTTCAAATGAGGCCCCAAGTGCTCAATTGAATTACAATCCGGTGACTGAGCAGGTCAATCTAGAACTCGTATATGATTTTCTTGAAGCCAGTTGGGGACCGACTTGGCCGCATGCTTTGAATCTCCATCGTGCTGAAATATATACGAGTCGGTGAGTCACGTCATGTCAGCACTAGCGGGCAAGGTTGGTTTGTACTAGCATACATTTCTTTATTTATTATACTGTTAATGAAATTGACACCCCCACAGCAACAGTTTCCTCATATTTTAATAAACAGAAAACTTATTGATTAGAATATTAAATGGCTAAATATTTCATTTTTAATTAGGCACGAATCTTACCTCTGTATGTTACAGTGGGGCGCAAACATTCCGCCTTATGCCGTTCATCCGGCTTTCTCAAAGTTTTTAAAACTCAATTAGGACTGAATACTACAATTTTGGTTTCAACAAACCACATTATTTACTTCCATTGTTCTAGTGTCCAAGTCGCTTTTTCTCGCGCCCACTCATATCTTCTTTTTTGTTTCTTTTTTGATATAAAAGGGTTTCTGAGCGCAATACTTTCCTTAAATCTACGTCGGCGTACGGTCTGGCTCGAAATTTCAACTCCAAACGATCTTTTGCATTTCTTTAACTATCATTGCGTCTAAGTTTTCTTCTTTCGACCTCTTTCAATAATATTTCCAATTGTTTGTACCTTTTTATATTTTTGCACAATACTTGCCACAGTGTTTTGGTTCACACAAAGATTTCGACTAATTTTTTTTTGCGCTCAAACCCTTTTTCATGTTATTCCATAACTTTCTTTCTTATTTCAATGTCCAACTTTTTGCTTGCCGCCATTCTGATGCGATGACGACTTAACTATAAATGAGTTGTTCTTATAATATTAAAGCATTACAAAACGAGATACTTTAATACTGTTACAAGGCGGCTCTCTATACCGATGTGAATATTTGTTGTAGCGAAATAGTTAGTTACTATGTGTTATGTTATTGCAATGAAATCAATATATACTTTTTATTTTTACGTGTTCAATATTTGTTCTAATATTACAAGCAGACACCTGGGGTGTGAATAATTGTGTTAGGTAGTGTATGTACATACCTGTATGTGTATCCACATATAATATATTAAGTATGAAATTTTCGTTGCATATATACATATATTACATCAAGGATACAACGGACAAAATAGATAGGATATTACGGAAACACCAATTCCAAACCATATTTTCCATCGACAGAAAAATTGGACAAATTCTGAATAATCCGAAGGATAAGATACCACTGGAAGCTCAAGGAGTATATGAGATACCCTGCAAGAACTGCAACCTTTCTTATATAAGCCAAACAAACAGGAAAATAAGCTTCGGAGGAGAAGAACACAAATTAGCGGTACGAGCAAAACAAACAATCTCAGCTTTAGCCCAACGCGTGTTAATGACTGGATACAAAAGCAATTTCGAAAAAAAAAAAACGATAAACACAGACGAATATCAACAAGGATTATACGAGAAGCCATAGAGAGAGAGAAACGCCCAAACAACTTCGACAAACGGAACGATGCGCAACGCCTACCACTGCCTTGGAGAACAGTTAAAGTACATTCCAACAGATAGACTGCAAAAGGCAAAACGGGACCGGCAAAACAATTACAGTGATGCCCGGGCGTCGCGCACAGTGTAGGAATATAAAGGACACGACAAAGTGAGGAACGTTAGTTCATCTCCAAACGAGAACGTCCAGAAGGAGATGAGAGAAATCTAGTCGAAACGTCAACCTAGTTGAAATAGTCCTTTTCGGGACGAACAACATGCACGGTTAGAAACCCAGGTATATTTTTTCATATAGGGCAACCGTGAAAACATCCATCTAAATATATATATAGATATATATAGATATATACCTACACTGAAAACCGTGAGTTTGTAGTTACGTCATAGTTGGTTATGACGTATGCAGCGTCTGAAACAAATTCAGGTACACCAACCATGTTTGGAATGAAACGAAAACAATTGTCAAATTTTGAGGTTATCATCTGTAAATGCATTTAAAAATCAAATCATGAGTGCAACAGCATTATAAATAGTGAAGTCTTCTATGCTTTCATAATAGTATATAATACATGTGTTTTATGGAAAGGAGCTGAATGGGCTAAACTAATTATTAAATCTTTTCTTAAAGGTCTTTATCACCCTAAGAATATGGATCCCATATGAAAGAAGATTATTTTAACTCAAAATGTGGAAAGACAAGAAACAAAAGTGTTTAGTCTAATGATTCATTAAACGAAATATATCTTTATTTTATTTAATTAACAAACATATTTTTATACAATATGATATGCAAAATATACCATTAATTACATTAAATTAAATTATGTGCAAAAGAAATAGTGGAATTAATGAAAAATAAACGGTGAAAACTAAACCCGAATAAACAATACAAAGCAGATGTAAGTGTCAACGGACCGGTATTCTCTGTTATAATTTTTAAGGTTGCACGCCCTGTTGTAAACATTTTAAAAGGTCTTATCCGCGCATTACTGGACCGTATTCTATCTCACTTTAACTAGTTCATTTATCTTACATGAAATATGGACGTATATCTTAAGAAGCTACGACTTATTTTATATACTTCTATCTCGCTTGCGTATAGGTATGATTTTAACTTATAGATGTAGCACTTGTCTTTACTTTATCGATGAAACAATGATGTAACTACAAACATTCACGGTTTCATCTGTACACATATACATGCACACATATACACATGTATATGCATGTGCATATACACATGCATATACACATACATATATATATATATATATATATATACAAAAATAGCGAATCCAGGTATACTAGGGGCACGCTAAGTTCCAATGCACGTCATTAACGCGATGTCATACATATAATCAAATGACGTCATAAATATGTAATGCGACCACGCACATAAATTAAAAGTATTTTATATTAGTACATAATTATAACATAATACTTAATAATTAAAGTAAATTTCAATGAATAACGCAACATACTGTTTTTTAATCCAAACGCTCGTTCTATCAAAGTTAAAAATCTTTATTATATCTTCCATATCGCAGTACTTTTACGGTGCTGTTATTGGCTATATTGATGAAATACGATGTTGTCGGTTGTCTTTGGTAGACATCAAATGCTTTCGTTGTTTCTTCCTTTACGTTAGTTTGTTTAGTTTTCGTCGAATTTTTTAATTGCTGTGCATGTCCAAAAGTTCTTTTTAGAACTAGTCAACGTATATTTACGAAAATGCCACGTGCACAGGCGAAAGAAATAATCAGTTCGCTGATTATATATTTTGCACAAGAAGGCGGACCCTTGTTACCGTTGACTGCTGTCAGAGAGGTAGATTATATTCTATTTCTGCATACACGAAAATACGGCATAAAAATATTGCATTATAGCGCATCGCTGCAGCTGCAAATGTGAGTATTTGGGCCGTGAGCAAGCTCGGCAAAGTAGCTGCAAGCGTTACCTTCCTGCAGCAAGAATAGAAGCAGATTAAAACCAATTGTGGATATTGATGACGCAAGCGAAGTTGCTATTCGCAATATAATTTACCAAATGTACCATAATTGTATGTTAAAATGCATTCTACGTAATCAGATGTGCTAATGTCGATTTATTTTAGGATAACACATTACACGTTCATCTCTTTTATGTAAATTGACAGAAAGAGATTTGTTTAGCGGAGGCGTTTCTTCATTGGGAAAAGTTTTAAAAGACATTGGGTTTACGTGGAAAAAAAGTAATCCTGGACGAGAACTAATGGAGCAACATACTGCATTAGTTCGTGTTGAATTTTTACAACGATACGCAAAGAACGTGGGAAGCAATAGCCTACAGGATCCTGTTTACTTAGATGAAACATGGATATTTGAAAATGGCAGCAATAATTATTGTTGGCAGCACAGTAATCGGTAAAGTTTGAAAAAGTTAAAGAAAGGTTTGTTTTATTACAAATATAATTTCTGTTTCTCACTAAGCTTGTTTATAAGTACAGTAGAACCCGGTTATAACAACTTCGGCTGTTTTATCGTCAATAACCCCTGAAATAACGACAAATATTTACCACTTAAGGTATATATTTATATTATCATTTATGGCTCAATTCCCGGTATTTGCCTAGCCTGCAACCGACCGTTCGGAGATTCCAAGAATATTACCGTTTCTTGCAATCCGCCAGGCAAAATTCGTAAGAAATTTCCTCAGTCGGCATTTGAATCGTGTGAGTGAAACATCGAGATTTCTTTATCGAAAATGTCAGGTTTAAAGCGAAAAAGTTTAAGCGTGAACGACAAAGTCGCGATAATCAAAGCAGTCGAAAGTGGAAGGAAGAAAGCGGACGTGTGTCGCGAATTTGGGTTAGTTAATTCTACGGTTTGTACAATTGTGAAAAATAAGAATAAAATCATGAATACCTTAGTGAAAGGGAAAGAAACGTCAAAAAAATTCGATCGTGCGAAAAGGTTGAAATCGACGAAGCGCTTATTACGTGGTTTAAACAATGTAGAAGTGCAAATTTACCCGTTAGTGGACCACTGATTATACAAAAGGCCGAAGAATTTGGAAGTTTAATTGGAGACAGAGATTTTAAGTGCAGCAATGGGTGCCTGGAGCGTTTCAAACGGAGACATTCAATAACGTTCGGAAAAGTGTGCGGTGAAGCGAAAAGTGTTAATATGACAGAAGTAGAGCCGTGGCTAAATGAAGTGTGGCCTAAATTAAGACAAGATTATGACAATGAAATTTACAATGGCGACGACGCGGGATTTTTTTATAAACTTGTTCCAGATAAGACTGAGGTTTAAAGGCGAAAAATATGTAGGCGGTAAACTAGCCAAAGATCGGTTAACTGCATTTGTGTGTGCTAATATGACCGGTACGGAGAAACATAAAATTCTTGTCATAGGAAAGTCAAATAAGCCACGCTGCTTCAAAAACATAAAAACACTCCCAACAAATTACTGCGCAAACAAAAGAGCATGGATGACTTCAGAAATCTTTGAAAATGAAATTAGAAATTGGGATAAAGAACTTGCCGTTAAAGGTTAAGGTGCTTTTAGTCGATAACTGCCCAGCACATCCATCATTAGCGCACTTAAAAAATATTAATTTGGTGTTTCTGCCCCCAAATTGCACTAGCATCCTTCAACCAATGTACCAAGGCGTAATAAGAAGCTTAAAATGTTTTTACAGAAAATTTCTTCTGCAGAAAATTATTAGGGGGATGGACAAGAACGCACCATGTGCAGTTTCACTTCTCGACGCGTTGGACTTTTTAGAGAAGGCTTGGCGTAGTATAACCTCTGAGACTATAGCAAACTGCTTTAGTCATTCAAGATTAAGGAATAATCTAGTATGTGACAACTTAAATGGAGATGACGTTCCGTTATGTGAACTTATTAAAAAGTGGCAGCAAAATCAGAGTGACGAAAACCAGTTTTGTTACGACGACTTTTCATCCGTGGACAGTTGCCTTATTACGACGGGAATGCATTCCAATTCTGATATCGTCGAGGACATAAAACAGCGGGATAACGAAAACGATAATGAAATCGAAGAGGAAGAAGATTCATGCGACGAAGCAGAACACGTACTGACAAACGAAAAAGCCCTAAGTGCCATAACACTTTTAAAAACTTATTATAGACAGCGAGAAATGTCACCTCAAATTATTGATAAAGTGAGAGAATTGGAAATGGATATAGAAAAACAGTTTTGGCGTGCGAAAACTGTGCAACGGAAAATTACAGATTTCTTTCATTAGACAAAGAAGTTAGTATGTACCTACATGTGTAAGGTTATATGGTTAAGTACATTAAATTCGCATATGTATCTGTTTACCACCCGTAATATTGTTTCCCACCCGTAATATTGTTTCCCACCAATTGTTGTATGCAAACATATAACTTGTACAAACTCCGCCTATAGCGTCACTTTGTTATAGCGTCAAAAAATTCCCAGTCCCGTGACTGTCGTTATAACCGGGTTCTACTGTATATAGTTTTATATGGAGGTAATAGTGATGGTTTTATACCTCACTTATGTTTTGTTCAAAAACAAGAGGGCATGATTACCACGGAGAAATGAACAAAGAAAATTTTACAAAATGATTTACGATGCAGTTGTTACCAAATATAAAACCTAATTCTATGATTATTATGGATAACGCTAGTTATCACTCTGAATTAAAAAACAAGGCACCAGATATTAGTTGGAGAAAAGGCAATTCAAGGCTGGCAAATAACATTACATATGATCATACCATGTTAAAACATCAGTTATTACATCTAGTTGCATTGTGAGTATTCGTTAAGTTGAAGCAAGCAAGTAATAGTGTATATGTTTGTTTTAGACATAAACCACCGAAGCAATACGTGATAGACGAACTACCACGTGCACATAGCCACATAGTGCTAAGATTACCTCCATACCACTGCTGGTTATGTGCAATAATTTCTAAAGTTATTATAATTTTGCTTTCAACCAACACATATCTTACTTAACAAATTAAGTATAACTACATATATAGTTTATAATGTGTTATGGCTTAGTTTTTAACTTTTTCCAATGCACTACTATTTTTTCGCACACAGCTGTATATATATATATATATATATATATATATATATATATACAGGTTAGATTACTTGTAGTAGTATTGGAATACGTGCATCTTATAAATAAAAAAATGAATAGTTCAATCTATTACAAATATCAGACTTATACTGTCTGTTTCAAGATATAATGCGGAATGCAAGCTTTTACAGTATCACGGCCACAGCAGGTGGTTGCAATAACATTTAAACTTCTGAATATTCCTAATCTGGCACAAAAACTTTACAAGCTTCTATTCACCATCAAGGGTTGATGAGATAATTATCGCAGTAAATCATTAATGAGTTCGTTTATAATTGCGCACTAGAAATTGAAACGCACAGTACGTATGTTGAGCGTGTACATTAACGATAACCTAACGGATATATTTGCGGATTTTTTAAATTTGTGAAATAAAGCACTTAAAGGCAAGTAGTAGTATACCTTATACAGCACGCATTTTAAATAGTGCAAACCCGAATCTGCAATAGTTTGCGAAACAGATTTGCAACGGTAGCAACGATCATCTGGAAAATGACAACAGCAAACAAAAAATCACAAATATTCCCAGACATTAAGTAAAAAGATGTGCTATAATCCTATTACTAAATTGTGCTCGTACAGAACGATTTTCTACAAAATACCTACATATGCGTATAGAAAGAAATCAGAAACGATCTGCAATTAATCAGAAACAAAACTTTAACTCCATTAAAGACTGCCTTTAAAAATAAACTTTCCTACACCGCCAAACAATCTTTGATTGGATTGCCATATGACTATGCCTGTTAACAATTTCAAAAATTTAAGTATTTTCTCTTTTTTAAAATATATTATGAGATTTTTTTTCTCAAAAACGAAATAATACCAAGATATTTATTTAAGACATTTGTAAAGATAAAATGAAATATTTTTTTGACATAAATGCATTTGTTTTCTTGTGTTTCTTTGTAAATTAAATATAATACAGGTATAAGAGGCGAGTTTTTTAAGATGTGGTGTTAGTACGCAACTATTAAATTGCAATTTTACCACCTCCTGACACGCTCGTTTTCCTTCAAAGTCATACAAATTAGACCATAGAATAAACGTGCATAGTTTTGTCTTTTCTGCTTACTTGATGATATCGATATTTTCGCTTGCCCGTAACCAAATACTATTGACTACGTGTTGAAAACAAACAAAATTTATTACATATTGTTAAGTAGTGATTTGTTAGTAAAAATAACGGCAATAATCCAAGTTGGAATTAAATTATTATTTACAGGTAAAGTTAGACAACCATAATTACATATTTTTAATTTTCTTCTCTAAGTTATGGATTTTTATGTTTTTCCTTTATAATGAACATTGAATTTTATTTTTAAAATACAAGAAAACGAAACAATTAAAATAATTAAAAAGGTAGGTCTAAAATAGCTTATTTATCATTTTTAAAAAATCGTTTGACAAGACAAATCGTGTTTTGCATCTCTACATATCGTACACAATCTTTATTCTAAATATATAAAAACTTGGGTAAATGTTAAGACAATCTATGTGAATACTCCCAAGTGCTCTATATTAAACGATATATAAACGGGTCAAATAAAAGTTTCGAGCGGAAATTTCATTTCATTTTGTGATTTCAGTGAAACCACTAAAGTTTAGTTACACGTTTCATGAATGAACTAAAATTAATAAAAAACAGTTTTAAGCATATATTTGTGTGTGTGTATATATATACTTCGTTATGACAACTGCTTAATTACGAAAAATTATTGACATGAGAAGCAGCATAATTTAAATTTGTATGCAGAGAAAATTAAAATTGTTTAGTGCAAATTATCGGTAATTTTATTCATAGGTATTAATCTTTTCATCAAAAGAATGTTTACATTTGAATTAAAAAATAGATCAGAAATGCCCACATTGGGTACGTTTTTGATTTGTACGTTTCTCAGTTATAAACAAACCCATACAGTGAAATTGTAAACAAATATATTTAATAAATGTTCGTACAGAAAAGAAAATATGGTGTGAATAACTAAAGAAAGGCATTAACAAAAAAGATGAAGTAGCAAGGTATGGAATATTACCGAATACTGAACAAACATGTGCATTAGAGCAAGGGGTAAAACAGCGGAATTATTGATTTGTATAAGAACAAGTTTATGCAATTTTAATTTAAACCGATGCATATTAAAGCGTCTTTTTAGATGAATTATTTTAACCTAGCTTTTAATTGTAGCGTACATATAACGACAAAACAAAGAATAACTGCGTAGGAATGATGGCACAAAAGATGTTAATAAGGGTTAAAGACTTGGAGATAAACGTCAAAATCTTAATAAGCAGGAGATTTGACGAAATGTTTTACATTTGCACACATGCACTGGTATTTTACAGATGATTTTACATACTTTGTAAAGTTCTATTGTTGTTATATTTATATAAATTTAATAATATACTGACTCACCACGACACAGCACAGCACTGACGACATGCCGCCATGTTGAATGTCAACATGCTTGAGAGAAACAAAACTAAACCAAAGACGTTCGTGACAGATATGGAAAAATAAGGAACTATTGGAACAAGTGTGAAAGTTAAATTTAAACGTGTAATTTATGATATTCCGATAGTACGGTGAATAACTGGATTTGGTGAAAACAAATATTCAATTTAAAATCTTTTATTGGGCAAAAAATAAAATGTTACTATTTAAGTTTTCCGCATCTTCATACAAACAGTCTGAAGTTGTGTTTTTTATTGTATATAAAATAACGTTTTTTAATGTTTATTTCTAATTATTTATAAAACACACTTGTATGTATGAGTGTTCTTCAAAATGGAAGCGATATTTCATGAAAAGGTAATTACAATAAATGTAAATATTGTTACATCAAGCTTTCAACATTTTTTAGCAAGAAGGATCTTTATGTGCCCAACACTGCCTAAATTCTTTACTACAAGGTCCATATTTTACACCAGTTGAATTAAGTAGTTTAGCTGAAAAGATGGACGAAGCAGAAAGGTTAAGAATGGCAGAATGTGGAGAAGAAAGTGATGAATATAAGAGGTTTCTTCAACAACCTTCGGGTAATATGGATGATAGTGGCTACTTTTCTGTGCAAGTAATAAGCAGTGCTCTAGAAGTATGGGGTTTGGAGTTGGTGCCTTATTCAAGTACAGATGAGAGAGTTAAGCATGTGTTTTCGGATCCAAGTCAAATGCAAGCTTTTATCTGTAATTATCGTGATCACTGGTTTACTGTAAGACGCATTGGAAATCAGTGGTTTAATTTAAATTCTCTACTTCCTCGTCCTGAATTAATATCAGATACATATTTATCATTATTCCTAGCTCAATTAAAAAACGATGGTTATTCAATTTTTGTAGTTTTTGGAGAATTACCCCAATGTGATGCTGATCAATTGTTAAGACTTAAACCTGCTGTACCTGCTTCTAATAATCCAATAGTGACTGCAAATATTGTGTCTGAAGATGACACAGAACTTCAAGCAGCTCTACAACTTAGTCTTTCTGATGATACCAAACCTGTTGATATTGATGAAAATGATCTTCAGAAAGCATTACAATTAAGTTTACAGAATAATAGTATGGAGGAAGATGATGAAGAAGCTCTTTTACAGAAAGCAATTCATATGAGTCTAGAATGCTAGCATTAGGTTACACATAAATTTTTACTATTCAGGTTAACTTCCTTTACTATCGCAATTATTATATTTTCAAATGGGCCATCCATTAGATGATCTAACAGAATATTAACATTTTGATAAATTTTGAAGAAACCTAGCCATATTAACTTTGTTTACCAAAGTATTTTATTACTTTAAGTTTATCATTTATTTGTCTTCCTTGAACACTGTTAATATTTGTACTTGAGTACCCTGGGAAGGAACTGTATGTACCTACAATTCTATTTAAAAAAATATTTCAATTCGCTATACAGTAAAACTACTTCTGCGGTAATAAATAATAGTACAGAAAACCAGTGAAAAATTAGCAAATTTTAATACCTTTATTTAATATTAATTGTACATTAACTAATTCATTATGCTTTATTAACTATAAACTTTAAAAGAAACATAGCTACAATGTACTTAATATATTAATAATTTTCTTAAATAGGAATTCTAGCAAGCACGGTCAATTTTTTCCTGAAATATTTATGATTGTCAGATGGATCGCCTTATCCGACGCACAGTAACGCAGCCTATATGAATTTGAGTGGCGTTGGAGGGGACGATTATATTTATAGCTACATCATGGTGTTGTACATTAGTTCACTCGAGAGTTGTATCCGATTAATAAATATATGTATCGGTATCAAAAATTAAAATTTAACGCTCGTAATGTGAAACTAATGTTTTACAAGGAACTAAATTACAGATGGCATGTGGAATTAACGAAACAGAAAATTTAAAAATGTACACACCATACCAGACATTCATGACAATATTTATACTCATGGTGAGTCTTTGTAATATTCCGCAAACCGTTGTAGAACAGAAAGTTTTTCGTATATTTTGAGAAAAATATGTTCCTTTTTGTAACTTACCGAACAGCCAACCGCGACTGCATTTTCCGCCCGTGAAATTACAAATACCCCACCTAAGAATGTTTGTCTCTGATAGAGTCGCAACTATGGTTAGAGTTGAGAGATTACTAAAAACACTCTCCGCATCTTCACGTAACATGTTTACTACATGTGTTTCATCATGTGTCAAATATCATTACACTTAACTCTTTGAGAGTAGATTAACTCATAGCTAACACAAAAAAGGTTTTTCTCAAATCTCCTAAATGGATTTGTCAATCCAAGCACGGTGTCCAGGAATTCTCCTATATCTGAATCTCTATTAACCAAGTGGGGTATCAGGCCTCAAGTAGCGTCGTATTACACTGAATATTTTGAGAGTATGAAATATTTCCATGTTGAAACCACAAGATTTTGAAACTACTTAAAGAGGCCAAGAACTGTCATCATTAACTTAAACCAGATTTAGCGCAGATTTGCGAAAAGTACTCTGTTGAAGAATCACTTGAACAATTGCAATATAGTGCATTATATTTATCGAAATCACTTAACATAGTTGATAATATGGAAACGTCCCAGATAAGCTTAACGGATAATATAGACCATTACGTATCCGAGAAATTTACTACCCTTCTAAATAAAAATCCAGATTTGTAGAAATACAAAGGCTACAGCTATAGATGTAGAGTGGTTATTCTCAAAATGCAAGCACATATTTTAACCAGGTTATGTCGCAGAAGATCAAGTGATTCTTCAATGAGAACAAAATAGTCATGTTGCAATTTATGCCAATTTTTTACTGTATGATGCACCATTGTCAGGATTGAGATGTCAATAGAGTAAGCACATTAAACTAATTTTTATTGTGTATATCGTCTTCTATGTCTTAAATTATTACAGTTATATACAATTCAATCAAATTTGTATACTCATGTATATCCAACAATAAAAGTACGCAAGCAGCAAGCAAGACGAGCGAACCACTGACTATGCTGAACATTCACAAGTATAGCAGTAAACTGCACTCACACAAATTTATTAACTATGCGGAACGCAGCGTTTCGACAGCACGTGGACTCTTATTGTCAACTATGTTACTGACTGAATATAATAAACTGTATCAAACATGCAACTTATTTTCTACGCAAGCTCTAAAATTTCTAAAATCTATGTCTATTTACAATCTACTGGGTGGTCTTATCTCTGGTATGTATGTCTTTTCAAGAAAGGACAAAACTAAAGCGAACCGTATCTTTAACAGGGCCTATGGTAATAAATCAATCAGACTCGAGTGTACAATTGGGGGTGGTTCTCTGTTCAATAAGTTACTGTTCTTTTTCATAAATATCGTTTCGTACGCGTCTAATTCTCTACATGAGTTTACGTTTTTAAGAAGTTTAAGATTTTTTAAATCAGTTTTATGTCCGGATTTTACCATATGCTCTGCTTTGTTGTATAAAATAGGTTCTAAAATCTGAAAATGTTATACAAATACATTCGTTAGCAAAAGCAATTATAGAAGAGTTTATGTTGAAAAGCTAAATAGTTTTTATAATTTGTTTTGTACCAAACTTGGATTTGTCATAAAATCCTAAAAATTGTTATGCATTGAAAATTATGAGGAATCGTATAACAATAGAGCTTATTTTTCTGGAAATGGCCTCATTTATCGCTCCCTTTAGTCTTATTCATAGCATGTCTTGGTGTATGCCTGTTAGGTCCTAATAAAGGCTATTTGTAATTACAACAAATTTTTGTTGTTGAGTTGTAGAAATCGGTACGTTTTACAAAAATGGTACAGGGGAGTACAACAAAGAAAATATTAAGTAAACCTTAATTTGTTGACATGATTATTTTATTTTCTTTATATTGTTTTCCACGGATTAGCTATAAAATAGTTACATGACCATCGACAGTTACTTTTAGTTTTTTTTTTAATTGTATATAGTAGTTGTAGAAAACGTTGTATATTTATTATGAAAGCATTACATTAACAGAATAATTTAGTGCAGAAAAAAGGAATTTAAAACTCCAAACATCTATCTGAATAGTATCAGACTCACTAATTGATTGAAGACAAAAGACGTCAAATCGAATAAGTCACTTCAAACGCAATATTTCTGTTTATCTGTTCTATTTATTGTAGAAATATAATTAAAAATAAAACAAAAACTGAGAATGTTGTAAAATATTCGATTTTTTTCTGGTACAAAAACAACAAAAATAGTACTGCTCTCTTATTAAGTGTAATTCAGTACAATATATGTAATAAAATCTTATATTAAACTAATTTAAGTAGTGTTTAGAATTACCTATTTTAAGAAAAAAAAAATTTCTAAGTAGGCATATCAGTTTTGTTAATACCAGATATTATTCTTTCCAAAGCATGTAATCAAAGTTAAATAAATCCAACTATTAAATTGTTTGAAGTAATTTGATTGTTCGGATGGCTCATTTTATCATGTTTGACACTAAGGAAAGTATTATTTGCCTTTCATTTTCACTTGCCATTTATTTATTTTTGTAACTTTATTCGGGTATTATTTCTCGTTTTTCTCTGATATTAGATTGTTTCTAGCATTTATGTTTGTTGTTGAATTTTGTTGTGCTATAAGTGTCCATTAGAAAATTCAATACTTTTTAGGAGACATTTATTTAAAAATTATTGTTATCCTGTTCGTTTTATGTCTTAAAACTTATTATTTGTAAATATTTAGATTTATTATATGCATTTTTATAATAAAATATTACACATTTGCCAATATTTTATTTACAAATTTAAAAATTGCGTTTGAACGTATTGTAATCGATCTTGTTTTCTATTATCCCATGATACTCGTTTATTGCAATTTCTTAATCACTCTTGACATTTAGTTTTCAATTTTTGGTTGTCTCAGGTTTTGTTGGACAAAACAACGCTCCTATTTTCTCTTAAAATTCATATAAAAACTATATGTTTATCTCGGTTTAACTGACAAAATCGTTAAAACGGTATGTTGTGTTAAACAAGACAACTACGGAAACAGCGTCTGGGGAGTGTTTGCTACATTAACTATATCGCTTAATTTTAATAAATGTAAATTCAGTGCTTTCACAACTACTACCGACATAATTATTTCAGGCCGAAAAATATTAAAATTGCCATAGAATTTGGAAAAATTGTTAAAAATACTTTAATAATTAAGTTGCCAGGAAAATCTGATATCGGCCATATTTGAAACATCCTATTGCATCACATTCTAACTATTTTAAAAAGATTTAATTAAATATCTAATTTAAAGGTGGTTCCTAAAAAAAGTTAATATCTAGACGTATACTAGGGGCACGATAAGTTCTAATACACGTCATTTACGCCGCGCGACGAAAATGACGGGTTAGCGTAGCGCAATTGGTTCTCATTTCAATAGAATTCTCTAGGCGTGCACGGAGTGGAATCGCTCGAACACGAGCGCGACCAAAGACGCGCCGAACTGCTTATTATAGGCCCACACTGACCAAAATCTAAAAGAGAACGAAAAACAATAACAGAGAAATCTCATTATTTAACCCTCAAATATTCATACACACTTTTAAAGGTACGTGAAAAAGCTAATTGCGGACAATTAATATAATAAAGTTTGTCTTCCGAAGAGAAATATGAGTCAATAAACAATTTATATATTGTTATCCGTTATACAATACCTACAGTTACAATATATCGTACTATCCCCGAAACTAGAAAAGATAGGACAAAGTAAAGGAAAGGAAAAAATTGTAGGAAACTGTCCCAAGAACATGCGTGTAAAATCTCGGGAACACCTAAGCGTAGAATTGAGCCTACGATATCGAAAATTATAAGTGATAGAAAAAAAATCATGGGAAAAAATAATTGGAAATCGTCTTCACAACGCACATACAAATTTCCAAAATTTTAACTGCACCCCTAAGCGTGCTAACCCCCAATACCTAAAGGTATAATCTACCCTCCGATCGCGGAAAGTACAAGAGATACGAAATAATGTTAAAGGAGAAAATTGTAGCAAATCGCCCCAAAAACACACGTGTAAAATTTAGAACTTCTATCTGCACCCCTAAGCGAACCACCCTGACAATCCCTAAGGGCAGAATCCACCCACCGATCTCGAAAATTATAAGTGATGGAAACAAAAGTTATAGTAAGAAGTAATTGGAAATCGTCCCGACAGCGCCCATATAAATTTTCAGAATTTATTTCGCAGTCCTAAGCGAGCTATCCCCCAATACCTAAAGGTGTATTGTACTCAATTATGTCAATATATAAAAAAATAATAAAATGTTTTAACATATATTCATGATTTATTTCTTCATTATGCTTCTGTATTTTAATGCATGAGGACGACGAATGACACAGTACAACTTTTATTATTGCATCTTTTTCTACGATTGATAGTTGTAAACGCGTGGATAAATCATTTATGGTAAGACATAGTTATTAATTAATTTAATACTAGCTGTATTAATGCTTATAGTGGGCTATCAGTCCCTATTGTTGAATTAGAGTATGTCCTTAGGTACAATTGGCTATTACGTTATTAAAAAAATGAATTCGGCACATCCAATAGATCTACTTATAAGTTTTACTTATGGTACGGTTATTTATTATCGCTCTTCCCGTTTTTTGTATTTCACAATGTCAAAATTTACGCCACTATTGTTGATCCTAATAGTCAACATCGTCTACAGTAGTGAACGTTTGGGAAGGGTGCATTGGATATCATAAGCAACCTTAATAATGAAGCAAGAGTACAATTGCAGGTTTTCACGACCATAGCTGCTGGCTGCTCTTCGATTCTCGGGTTGTCAGCCATGTAAACATATTTGCAAATATTTCGATCATTTTCTTGTGATTTCACTTGATATCTGACTGGCATCACATTTTCCCTGGGATAAATTCTCCGAACACAATTCTAATACACTTTGGTGAACAAATGTAGTATTGGTAATTATGTTAATATTTAATATAGTGTAGGCGCAGAATCAATATTGGATAATTCTGTAAAACAACGCTGCTATTCGCACGTTGACAGAAACACAAATAGTAACAAAACATATGACTATTTATAATCTCTGGGTGGTCTCAAATATCTGTTTTTTCAGGAAAGGATGGAACGAAAACGAACCGTATCTTTAACAGGGCTTTATGGCAATATATCCATCAGGTTCAAGTATGCAATTGGGGGTGATCCTCTGTTCAATAAGTTTGTTCTTTTTCATAAATATGGTTTCGTACGCATCTAATTCTCTACACGAGTTTACGTTTTTAAGACTTTTAAGATTTTTTAAATCAATTTTATGTCCGGATTTTACAATATGCTCTGCTACACTTGACAGTTCTGGTTTATCTATCCAGTATAAACTTTATCACAATCATTGCATGCGATTTGGTAAATTCCAGACCTTTTCATCATCTCTGGTTTATCTTTGCGATTGCCTAATAGATTCTTTAAGTTGTTTTTTGATACATAAGACACCTTCATATTTTGTTGGCGGAAAATTTTACTTAACCCTTTTACTGTTGGGTGAAAAGGAAATGTTATAAATTTCTTATTACCGGTGTTTGTTGATATCAAGGTAGTGGAATTTTTGATGTCCTGTTTGTATTGGACCTGTACCTTAATGAAGGTCCAGTTTTTACATTTAGTTGGTAACACAGTTGACAATGGGGGCCCACGTGCTCTTGAAACACTGCGTTCCGAATAATTAATAAATTTGTGTGAGTGGAGTTTACGGCTTTACCTGTATATTATACAACCAAACAGTCCTTGCAATCATCATTGTTTATTGTAACTTTCATGTACTTCGCACGGTACACTAAATAACAGTCACTAAAAAACTATTATCTCTATTGTTTGGCCCTGTTAATTGTTTTCTGTAATGAGAACCATAGAAAAAAGACTGAGAACATCACAATAAAGTAATACGTTTCCAAAACAATATTAATTAGTCTATTTACCTCTATTTTATACAAAAATAAGAAATATGGGATAGTAAAGGAAAGAGTTCCGTATAAAGGGCTTCGAGTTAAGGATTTTAATAGATTCTAACGGAAAACTCACACTTTGCTGTGTTTAAAATGGTCCTTCTCTTTTTAGGAGTTTAGTTTAAGGTACCTAAAAATCGATTAAGAAGGGCTACTCTAGGTTATGTTTAGTGCTATATAAGTCATAGTTTACGAAATTTAAGTTGGTACTTATTGTGTTTGGCCTACAAGTTACCAAAACGGATAGTAAATTTGCTATCCCATATTTCTTATTTTTATATGCAATATGGGTAAATAGACTAATACTGTTTTGAAACTGTATTACATGATTGTAAAGTTCTCATAGTCTTTTTTTCTATGGTTCTCATTATAGAAAACAATTGACAGGGACAAGAGGACAAAAATTATAATAAATAAATAATAATTTTCTAGCGAATATTATTATAACATGCGAAATACAATAAATGAATTAGTTTGGTTTTGAACGCAATTAACTAATTATTACTACGAAGATTACACAAAAGCCGTACCGAACTGGTACTAAATTATAAAATGCGCTCTAAGAATAACGTGATTTTGTTACATGCATAGATAACTCCACCCAGATGGAATGTTCCGTACTAAAGGTTGTGACTCTAAAAAATGCCATCTGTTTTATTTTACAAAAGTTATACGAAATTACATGGTACAAGTGTGATATTACATCGTGGCTCGGTATCTTAAACGGGACCAAGTGATAGAGTGTTTAAGCTTATACTATCATACCACTAGGTGGCGTCCCTCTACCTATAACCTTACATAAAGTAATGTCCCTAACTATATAGTTACTTAGTTGTGATGATTTTGACCTCTTTTAGGGCACTAAATTAATAACATTGATAGTAATGAAAAGTATTCAGCATATATATTAGAAAATGTTTGTGTTGCACCCTATTTTCAATTCCTATATATATTACCTCTGCATTTCACCCGTCGTTTGTCCCTTGTCTGTGGTTCTTTACTGCTTGATTGGTGGTGGTCGCTTATATTCTTAAAACACTTTTCGAACATTCATGCACTCTCACATTTCGGTGTTTTTCAAGACTGTAGCGGTGCATTAATTGTTCGCACTATTATAACACATCGGAGCTTTTAAGTGTGTTGTAGGTTTCTCTACTTTAGATCGCAATAGTGTTCGCAAAATGTGCCGTTCATGGATGCAGTAACAAACGTTCACCCCGCCATCGTTTCCCGAACCCCAGTATACGTCCAGCATCCTTCCGTGCGTGGGTAGCTGCGTGTGCGAATGAAGTAACCCAAAAAAACCCTCAGCTGTTGCACAAAAATCATCGAGTATGCCATGTGCAGTTTTATGGTGAGGATCGAGCTTCAAAAAGTTACCTGAAGAAAAATGTAGTGCCGTCGCTATTCCTGCCTGTGCCAACAGTAGATGGAAGAGAAAGTAAGTACATGAAGATATTATAGATACGTCTGTTCAGAATGAATGCAGCAGCAAAGAAAAGTGAATCACAGTTATAAAAGAAAAAAGTGTTAATTTAAAATTCTAACAATACTATCGTCTATAAATATTTGCAGATGTTTCTGATCACGAGCATTGCACAATTGTGGCTGAAAGTAACGCTCCAACACCAGAGCCAAACGGAGTCAACAGAAGTACTTGCAATATGTCAAATAAGTCAAAGCGAGGTGAAGCTCTGGTTTGGGAATCCTTTTGCGAAGCTGCGACATGTGTGGCTACATCTATTGATTGCTGTAAAACATCAGTACAAGGTAAGCGCAAAGCAAATGAGAAACCTTCACTACTTTCCAAATGTTTTTCAATTACAGTTACCCATGGAATGGTCAGCGATAGCAGCATTATATTACTTGAAGTGTTAATTTTCCTGATTTTCGATCAGTAATCTTGGCAGTATTGGTAACTAGATTTTAATTGTATATTTGCCATATATAATTAAAATTGGCTCATTGTTTTGCATTTCTCGCTCTACTTCTTTTGCCTAGCGCTTCTCTGGGCCTTGCTTCCCTTTGATTGGTGATGGTCGCTTTTGGTTTTATTTAAACAGTTCGGTGCAAGACCTCAATACAAGGTAAGCACAATGTAAATTGCAAACATCCACTTGGAAAAATTAAGACAATCTGACAGGTGAAGTCCTCGTACAAAGTGATTCTGTTGTAAAAATGTCAGTAACATTCCCAATATTTCTTTCTAGATGCTAGGAATCACCAATATTGCGGGTGCGTGCCTGGAAGTAGTATTATGGCATTGCATTCTGCCAAACTAGACCGCAGTTCAGTCTATTTCTGTAGTACACCAGAACGACGGGAACCTTTGGACTTGGGAGGCTTGGATGTAGCTTCAGTAAGAATGATTACACCTACCGTTTGCTGTCAAACACCGGTACAAGGTAAGCACTATACAAATGGGAAACCTCTACTTCTAATAGCACGATAATACATATAAATATTGGAGGTTGAGGTTTACTGTCTACGAATAATAACTTGTAATACAGATGTATGTGTAATTTTCAGATCCAGTACTGGTAGAGGTTGATGCGGCAAGAGAGAGACAGCCAACACCCAGAGCTAACTTGGGCCCCATGGCTTGCAAATTTCTACGAAACCAAGTAATGTTAAATGTAACTCCGCCACCTGGTGGAAGATTCAGGGTAGATAGCAAAGTAATTACAATGAGGCAAGAGCATACTACATGAAAAGGAGGAAAAGGATATGCAAGTAATAGTTTTATTGTGGTTCAGTGCAATGGCTTAAAAGCCTACTTTGTGAAATCATTTGTTTAATGTAACAAGTAACATTAAGTTAGTTATTAACATTGATACTAAATTCCCGAAGGATTGTAGAAATTTGCACATTTCGTAAATAACATTCAGTTCCAACATGTGAGTAACTCAAGACCTGCATATAATGTAAGTTTCTCTGCTAGAAAATAATGGATTCATTCGGGAATGAAGTAGCACTTGCTTAGGATTAGTTGATAACAATTATCATGTTACGACTAGTTTTGGAAGCCAAAAACGTCTTTTCTTGTTTGAGTTTTCAGTATGGGTAGGTTGTCTGGACTGTTTATTAAATATTAATATTAATACTGTTTTTGTCAAAGGATAGATTTTTGGTAAAGCACTGGGAAAAGAAATCAGTGTTAATATTACGTAAATAGTGCAGATTGTTTGTCTGTGGTAATTGTTCAAGAATGAGGTGATGGTCTTCTTGGTAAGGAAAAAATTTAACTTACTCCGGAGAGCTATCAAATATAACCATAAATTAAACAAAGCTACGCTTCAAACCAATATTAGTGGCAATCGTTGAGAGTAATTATTGCTTTACTCATACAGCTAGTAATACCTAAACTTGACAAAGTAGACACCGAAACATGTGTTAACGTGTATGGAAACATCACTTTCTTCCTGAACGACAAAGAGACGAACGTTGTATTTCTTTTAAAGCAGAAAAATGTAGTGCGGCCATCATATAAGACAAGGATGTTTCTTTTTCATTCGATTCATTACAGCCGTGGCGCCAAGTTTTTTAAAATGGCGCCAAACACCTTTGTCTGCGATGATGGCAGCGACCAAGAAGACATTGTTAGAATTTAAGTAGTTTACACTAGTACTCTGGGATACAAACTAACGGTAAGAAACCCCCTAATATCTACAATGTACTGTTAACACATAAAACAAGGAGGGACTGTGAAACGTATTGTCTAATACATTAGATGGTCCACCCTACTTGCTTTCCAGATAATTGTCCGACACATTTAACGTCTAAACACTAACGAAATGCCTGATTTACGTATAAATAATTCATTTTCGTTCATCGAGAAAATTTAGAATATTGTGATTATTGAGAACGTAATTGTACTTTCCCTTTAATGTAAGTCCACTGTTTGCTCGTGCCCCGCTTGGTGTAACTTATTTTTTAAAGACCTTTCACGGGATAATCAAACGGACAGGAAGTAGGTTATTTCTTTCATCTTTATGGGTTCACATTGCCTTCACCTAAATGATACCACTTTCTTCCTACACATCCAAGGAATCGCAGTACGTAACAGCCTATCTCCTTTCAAGCCTAACTTGTTTACAGGTACATTTCATACTAACTCTCATAATACCATGCCTGACTTTACATTTCTTCTTATGCCCGACTCTAACGAAATTTTTGAGATCTTCAAGAGTGAATGCCAATAAACCGGTTTTCTTAGAACAGCTGCATTTATAATTTAAGTGTAAGATGTACCATGCATTTTACAAATGTGGTATTACAAGATGTAATAAAGGAAGAAGTTATACAAGCTAAACATAAAGCATGTTACGACTATGCAAGTACATGGGTTCAATAACGAGTAAAGGCTGGAATTCGTAGGGCCTAAATCAGTATAGTTCGGTACATGTTGGTTTTTCTAAATTCCATGCCTTTATTACAATTTGAAATGAACACAGTTATTTACATTTCCAATTGGCTTGTAATTATGAACATAATGATAATGATTTGGTTGGAGCATATACAGGACGACAGCAGATCTAAGAAGCGTTGTACTAAAGAGATGAGCGAATTGCTCTTTGCATCAAATTGTTATTGATCTTTTCGTCTGTCCAATGTATACTCGATCACAGTCTGTACAAGATATGTCTATTCCAGATTTATCCATGTTACCTACCTGATCAGCAAGTTTTAAAAAAAATTCGAGGTTACTTTAAACCAAGAAACTAATTTTGCCTGAAATTGCAGAAAATAATCGTTCAAGACCTTTTGTAACATGGATGAAGAGGTTACATTTCATACACCTTAGTAATACTACTACTTTCTATGTGCATATACTACAAATTATTACGCCATTGTTATACTTCCCAATAATATTGTAGAGCAGATCGTAGGAGAATCCGTTACCATTTGCAGTTGTGATGTTCTCTTCGGGGCCATTTCTAAATATTTATATATGTCTATATATGTATGTATACATATATATGTATAAATTGGGAATGGGAATTTAATAAAACGTAAAGTTTCGCTACTTGACATTTTGCTTCGTCGATAAGATTTTCCCAAGATGAATCTACAATTACTACTAGGTTTTATTTACATGCTTGGTAGTAGCTCATTCCCAACTCTTATAAAATAACACATATAGCAAGGGAATCCCCTCATCGGTTTCCTTTTCATTTGCACATCTTACACATATAAATTATAAATGCAGATGTTCTACGAAAACCGGTTTATTGGCATTCACTCTAGAAGATCTCAAAAATTTCGTTAGAGTCCGGCATAAGAAGAAATGTAAAGTTAGGCATGGTATTACGAAGAAATTAGTATGAAATGTACCTGTAAACAAGTTAGGCTTGAAAGGAGATAGACTGTTACGTACTGCGATTCCTTGGGTGTGTAGGAAGAAAATGATACTATTTAGGTAAGGCAATGTGAACCCATAAAAATGAAAGAAATAACCTACTTGCTGTCCATTTGGTTATCCCGTGAAAGGTCTTTAAACACCAAGCGGGGCGCGAGCAAACTGTGGACTTACATTAAAGGGAAAGTACAATTACGTTCTCAATAATCACAATATTCTAAATTTTCTCGATAAACGAAAATGAATTATTTATACGTAAATCAGGCACTTCGTTAGTGTTTAGATGTTAAATGTGTCGGACAATTACCTGGAAAGCAAGTAGGGTGGACCATTTAATGTATTAGACAATACGTTTCACGTAGATAATAGGGGGTTTCTTACCGTTAGTCTGTATGCCAGAGTACTAGTGTAAACTACTTAAAATCTAGCAATGTCCATTATTTTGCAGCAGAGATACTTACATTATATGTAGGTCTTGAGTTACTCACATGTTGGAGCTGAATGTTATTTATAAAAAGTTGAAAATCCTACAATGCTTCGGGAATTTAGTATCAATGTTATTAACTAACTTAATGTTACTTGTTACATTAAACAAATGATTTCACAAAGTAGGCCTATAAGCCATTGCACTGAACCACAATCAAACTATTACCTACATATCATTTTCCTCCTTTTCATGTAGTATGCTCTCGCCTCATTGTAATCACTTTGCTATCTACCCTGAATCTTCCACCAGGTGGCGGAGTTACATTTAGTAGAGTTATATTAAGCATTACTTGGTGTCGTAGAAATTTGCGAACCATCGGGTCCAAGTTAGCTCTGGGTGTTAGTTGTATCTCTCTTGCCGCATCAACCTTTACCAGTACTGGATCTGAAAATTATACATACATCTGTATTACAAGTTATTATTCGTAGACAGTAAACCTCAACCTCCAATATTTATGTGTTATCGCGCTATTAGAAGTGGAGGTGTCCCATTTGTATAGTGCTTACCTTGTACCGATGTTTGACAGCAAACGGTAGGTTAGTTACTTGTTACTTATTGAAGTTACATCCAAGCGCCCCAAGTTCAAAGGTTCCCGTCGTTCGTATGTACTACAGAAATAGACTGAACTGCGGTCTAGTTTGGCAGAATGCAATGCCATAATACTACTTCCAGACACGCGCCCGTAATATTGGTGATTCCTAGCTTCTAGAAAGAAATATTAAGAATGTTATTGACATTTTTACAACAGAATCACTTTGTACGAGGACCTCGCCAGTCGGATTGTCCAAAAGCGACCACCACCAATCAAAGGGAGGCAAGACCCAGAGAAGCGATAGACAAAACAAGTAGAGTGAGAAATGCAAAACAACGAGCCAATTTTAATTATATATAGCAAATAGTTACCATCTAGTTACTAATACTGCCATCATTACTGATCGAAAATCACGAAAAAACAAATGTCTTCCTTACACAGACGCCCCTTTCTGAGTTGTTATTAAAGGAATATTTTGACAGCCATGGTCAAAAAGTTTTGACCACCAAGGCCAGTTATCATAAATTAATAAGTTGCCACATTTTGATTGGTTGAAGAATTAGTACGACTGCGCTGTCTCCCGGGGGCGCTCTTTCGTAAAAGTTTTACCTGAGGTACAGATTATGTTTTTATCTACTGTGATATTTTTAATTTAACTATTAGGTTAGGTTTTGTTAGCATCCGGTCAGCATTGGTAATGCATTTCTTCTGTTGAATATCGATCGTGATCTGCGTCTTCGTCTATAATCTATCTCATCCAGGAGTATTATTTGCTCAGAGAGTTGTTATTATAGTTTTGGAGAAGCTGTTCTACATCGATTTTCGAATCCACATCACGACTGGACTTTATTTAAGCAGTCCCAGTATGAAGTATGGGTTCCATCATATACCACAAGTGATATTTCAAAAAATTACAACCCAAGGAAAAGTTTAACCAAAAAAACATTAATTGTCAGGTACTTTTATAAAGGTTAATTTCATGCTATTTATGTTTAATATCTATTAATGATATTTTAAAACAATCATCAACTTCCTACCTACTAAAGAAGAGAATGCTTTTAGAAAGCGAAGCAGTCTTTACGAGAGCATTTCTATTTCTCACATCCTATCGAATCAAATGCAGTTAGATATATTAACAACTGGGTAATTAAAAATATTATGTCTACCATTAAAAATTGTGAAAACTTTAAACGATATATGTTTATTTATAAAGCTCGACTACGATTGCCTAGATATGTTTGAGTTGTTGTAATCTTACTTATGTATATAATATATGAATTCCTTTTTTCGGTGGTATTTCACAAAAAAGGATTTACTGAGAAAATGAAAACTTACGTACTTCTAAATGTACAATCGAATTACAAAATTTAATTGTGGATAGCTTTGTTAAATTAATATTATCGGTATATATAAGGTAAATAAATAATCTGATATTGGTAGAAGAAAACATATCCACAGATAGAACGCAAAGAAGCAGCTAACAAAATACAGAAAAAGAATTTGAAAACATGATTATTTTGTTATACATACTATACTATATAATACACTATAAATAAATCACTTGTGTGCTATTCCTTTTGTTTTCTTTATAAGTATTTTTTTGTAGATATATTTTTTTATAATAATGCTATTTCTTTTAGTTGTCATCACCAACTGTGAATAAAATTCAATGAAAGCGTTTAACCACGTTTTCAACTGGATTTTATTGTAGTTTGTGATTACATCTAAAAGCAAATGGATCACTAATTAGCAAGTACAAAATATAATACCATTAAAGTTTCGCGCTGAAACTGTTTACCGATGTTTTGTCGCTAGATGGGTATGAAACTTGTCTTACAAAATATGTGTTGACATGCGCACGCCTGGTCTACACTGTTTGTAACGTCAATGGACTAATTTGTGTGTAGGTCATGCAAAGCAACTACCACAAAGGGACAACTAAAAATAGTTCTAAAGTAATAAATGATTCATAAATTATAAACAATCACGCAAATTGCAACAAAAACATATTTCTAAAATTAGAAACGATTAATAAATTAACAAATAATCCTGGAAATAAAATACTAATTTTTCAAATAATAGATTGGAAAATAATTCTGTAAAATAAACAATATGCCAGCGAAAAAAAGAAAGGAAATTCTGAAACGGCCTAAATTCCCTGAGGAAAATATCTAGGATTTTTCAATTAAAGATATGCAACACTTCGATGTTTAAATTATAAAAGTTTAATGCATACTAATGTGATTTTAGAGAAAAAAAATATTCCCTATTGCAAAGACCAACACACTGCCCTAATACGAAATAATAAGAAAAAAGGAGACCTGAAATTTACAGTGGGTACACCACTTTTACGTACGTACATCCCTACACCATAGTTATTCCCACAAGGTGATCTGCAAAAGTCTGCCGTGCAAAACGTTTGGTGGCAAACCAAGCCTTGGTGGGTCTCTAACAAAACTTAATCTTCAGGGTGTGAACATCTTCAGCTGCTATATATAATATATGTAATTTACTACCAGTTTGGTAGTTTTTGTGTAATCTTCGAAGTAATAATTAGTTAATTTTATTCAAAACCAAACTAATTCATTTATTTATTACAACTTTCATGTATTTCGCATGCTATAATAAATAATAACATTCACTATGTTTTTATGGTTTTTTCCGTTGTTTTCTATAACGAGAATCGGAAAAACGACTATAGGAACTTCACAATAATGTAATACAGTTTCAAATCAATAATAATCTACCTATTTTGTATACAATGATAAAAAATATGGGATAGTAAACAACAGGTTATTATTAACAGATTATTCCCCAATAATCAAATCAAATTTTAGGGCTCATTAGTATTTTATGTTTTGGTAATTTTTAGTCTAAACACAAGAAGCACCAACTTAAATTTTGTAAACTATGACTCATGTACCTCTAAACATAATCTAGAAATAGCCCTTTATAAATCGATTTCTAGGTACCTTAAACTAAACTAAAAAAAAAGAAGCGCCATTTCAAACACAGCAAAACGGGAGCTTTCCGTTAGAATCCATTAAAATCGGTAACTCAATGCCTCTTGTACGGGACTTACCAGCAGCTTTTATAGTAACATTGATATTTTTATTCAGATTGTTGCTCGTTGTTATTAAGATTAGATGATTTGGAACTGGCTCCAAATGTAGAAGAGCTAGACTTTTCATTCAAACGAATAATAAATTGTTAGACATCATCCTCAATTTTATTTACTTTCCACATTTCGTCTTTCACTGTAAACAATATTATTTTTAGTAGCAACCATCGTAAACAGTTACAGTAGATACCCTTCTTCACACAAGCAATGTAATTTTTCCAATTCTCTCTGGAAACCTGTTTATATGAACACACTGTTTTACCTGCGCCTAAACTACTTTAATAGGATTTAGCACACAATGAAGACTGTAATATTGTATGGTGAAATCTTGTTGCAATGTCTTCAAGTCTATATTTATCGTAATTAGATTTCACTTGTGATAAAACATGTAGTAATTCTCTCTTTAACAATCCTTCTTCTACAAAATCAAATATCCTTTTTCCAATTTGTTGTTAGTATTCTCTCAATCTTTCGGCTGTGATATGGGGCATTATTGATTATAACTGCAGAGCTTGGTGGTAGAAAAGGTAATAGCTTTTTTTTTTCATAGACATCCCTCCAAACTTCATGTGCTTCTGCAGTGTTTTTCTTACATAAAAAAAATGTAAATTTTGCTTCGGCAACAAATCCATTCTCGTTGCCCACATGAATTAATGTATAGCTTTGACCATTACCACAAGATGCTCTTATTTCCACCTATTAGTGCCTGTTTCTTTGAAGTTATTGTGCTGTCAGTCCAAATTTTGTCAGCAGAAAGACCTGTATTTACCCACGATTCATCAGTGTATATAACATTTCGACGTTCTTGTCTGTATTTTTTATATAACTGTGTTTCCATCTTATAATTTTATCACGTTCATTCATATTTTTTTCCGAGCTTTTGCGATATCTAGTAATAGCTTACAGAGTTATTCTTTTAAAGTTTGGAATATCGTTATCCATACTAACGGAATTTTAGTATACGGTTAAGCGTTGGGGGAGAATAACATTCCATAAGAATCAATTCTTAATTTTTAGGCGCGAACCGACTATACAAATTGATAGTTGTTCACATGTCTTTATTGCATTGTATCATACGGTAAATGATATCGCCTTAACATGTAACTAGATGTAACTAAAACTAAAATGCGTACGTAAGATGGCGTATTTCTTATTGTTTGAGTTGATCAGCTGCTATTCATTCCTAATCGTAATTTGAATGATATGAAAAAGAAGTGGGGGAATGTAGTTCGAATATTTATCGACACGTAAGATTTTTAACGCATTCTACAATAAGTTTGTGTTTATAGCTGATTACCAACAAATTTTGCATTCTATTTTTGTTTACGTGTATTTTAATTATGGTAATTTAATTATATAAAGTCAAAGATCTTTAAGCGGAAAATAAGTTTCCTTATTTTTGTTTGGATAGCACGTCAAGTGTGATTTATAACCCTAAAAAAGATAAAATTTGTGACAATGGTAACCGGTACATATAGTAAGCATATAACGTATTGCTGTTTACTATTATCATTTATAAATAGTATAAATAGTGCTTCCTTAAGTGTAAGTGACCAAAAGAAATACAAAAATTTGATAGAAGGACAAGGACTTTATTCTCGGGATGACGACGTTGAAATACTGACTATTGATAACTTCAAAAGTGAATTATATGGTCAAAAACATGCATGGTTGATAGAGTTTTATAACAGCTGGTGTGGCTTTTGTCAGCGTTTTGCACCATCATGGAAAGCATTAGCGAGCGATTTGCGAAGTTGGCGAGATCTGATTAAAATAGGAGCAATAGACTGTACAAATCAAGACAATGCCCCTATATGTAGAGATTTTGAAATAATGAGTTACCCTACTTTGCGGTACTTCCATGAAAATTATGAGGAGGGTCCAAAAAATCAGGGCGAAAATATACAGAAAGGCGATGATATGAATTCTCATAGAAAATATCTTGTTGAATATTTAATAAAGGAACAACAACAAGGAGGTGGAAAAATTTATCCAAATTTAAGGCCTTATACTCAATCTAATTTAGATCTTCTATTCACTGGAGTTCCAAAAGAGACAAAATTTGTGGTTCTGATTATAGAAAAAGAAAATGAATCGACAGGACCTGAAGTAACAATGGACTTACATGCAGTATCAAACATAGTTATTAGATATTCTTATCCTAATAATACGGCACTAGTAAACAAATTGAAAGCAACTAAATTTCCAACGATGTTAGTTATAGATGCAAATAAATCAGTACAGAAGTTTGCAGATGGCTTAAAAACTAGAGAGAGTATGAAGATGGCAATCAAAAATTTTTTGCAACCTAAACATATCAATATCCCTGAACAAGAAGCACGGACAGAAATATTTACAGGAAAATGGTTGGAAGCAGAGGTTCCTGACATAGACTCTTTATTTGAGGCACGTCAAAAGAAATTATTAAAGGATAAAATAAAACGAATGAGAGATCCTGTTTTTCAAATGGATCTTGAAACTGCGCTAAGATGGTCTTTAAAACGAGAAGTTGCACGGACAAAAACTATATCAGGCGAAAAATTAATTGCACTTTTAGCATATTTAAATATTATTGTAAAATATTTTCCATTTGGACTTAATGGTCATAGGTTTATGCTGCAACTTAGGGATCATGTGAAGAATACTGTAGAGAGTATCAAAGGAGAGGAGATACTAGAAGTGTTTCAGAAAGCTGAACAAAAGGATGACAAACTGTTTTCTTCACCTGAACAATGGTTAGCCTGTGAAGGTTCTAGCCCAGAACATAGAGGATATCCTTGTGGTCTTTGGAAGATGTTCCATTATCTAACAGTTAGTTCTGCTGAGAAAAATGTTGATAGCACAAATGTGGATCCTTTGGAAGTGCTTCGGGCAATGGAAGGCTACATAAGGCATTTCTTTGGGTGTGCAGATTGTGCTCAACACTTTCTGGAAATGGTAGAGAAGAAGGATATGAAAAGTGTTAGTTCTTTGGACTCATCTATTCTGTGGTTATGGATGGCCCATAATGCAGCTAATAAAAGACTAGCAGGTGATGAAACAGAAGATCCTGAATTTCCAAAGATTCAGTTTCCTTCCAGTGACAGTTGCCCACTGTGTCGGAATACTGATAATACATGGGACTTTAATGAAGTTCTTAAGTATTTGAAGCAAGTGTATAGCAGCATAAATGTGAGATATATAGGTTCCGATACACGAGTTTTACATTCAGCATTGGAAGCACCAATTCCAAGCAAAAATGGTGGGGTTCTTCAAAGTCTGGATACGAGTATGTGTTTCATTCTTTACATTGTATCTTTTATCCTAATTGTATTTTTAATTCATGTATTTTTAAAGCGAGGTTACCGGAAAAAACGCTACGTACATGATTTGTTGGGGAAAGTGTGAAGGATCAAAAAACATTCCTTCTAAGATGAATGATCGACTTTCTTAATGATAAAGAATACAACGATAAACTACATTCCTCATTTTAATGATTTAAGACTAGCAGTTCTTTTTTTTTTCACATCAGAGTTTACATAATAAAATGTATATAATTACTTTGTGTTATTAAAAATATCAAGACCTTTGTATTCCTGTAGACCTGCTGTATTCTTTGCTTTTAGGTTTCTTTTTATCTTGTTCACATATGTTTTGACTAACATTCATTGGTTATGATTTTCTTTCTAAGAATACATTCCTTATGACAAAGAAACTTGCATCAAATACAGGCTCCACTTTTCCTACATGTTTACTTTCTTGCTTTCTAATAATAAAGTTATATGGTTGTATATATCTAAGCATCTGTAGATAAAAAAAAATTATATGAGTAAGTTTTGAAAATATATAAAATCTTCAATTAACCTGATAGTTTAACGTGATGCAATCATGGTATAAATATAACAGATATTTTTATATTCAAAGTATATTGTATTATCCTATTCAAATTTATGTGTATTTGTACATATGTGTATGTATAACCTTACTACACTTACCTCTTTTAAAATGTTAAAATGTAAAAACATGTAAAATGTATATTGTCACGAATATTTGGCTTTTTTTTAGGTCTTCTTTGTATTTCGTTATTTATTTTTACTAAATTTCAACGGTCTAATGCTCCTGTTGATAACATTTCACACACTAGTTGGTATTATCTTAACTATACAAATCGTTTCTTAATATGTTTCTTAATCCTACAACTTAATAAGATGTAGAATAATTGAGCAGTTTCTGAACGCCTTTGAGATCAACGAAATATTATACAGGTCAGCCTGACAATATTTCCAACATGGAAATCTCGCTTATTATAAGGAATACAGGTTCGATTAAATTATATGAACTCTAGTATTAAAAGGGATGTAAGCTGTTCTTATATTTACAAAATTCTATGAGGTTTAGAAGTTATATTAAAAAAAGCGTCAAATTTCTTTTTTGTAATAACTTTATACAACTCGGCTTAATTTTTTAATTTCTACTTATTTTATTAACAACACTTTTTTATGTGCAGTGGTTACCATTTCTAATGTCAGCATTTCCACAAGCCTTCCACTGTTTTTATGTTTAGACCGATTAAGAAGTTCACGGTGTTCGTAAGATCAGAACTGAATACCAGTGTACAGAATACTTTGGTATTTTATTTGATAGACAACTTTTTCTTCAATAAGTAAAGTTCTTTGGTTACTCACATATGCCAAGAATAAATTGATTAATACTTGCGACTCGAGGTTCGTTGATAACAAATGTGTATACCTACATGTGTTCATGTGTGCTATATAGCTCTTAAGCAGGACTGTTCAAATTATTGTGTATTTATGCTTTTGTAGTTACATGTGCATGATTTATATTTAGTTATACTTTATATATGTATATCAGAAATATTCCGTATATTTACGTGACACTTGTATTTATTTGTATAATAATACAAAGAGCTTCGTTTGAGCAAAATTACTTCGTTATAATTTTTATATTCTACTTTTTCTTCATTTTCAAGCATTTGTGAATTTCTAAAAGATATGATTTTTCTTGGCTTGTACCATGACTTTGAATTTATGTTTATTTATTTAAAATTTCCGGAATCTTGTATTCTTTTACAATAACACGGCAGGATTAATTTCGGTAGCTCATTACTCGAGTTCGGATATTTGAAAAGGATTTAATGTACATTTCGTATCGATGTACAATACGCTGTTATGACAAATCCCTTTCGAGATCTCCAGCTCTGTTTATCACTTAATATTTGTATGTCTGCTGTTTGCGGCATGATTTTAATACGGTACTTCATTTTCACGCGTTTTATCTAACTCATTGGCGAGCAAATTGTGTGCATCCATCCATTAGGTACTGACGTTGTTGGTATATTTGCCATTAATAGGGCTGGCAAGCCCGATGCCAAACCACGGGCGTGTAAATAAGCAAGTGGTATTCTGGTAATACCGCAGTATTTTGATGTTTTGGGAACCGTTTTCAATAACCTTGTACGATACCCAGCAGTTTAAAAATCTGCGTTAGTGATGGATGCATTTTCTACATCAAACGGGAGGTTAAAGATTGGTCCGGATTTTATCTTAAGATGCATAGCAAACGGTTGCAGTTGTTATTTAATGCACGGATAGTTATATAAAAATATTAACAGTGATAAACATTCTCATATTATCTTGAAATATATTAATTGGAGACTGATAAACTGAATTTACTGCTAGAAAAATGAATACAGGAATCTGATATCTGTAAAAAATCTTGGATTAATTACATAAACAATCGTGAACGAAAATTGAAGGTTCTAATAAAAGATTATATAATATAAAAAATTTCTCCTCTTACATATAAATTCAATAAATATTCATTTGGGTTAACTGCACAAGACTGTAAATTATATTGTCATAGTCGTAATGGTTGTCGGGTTTCACCGTGTCACTAGGTTTCTTGTCCATGACGTTTCGCAAACAACTGCGGTTCGCAGTTTCAAAGGTATTTATGACAAACGGCCGTGAAAGTCTGAGATACTATGTAAATTATATTCTAAATAAATCCGTTAATTTGTTTCCAACTTTTGAATAAATTGTTAATTCCAGAAACTAATCCATAAAGTTTTCAATGTATGAATATATTTCCTTTTCGGTAACTTGAATATCCGTAGAACGACAGGTAGCTGGTATGGAGATACAATCAAAAATAAAGATGGGTTCGTATGTGTTTGTAGTCTGTTCTTCAAATCATTTAAGAATATATTTACCGAACTCAAAGGTGGATTTTCACATATTTTTGAGGTTTTTTTTCTAAAAGATTTTTCTAAATCTAAAGGTAGGTAGTTGTTGCTATATAGTAAACACTTCAGTATATATCTTGTAGTTATTTTTCTTCAGAGAATTTTAAAATGATGTGCTCTTTTTCGTTGTTTGTATTGTTCTTGTAAATTGATGCGGCATATTAGTGAGTCCTGGTTGCCGCTTTATGGTTTTGTTGATGAAATAACAATTTTATAAGTTAAAGTCGAGAGATACGCATGCTCTTCTGCAGGGCGATTGTGTTTCAGTGTGCTAGCTCCGTCTAACGGCAATCTCTACCCTTATTTAACTACTTCTACAAAGCCCTATTTTCACATTGCTTTTTTCAATTTGAATCGATTCGATGAAGCTCTAATTCCGTATTACTGCGAGGTGAGGGGGCTATATCGCTAAGCATGCGTTATTCGTTTCAAATGAAGCTGGTGTTCGATTCATTTTCCAGTCGCCCAGAACGCAATCAACAGCTCGTAGCCTTTCACCCGGTATACTATAATTTATTTATGAAGACATTAATGCGTATATCCAACAAAATCAAAATTTACTTTGAGATGTAAATAATAACAACCGCTGATTTTCAAAATGACGGAGCGGACTTTGCGCATTCAAAATCGATCCCCTGAAATTGAGCTTATGCCCTTGTTCTACTGTGGTAATACTATGCGATGTATGGATAAAGACATACATCATACACATATCTAAAAAAGAAGAAATTTTACAATCATGTAAAGAATATGAGTTTGCAGATACTTTAGTTCGTTCGATGAAACCGCGTTCATTCGCCTCTCTGCACGTTCATGGGTCTGGCACTGCGAATTTTAGTCATTAAGCAGAATAACAATAGTTCTTTATATCACAGTGAACGTAAATACCGTTTTACGGCCGAGGATGTTATATTGTAGACCACGGCTGTGTTCCGGTTTACAATATAACTGACGTGGTAAGACAAAAACGAAGAGAGACAATTTACACATATTGAAGTGTATTTGTTTCAATACTTATGTGCTGGAAACTGTAATTAATACATTTCTTTAGTTTTGTAAAAGAAGTAAATGCGTAATGATTTAATGTGATATACGGCTATAACAATCAAAGTCTTTGAACTGACCGTTGTGTTTTCGGATGGCACCACTTATTGAGGGCTGCGCACATGTTGAATGTTACGTTTTAACTTCATAACCCGGTTAAGAAGTAGCTGCAGACACGTTTTTCGGTTTTTTTTTGGGTGTCATCAGTATGGTATAGCAAAGGTTCAGCTTGAGAAGACTGAGCATTAATTTGTGGCTTCGGTTAGTACCTCGATTGACAACTAGCGTCGGCACAAGTAGATATCATCATCCTGCCAACGAGTGTCTACTTTTTGCTTTCATTTTTAAGTTTCTTTTATACTTGGCTATACCGCACTGATAAGTGCCAATAAATTCGAACAGGTTGTAGCGTTAAACTATTACCGATGCTCGTTAATTATTACAGTATTTAATTTATTCCATGTACCTGAATATTACACAAACGAAATAAAATAGGTATAATCTGTATACGTAAATCCATCTTAACATTTTATACATTGAAGTGGCATCGCAATATTCACGTACACGTGTTTTGTACATTGGTCGGTCGCTATAGATAGTTTAGTTTCAATAGCAGTTGTGTTTATCTAAAGGTTAATCGTTATATTACTCGGCGTAATAATAATACTTGATATTCTAATCTTTGTTTGTTTCTCTATATAAAAATTCCTTTTGTGAATCTTGCGGTAGAAATATTTGATGATGTTTGGATGATATGGAATTAGGATTTTCCAAAATAAAAAAAAAATTATTTTTGGTCAAAACATGTTTCGAAGTTAATACGCCGATGGATTTGATTTCACTGTTTGTGATATGTTCTAAAACGAATCTTGTTTGAAGTAACTTGGTTAGAAAAATGTAATTTATATGAAACAAAGAACTTTATTGCACGTTATAGGTCGATAAATCTTCTTGAAACTAGAAGAAAAGTCTTTTCCGTGCCGTGATTTCCACTCTTCTAATTTTTTCGCCACATTGTGCGCGATTATATGTCAATCAGTTTCTGCAGGATAGCCTATTTTTTTTATATAATTGACTAGCGTATTTTTTAAATGTGTAACTTTATATTCTTCTAGAAGAAGGGTTACTATTAACCTGCCCAATAAAGAATTTTTTTGGTGCAGTATTTCACCAAAATTCAATTTCAAGCTCTACCTATATGTAATGTAAGTACATGTACGATATGTATGTATAAAAGCAGTTGCATCTGACGCGCCGAATGTGGAAGACGCTATTACGCCGATAGTATTTTAGTTAAATCGTAAGCACTTTGTGTAACGGGCCGATGTATTGTTTACTCCTCGATCCATCCCTGGAATTGACGTCATGTGCCCCTGAGTACCGATCCCTAGTTATTACGTAACTTCTCTACTAGCACTTTGTTATAAAAGTTAGAACCAAATTTTATTTACCGTTTGCTCTGCAGCAGTGACAGTTTACATAGTTTATAGATTATAGATATAAACTGGCCTTTTAAATAGCTGTTTGGAATCATGACGGTCATAAATTTTCATTAAGGTTAACAGAATTAAAATATAAACATGCTAACTACTCCATATAACGAAGTATGTTTGTTGATACGTTAACAGTAGTGGTGGACGATATTTCACGGTCGGTGATTTTTTCATCGCGATTTGAAAACCACCGATCACGCCTGTGAAGTTAAATATAAGAAAGCAAAGATCAGTGATTTGGCAGCGATTACTTGAAATAACTTTCAGTAGATATTCAAGCGGTAACGATACGATGAAACGGTGATCACTGTTTGGAGGCTCGTACGTGAATAACTAAATACATTATTAAGTGAATAATCATGTGGGTTATGTTTTACTTTACACATTGTAGGATAATATTTTAAATTTGGCGCGCTTAGAAAAAGGTCCTCGGGTGGGAAACGAGATAGTTTTTATGTGTTATGGTTGGTTGTGTACAGTGCGTTATGAAATATATAGTTTTGAATTTTTATCAGGTTTTATTTCGGCAATCGCATGACCCATAACCTTGTATTGTATTTGCAATTATATATTTTTTGTTACTGTTATCATTTGTAAATTCTTGAGTATTTAAATTTGAAAGATTATTGTATTTATATATCTGGCATAACGATAATTAAAATGTTTGTTGTGGCCTGAACACTCCGCAAAATAGACATGCCCTCTTGCCATGTAATATGCGAAATACTCGGCCTGCAAATGCAAAAAAGTAGACAAAAAGTGTAATTGTCTTTTCTCAAAAATATTCTTGTAAATGTATAAAGGCTTTCATTAGAATTAATGACTAACGCTTACGAGACATTCGAATATCAAAGCTTATTCAAACAACCGAAAATATCTTAGCATTCGACTGTATCTCGTTACGATACGTGTGGATATACTAGATATACATATGTATATGAGTCATAAACGTGATCACGTTCACCGTTTAAAATCGCCTTTATTTATAAATCACGATCACCATTCACGACTTGATTTAAAAATCACGGTATCGCTCAACACTAATAAACAGAGCAATCACAAAAAGTTTTTGCTATAACGAAGTGAATTGCCCCTCAAACAACTTGGTATTGGCAAATTAATTATATAATGATGAACAGGTTGATAGTTCAAAAACTTTAATTGAAATATTTGCAATCATAATAAGTAGCTATAATATAGATATCCAGAAGAATCAAAACAAGCAATTTCCACGTCATGTAGCAGATTAATATACACGTATTCTGCATTAACGTCAATCGTTTTCTGATACAGATGTAGTAAAAGACAAATTTAAGAAAATTTGCACATTGGCCCGAAAAAAATCGTTTTATGAGCAGTTCCAGTAATTAAAATAGAACCACCTTTACGTTTAAATAAATTTCTAAATAGAGACAATATTTTAGCATATTTTAGACATTTGATTGTAAATGTATTGATTGTTCAAATACAGGCAGTTTATTACACTACGTACTATTCGTCAAATCTTTAGACGCATGTCAGCAGACATACGTATCGTCCGCGCGTGAATTATTCGATATCAATAAGAATAGTTAGATTAACCAGCGATCTTTGCTTATGCCATCAAACAATGACGTGCGTCTAAAGATTCATTTGACGAACTATATCTAATTTTAGTTTAAAGCTGTGCCTTTTTGTATTATGAAATGTGTTAGGGCGGTTTAATAATGCTATTATGGATAGTCGTAACGGTTGTCGGGTTCCGCTGTGTCACTAGGTTTTTTGTCCCTGACGTTTCTGGCTTCGGTACTGGCCGTGAAGGTTTGAGAAACTATTTAATGCTACTGTGGAGTTTTGTTTCAGTTAGACATTGAGAGTGAAGTTACGATCATTCGGTATGGAAAAGATGTTAATAAATAGGAGAAAACGAGAATAGATACATTATTAAAGATTTATTTCTACCGGAGAATTACATAAATTGCCGGACGCAATTAGTCGAAGTGTCGTAAAAAAAATACCATCAACATCGAGTAGTGCCTGACGCGGTATTTACAGATCTATCGTAAGGGACGACGGACTTGTTATAGAAACATTACTCGAAATCGAAGAGCCTCTACCAAAGAGCTTTTAAACAAAATACAACAACGGGAATCCAGTTAAAAAACGCAGACTAATAGTAAAAGTGGAGAAAGCACGTTTGTAATGGGCAAAAATGTACGCAAAATCTACAGTTGAAGATTGGATAAATGTAAATACATCCACACCTTGTTATCTTTACCAATAAATACTGACTTGAAGTGAGGATAAAATTCAGCAGTTTTTCAAACGAAGGTCGAATTAACGTTGCAGTAATGAACCTGTCCAAAAGAAAATTAAACAACCTCCTACTGTCGTAATTCTGCTACCTAAAAGGACCATTTGCCTTCATGTAGGGCGGCGAACCGTGCTATACAACGAAATTATTTTAATTAAATTTGTTCGAAGCACACATTTCTGTTTTTCTCTGGATCAGAAAGTTCACGAAAGAAAATAAAATCGAAAACTATAAGAGGCGGTAAAAAATAGTATGTACAGTATGCCAACTAGAATTAAACAATTAACGTCAAAGGAAGAGTAACAAAACGTTAAATGTAAACTATTTGATAATATACATATTTTACCTGAGAAATGTGATTATATTTTTGATAAATTTAGAACAAAACGTAAAATCAGTTATTCTAATTCAATTACCAGAGACTTAGATAAGATTGCACAATGTTTCCTTTTCAATACCGAGAAAGGTAATCATTTAGAATGTTTTCTTTTGCTAGTTAATATTGCGGTATTTTGATGATGTGAAATTAATAATAAATCTACTTTATTCTCAAACTTCGTGTAAATTCTCACTAGCAATTAGATATATGGAATTTTTTGTAAAGGTCGTAACTCCCAACTGGTTCGCGCTCACGTGCAAGGGAAGTTCACGAAATTTACAAATCTACTTTTTGTTCCTTTTAAATGCAAATTTTCCTATCTTCGCAAAAAGTCACCTACAGATGAAATCACGAAAGTTTATAGTTACATCATTAATCGATAAAGTGCAGACAAGCGCTATATATAAAAGTCAGAAGAATACACAATCGCGATAGAAATACACTTCGTCTATTTTATGTTTTTGCCTACGTCATTGTTTTGTCGTATAAGTTTAGAAATCTATTCATTCACAAAATCTTGCTTCCTTTTTCAGCAACAGTACTAGAGAAAGATCGTCAAATGAATAGATAGTCTTAACTTATACAACAAAACAATGACGTAGGTAAAAACATAAAATAGCTACTTAAGCATGCGTCGTAACCAACTATGACGTAACTATAAAGTTTCGTGGTTTTCAGTGTACACGTGTTACTGTTGTTATTAACATAAACAATGACATAGGTTTTCACATAAAAGGGCAGTCAAAATTTAAAAAAATATCTGTTTAACTGCGTAGTTTCATTCATCTGTAGATGCGAACGCACCTGTCAATGCGTTAATATTTTGCAAGGGGATTATAAAATATTAATTTATTGTTTTGAATATTGGGCGTCTGTAGCACCAATGTTTGGAAAACATTGGTCTAATCGGTTAAGTACCTTATTCAAATTATTGTTTTGGATAGACAATTTACCATTTGTTTTAAAACGGTGCGTTACCCAAAACGTGGCTAGATATTAATATAAAAATAAATGAAAGTAGAGGGATCTGGTTTATTAGAGAGATATCCCAATATTGTTTTTTTCTTATTAATTTCGATTACTCTTTTTATAGTCTTCCTAACTTTTGATGTACAATTTAGATAGGTTTAGAAATGTACTTATCTAAAAGCTGTAAAATGTATGTATTTTTTAATTCTTTAATTGAAAGGCGAATTATACTTTATTACGCAATAAATAATGAAATTGCTATAATAATCTTTTTTATCAGTTTTATTATTATATATCTGTATATACACATAAAATAGATATGCTAAATTTCTGACGGTTTTAGAGATAAAAATAAACAAGATGGCCTATTGGTCAGATAGTTGAGTTTGTTATCAACCTAGAAAGAACAATAAGTGGATCAGAAAGAATGTTCTTTTTATTACTCAAGTAACTATCATTTCAAAACGATATCCTATCACGACGTACATATACATACCTATATAGAATTATTTGTGATCTACAAGCATGCCCATCGCATTAACCCTTATGATGGCCGCGTATCGTATTTGGAATTCTGTAACATATTTTCATTATTGCTCAATACTTTCATTTAAATACATTTTATTTTAAGAAAAATAAAAGGTATAAATAAATTACTCGGTTTTAGTTTCTTTACATACTTAACACAGTACACAACTATGATTGTAGACATTTCGTTCATATGACAAAGTTTGTATTGGTGCTCTTTTGTGTAGATATTCCTCCATTAGACTTGCAGCCTGTTTCTTGGTAAAGATTCGTCGTTTGTCTTTATTTTCGGGCTGATACAATCTGAAAAAAGCATTGGAGTCTATGCCTGTTAAAATATAAGAAGTGCAAGGGAGCAATGTCTAGTTATCCTCTGATAATTGTCGACTGTTATCCCTCCTTTAATAGTATTAGGTTTGTTTCTGTTGATTTTTGATAGTTTGAGATATGATGACGGTTAAATCTAAAGTAAAACATGGTCAATGCACGTAAGTTAGAGTTTGACAATTCGAACTTTAAAAATTCGGATTCGATCTACGATATACTTTAAAATTGAACAGATTGATCTCCTTTTAATTCGATTTTTTAGCCATTGTTGTAATTCTAGTAACCGGGCGGATATAGAACGGAAATTAATCTTCCTGACATTTTAATCTTGTTGGTAATTTGGGCACTAGCTGAAATTGTACCCGCAAAAGATATATGTAAACTGGGCACCATACAAATCAAACAAAAATAATATAAAAATAGCATATTTTAAGTTGATGAACTTATTGTCAAATGGATAGAAAATAAAAAATTATTTAATTTTACCAAAAAAGTATAGATATGCAGAGTAAAAAATAAACTAAGCATTATCAAACAGACGAATAAAATGATATACACTTCACAAAGTGTAATTGTTATTATTATTATTTAATTGTTTACACAGTTCATGTAGAGGTGTTAATTTTTGTTTTGTCGGTGTGTAACTCTCGCTACATGGTGGCTAGATTACCTAGATTAAACAATCCTTTTGCAGGACAGGTAAATCCATAAATTTGGTGCCTAGTGTACACCGGCCCGTTTAAGATTTGCGCTGTACAAACGTAATTATTATAATAATAATTGGAAATTGTTGTTGAGATAAACCTATTATAATTTAGATTTATGGTTGTTTTGTTACTCATCTGAGGAGCTATGCACTCTGGATAGAAAGCGTAAAAGCTACAGCTGTTAGAGCCAGCCTTGGAAAACATCCTTATTATATTTTCACTTTTCAAATTCTAAGTAAATCGTTACGGGGAATACTTCCAAGAACCATAATAAAATATATGTGGTGACATCGATCTATATCATTTTCTGATATATGCATTTTTAATGTATATGTAAAGATATCGAGTACCTTGTTTATTACCTCTCCTTTTTCCTCAACAACGCCGTAAATTCTTCGGTTTTTTCTACAGGGGTATTGTTCCATATCATCAATTTTGTTACCTAGAACCACGTTTTCCTTTTTTTTTTCACGTTTGCACTCTATTTTCCAATGTCTTAAGTTCTTTTTCATATAATGAGTTGATTTTTGCAAACAATAGGTTTGCTATTTGGCAGATAGATGACTGCGCAGAAGCCTATCAAGTGCAGCCTACTACATTTCCAATCTCTTCTTAGATTTAGTTCAAACCATGGTTGAAAGTACATGTTCAAATGCGCTTTCACAGCGAGTATTATAGAAGGAGACCAAATTACAAAGAGCACGCATACAACAAGTTGAAACTAGTAAGTTGCTCATGTATGTACACGCCATATACGTATGTTCATATCCGTCGCTATAAACGCGATATAAAATTATAGGAGGAGAGGGGTCGCGAAATATTAATTAATTAATTTATATTTACTATTTAGGAGGTCCTTGTTTATGTCTATTTCATTATTACTGGGTTACGTTCCTCTGACAGTTCTAGCACAATTTTTTTCTTGTTTCCTGACCTTAGGTTAAGTCAAAGCTTATGCTGGAAGTTTTGAAATTACTTTTAGAATTTGGTTAGTATTGGATTGGTTTACTAATTCTCTGCTGAGTTTTTTCGATTATCAAGTAATTCGGTTCCTAAAATGTTTTCGATTCTGCGCTTGTTAATTTGATGCGCTTGTGCACATATATACGTTTTGAACGTACCTGTTAAATGTTATAGTAGACATTATCTAGAGGGATTAGCTTTGTCAGCTGCTTTTTGTTATTGGGTATGTCCATTTTTGATTAATTTGCTTTTTTGTTTTAGCGTAAGCATAAGAAATGCATAATAGATGATAACGTACACAATACGTTAGTTTTTGGTGATGACACTATTAAACGATTTTACACTTCGATTAAATTAAGTTAAAAATTGCTTTTTGTTTTAACTATATATAGGACCGTTATCAAATTTCTCTTGTTTCGATTGTTTATAAATTGTTGTTCCTTCAGAAAGGAATAATGTAAATGAATGCATTCAGTCTTTACGCTGATTCTAATTCTTACATAAAAAGAGATTTTAAATTGCTGCTTCAGGTGTGCGAAAAAATATCAGTATTAAGAAAATGTAATATGTAAAGAAGTCATAGATTTTTTAATATTTCGCCGTATAGTCTTTGTTTGCGATCTCTGCAATGCATTTCGTGACATGGTATCAGCTAATGTTTGACATCGTACATCTTCGTCGTTATCGTGCTCGCACACCCAACGAAGCGGCATCTTTTCCTCGTCGTAGGGGAGCATAATTGTTTGAAGCATATTTAGATACACAAATTGCTCTATAGTTTTCTGTATCCAAAAGATTGGACGAAAACAATAGTATGAGAAACATGCCCATACTATAAAAGAGGTTCCTCTATTTTTGACAGTTTTTATTGTATAATTTGGATTGTATTTCGTTCCTATAGGTCTTCTAACATACTGCGTTAGTCCTTTAGATCTAAATAATAAGACCTTACTTTCATCTGACCACAAGATATTTCGTCATTTAATAGCTGGCTAATTTAAATGTTCTCTAGCAAAGCATAATCGCTGTTGAACGTATTGTATAATCAGCAAAGGCACTTTTGTTAGACTCCTAGCAATCAATTTATCCTTTATCAAACGTTTTCGAATGGAGGAGGTGTCAATTAGAAAATTTAAAGTTTGTTTTATTTGCTAACTAAATAAAATACACACCTAATTTAATGTCTTCAGTAAAATTTAACTCTGCACTCGATATATTCGATTTTCTATACAGCACGGCTATTATTTTACACAGTAACAAAAATCTCGCGTGCAAAGAAAATAGATTTTTCCCCGATTTTAGAACAAACTTAGTAAAGAATACTTCTTTACGTCACTTCGTCGTCTGTTTTATTGTAAATATCTATGATCTCGGATGTAATTGAATACCTGGATTCGCTGTTTTAATATGCACTGCTATTATTTTGCACACAGTTGTATGTATATAGGAGGAATTCTTTCCAAGCAAATGACTTATGTATGTTATGTAAAAAGGAGATTATTTTACAAGTACCTACATAACGCAAGCCGATAGTTGAATCTGAGTATGCCAAGCAATATCAATAATTTTTTAATTGTTTAAATGGTTACTAAGTGCACATTTTAAGAATATCTGTAAAAATAGTACATTTCATATTTGCGTGTCAATAATTGGAAAATTTTAAGCTTCCTTTAAAATCTGTGATCTTATTTTGTAGAAAAAAGTTCTTTACAATAATTTGGTTTGAAGATTTGCAAAACGATTCAACTATGCCCTATGATATAATTCAGTTCTACTTTGAAGATGGAAACACTCGTATTGTGCAGTGAAGGAATTTATTTTATTTCATAGTACATCTTAATTCGCGTTTTAAAATAAAGTCCCTTCATATCGAATTCAGCACTCAGTTGAGTTGCACTATGGATCGTACCTTAATCGTGTATTTGTACTGTAGTACATGATAAAATTGTCATGTTTTTTGTGCCGAGCCACAGCAAGAGATAAATTCTATTTCCTATGTACATTCATGCCATGTAATTTAATTTATTGCTTTGTTTGTATTGCATCCAAAAACAAATAACTCTAATATATTGAAAAATTGTAGATTCTGGTGTCATTTGAATTTATTTCTTGAATTTAACATGAGTACCTATTTTATACATTTATTTTACATTCGCGGTAACATATTATTTGAAATATATTAATAATTTAAGATTTAATAGGAAATACTTTCACAACAAAATATAAAAGATTAAATGCGTAAATTATTAACATCGTGTTGTCACTCACTTTGAGTTAGATAATTGTAATCAGTAATCACAAAATAAAAATAATTTCTTTCCGACTAATTATTTTGTTACACTTTGGATTGTGTTTGTCTTCGATGCGATTAATCGAAAAGTAGTTTTAGTGTAAAGCTATAATTTCGTTAGCTTGAGACTAGGCACAGAATTTTTCATTTCCATTAATAGATAACGTATATAAACTATTAACTTTGTTTAAACCGTTGAACGAAATTGCAGATCTGAAAATGTAAATTTCTGCAACTTTATTTCTGTCCACCAAACCATTTTCTATCGTACTGAGCAATTCGCTACACAGCTGTACAACAGTCAGTGTTGTTGGTGATTGTTGTGTTACAATATACACCGAACATCGATATGCTCGCATTGTTTTGCCTTGACAATTGCTCAGCAACCTTTTTAATGCATTTCAAAATCGTAAACTATTTACCACGTCATTTTTGTTGCATTGTCCAACGGGCAGTAAATAACGATATAGGCAATAATTTTATTGGTATGAGAGAATGACTAACAAGAGTCGTGAAGTCGTTGTATTCCAGACCTTTGCTAGATATCCGGTTATCTTTAGGATTGCCTAAAAAGTTTTTAAGGTGTTATTTGCCATGAGACGTTTTGTTGGCTGAAAACTTTGGTTAATCCTTTTACGGCTGAGTGACAAGCAACTTTTATGAATTTCTTATTACCTATGTTTGTTGGAGTCAGGATTACGGAATTTCTAATGTGTTGTTTATATCGATTTTTTCTTAAAATACATCAGTGAAAGAAAAACCATTGTATACCGCTACATCTTTGACGTATGATTCGATTAATTCATAGAACATAATTTATGATTCTTAACAAGTTTTGTCTCATTGTTAAAGAAATGGAAATAAGGTTTTTAAAGAAATATATTAATAGTTACAAGAGAGTATTGTTGAATATCTTTGTTTTCTTCTTTCCACTAATAAAGTTTTGATTCAAAAGTAGTTGCAATACTTTAATTTCACGTAAATAACCTGGCACTATCAATTGTCAAAAAGCGAAAACAGTATAATTTTCAATTCACAAATATTAACTTAACTGAACCTTATAGATTGAATTTGAAATTTACGCAATAGAATTAAGTTTTTTTCTAGACAAGTTGGAAACGTATTTGGTGTCTTTCGATTCGCCGCATAACATTTGCCAAATCAATATAGTGTCAAATCCTGTACCTTGCTTTTATATTGTTAGAGTCCCGCTAAAGCCCATACCTTCCTTACCTATTTGATTGCTTTGCCTATTAAGATGTCCACATTCTGATAATCGAATAGATAAGACTTATCTATATACTAACAACTTGTCGTATCTTTCACTTTTTTACTTAGAAAGCATATCAGGATGTAAATCGTATCCAGGCTGAACACACGTATTTGAAAATATTTCCATCGTTGTTAAAAGGAAAGAGATACATACATTCTTGTTGAACTTACTTTAGATGACGCATTTCACATATTTTGCGATATGTAACCAATAATAGACGTAATTATTAATTATATTCTTTGAAATTTATTAAATGTATAAACGACAAGCAAATAAACATACACACATAAAGCAAATATATCAAAATATTTTTTTCAGGTTTTTTAAACTTTAGGCACCATTTTGAACTGCATACATATGAATACTTTATTAGCACTTATAGGAAATGAAGCAATATCATATACTAAAAAATGACCATAAAGATGGGCATATTATACAGTATATTAAAAAAATATATACACTTCTTTGTAATTAGCTATAAAAAACAATTAACATTACTACAACAGTAAACATAACAGAAAAACAGGAATAAAAAATAAATCAATAAAAAACTATTATTTTTCTATTTTTATGTTATATTGTATATTTACATAAACGATAAAGTTGAGTTGTAACTAAGAGACGAATTCTCAATTTTGAACAAAAATAATGTACACAATTTTGTCGTCGAGTATATATATGTATATTTTTTTATAAACATTTCTATATTTTGGCACAATAATTATTCTATTTTTTGATCTACAATTCTTTAACTGTATTGTTATTTTTACAATATTTTGAAAATTTGTGATTTACAACTGGAAAGTATGCCATAGGCGTACAATAAGTATCGAAATAAATAATAACCCATGTGTTTTGTTATAATTATTGTTAAGTACTTACCCATCATACCAATATTAACAATCTGAATTAGTTACGCTAAACATCTGCAATTTGTTTTTGGAAAATGATCGTCGCAGCGTAAAAATGTTTATGTATAGAGAGAATGGCCGTTCAGTGCGTAGTTAAAATGATCTTTGATCAAAGTACTTACGTGATGATAGCTGCGGAGATATCGCTACCACTACATGTTTACTACCATTCGACTGTCTTAACAGATGCCTATGAAAACTGTCTCAAATTTGTGCACTCTAGAATTGCTTTATATCACCTAAACTGGTATAACAAAATAAAAAATAATGTAAGCTAGTAAAATTGAACATTTCCATCGAAACCAAAGTATTGAAAGTATAAGATCATTTTAGTAATGTATGTACATATTATATATATTGTATATAACACTAAATTGAATACACCCATGCTTAAATACCCTTTTATTTATAATAAGAGTTCGTGATTATTGTGTAACACATAAAAATGGATTAAAAAATTAAAATTAAAAGAAGGAAATTTAAATGATTATCGTTACGAAAACATTGTGGAGCGTGGTTAAAAAAATAAAATATAGAAATAATAGTAAGAAACAAAAACCTCAACTAGGCAATGTGTACGGGTTTAAGCTACGATAAGATTGCAAAGCATTATTAAAAGGAGCCCATTTCATTAAAGCAGCGGTTCTCGATCCCTCCCTATTTTTTTAATCTCTCTTAAATCCATTTCTTTACTTCCGCTTGTAAAGTAGTTGTTTTTACGTAAAATATTTTTTTCATGGCATATGTTAATGTAAAATAATGATAATGCGGCTATAAGCAGAAAAAAGAAAATTATGTTACAGACTTGACTTTATATTATTCATAACACAGCTATAGCTATAGCTTTGTGTTAAATACTGTTAATGAAGGCCAATTTTTAATTTATTATTGATAGTATTTACTTGTATTATTTGACTAATGCCCGGTCTCCAGAAAGTATTCTTATGGATTCAATAGTTATCGAATCGATAAAGGTATGGATTCCATAAATTCAAACTCTATTTCTGAAAGGACAGTCGAACAATTTGAGTTCGATAAACATGACTGGATACAGCACGAAAGTACCGAGAGCTAGCAATTACACCTTCAGCGTATTTCGTGCTTGTTCGTATAAAATCGAGGTTATCATTCTCTAAGCGGAAAATATAATTCAAAACTAGCACGTGTTAATTTTAAAATAAGAAAGGTTGGAAGTAAATTACATTTCCTTTCCTCACACCAAATATTATTTCATTTTCATAAAAATGAAATGATTTGTGTGTTGACGCCTTCATACATTTTCCTCCAGCTCCTAACTGTTTGACAAGCGGTGGTTTTATCCACACCACTCTCATCCCCAATCATAATTTGATAAATAATAACTTCAGTAAACTAGCTGTTGCATGAAAATGCAATGTTATTAAAATTTGTTCGGCAGCTGAATCCGAGTGATTTCTAATTTTTAATTCGGAGTAGTGTTTTTAAATTGAAGCGCTAGCGATATTTGGTTTGCCAGCCGCCATATTGTTACAACTAATTGATGTTTAGATCGTGTATTATGTATGTATACATCTGCCTGCGTTGTAATAATAATTACGTAACTACAACTTATGTAAAATCCCTTTCTACTTTTAAAACTGCCGCCAAAAGTAGCTTTGAAAAACTCCATTGCATAAACACGTCTTTTTATTTTACTCCTCCGAATTGAAAAATAGAGTATAGTAAATTTATGATTACAGTCACAGTTTCTTTATTAAAACCTGTACCTGCTTCTAAATTCCTCTTGGCTGTATATTTCAAAAGGATTACGCCCGATTCTAAAGAATTGGCCACTATTTCTATGGCCTCTTCATCTGACAGAGATTCCATTATTATTTAACTAATAGTGTTGTATTTTAAAAATTAAAACATTGTCCCTACTTTGAAATACATTTCTTAAACTTTATAAATAAACGAAAAATGGGAGGTTTGGATATCGTTCTATTTTTCCAATATTTCTGTTATTAATTATTATTAATTTATTTTTATTAATATTGTTCTGAGTGTTCAATAAGTAATTCCTTTCGATAGGATTCATTTTTTATTTAAAAGCGTTAAACTTAACCTTAACAACACGCGAAAAAGCAAAGAGAATAACCGAACAGTGCCGAACGGTACTTGAGCGAACTAAGCATGCGCCAAATAAGTTATCTGAGCCTTATAGGTTCGATAACTAATTGAACCGTTATTGATTCAATAAATGTTATGTACTCTTTCAGAAACGATTTTTGCAGTTTATCAAATATGGATTCTTACCTTCTGGAACCGGGCATAAGTTCGTCATATACCCTCGATTGAAGACCGATGCATTAAGTGTGAATGAATCTAAACTTCCTAAAAGCTGTGGCTCTCTTACATTGCTCTCCAATACTCGCAATAAAGCATTTAAAGATGTAAAGATTTAATTTGCAATACGATTATCTTTTCTTATTCATACAGCACATGTGGTTGTTATATAACATAATGTTTCACACGAATAATGAAAAGAATTGGAATAATAAAATCCTTGGTAATGTTAAATATAGCGCATTGTTACATATTTTGAATATGGACATACTACTATTTTATATTTAATGCAAGAATCCTTTGCTAATACAATATATACGGATAACAGTTAATAAGCTGCTGGTAGATAGAATACGGTTAAAATAAGGACTAGGATCTATGAAAATGAAGTAAGGAGCTTTTACAAAACATCCTTAGAATTGATGTTCACTAAATTTAAGGCTTTTTTTAACAAGCCTAATGGTAGTGCTGACATCTTCAATAATATAATAACTTTTTTGTAATAGATTACTTTTATAGTATTTCTTCGGATTGCGAATTTTGATCTATTTCTTAATAAAGTTCAAATTATATGTTAAACTATCGACTCTCTGCAGATAGTAGATTGTTTGGTTATTTGCAACATTCCATTTCATTTGCCGTTTTCAATTTGCAGTATTATTACTTCTTAGCCTATAGATTTTAAGCAATACCATGATATTAGATACGTAATACGCGCGCTATTCAATCAAAAACAGTTTCAGTACACAAAGCGTTAAACATGTTTTTAATTAAATGAGATATTTGATGACAAGAATTGGAAAAGAAAATGATGTTACTTACATAAACATAAAACAATAAATTAATTTAAATATTCCAATTAGTACAAAATATTTTTAATCCAACATAAACATTTATTTTAACTTAAACTTTCGTTTCATGGTATTTAATCTTCTTTTTCTGATTCTTCTTCTAATTTAGCACATCGTTTTTTGTACATGTAGATATAAATTTGTATGTTGGTTAAAAATTTGTAATAGTGATGTTAGCTCGTTAAAAATCGTTCAATTAAGTTTAATATCAACCAATTCGAAGAGTTCAATTTCGTTTTTATGGCAACTTTAACCGTATCCTATTCATTTAGTGCAGATATATTTCCTTAAATAGCGTTACATGTTCTTATACGTACAATCTTCTTGAATTAAGCTGCAGCGTGTACCGACTGAAAAATATTAATTTATTTTTTTCTACTATCTCGTTGTTTATAGTTACCTTAACGATATCTACGCCGGTCATACTCTTGACGAGATCTGGTACTTTGTTGACGATATTTAGTACTTCACCAGTTAGCTTGGCAGCACCGATTTCTCCATGACCAGTGGACACCATTGTTATCTTTTTAGCTTGAGATAGGGGAGCGGCTACTTCGGCGGCTACCTAATATAATAAAAAAACTAGACATTATTCCTGTATAAATGTTGCACACAATAACACTTTCATCAGTCCATCTATACATTTCAATAAATTTGCTTTGCCACAGATAATGAAAATAATTTTGATACCTTCTTTCTGTGGGGCGAGATGCAACGAAATGTTAAATTAATCGTGATTTATCAAAACTGTGTTCGTAAGTACTAATTTCTAGTTTTTTAAAACACGAACTGTTTTGTTTTTAGTTACACCCCTTCTGCATCTCAGAAGAAAATAGAAAAATCCTGGGTATGTAACATACCACCACCATGTATTACTAAATCTTTGACTATCAGATTTAAATCCCATGCTTGATTAAATTCTTGTCGTTTTGTTTATGTGCGATTATTTTTGCTTCAAGTAAAGAAGCAGTACAACATTATGTGCAAAAATTTGTTTACTACTAGAGAAAAATGCTTCCTATGCTTTGAAACTTTGACACAGAAAGCATGGATTTGATATTAAACAAATTTACACATCTTTCAACTACACAATTTATCATTTAGATTTCGAATTTTGAAATATGATTATCGTATATATTTTTGCGTAGATGTCATGTTTTCTCAGCAATTACTATATAAATTACAGAATAAACGATAATGGAAATACGAGAAAACTGCTGCTAATAACATCCAACTTTTTAGTGAAAATGATCATTACCTGTTTTAGAATAAAAATACAGGTCTATCAAACTTACTTACTTACATACAGGAAAATATAAAAATAAAACTCATATTATAATACATATGCAGGTTGATCGCCGTAACGTGGCGAGAGCGGAGAATGCGCAATGGCGTCAAATTCAAACAGCCGCAGTGGCATGTATTGTCACACCACATAGATATATAAGTAAATATTGAAAATGTTCTGAAGTAAATTCTAGAAAGATTTCAATGTCATTGTGTCTTTTACTAAATGATTGAATATTTCGTATAAGTTTAATCATTGCGTATAACTAAACTAGTTTATTTTGTAATTATTAATTAATTGTCAATTGTTTGCATATCGCAAATCTTGTGTTACGCCTACGATCGCAGTAAATAACGCTTTCTCATTTACCGACCTCATCCGAATACACTATCGGAATGCGCCGCCTTTCGCCACACTACAGCGATTTACCAGTACATATACAGTGGATACATTTGTACTATTTGTATACATAATACAAATGAAACGCTTTTAAAGGTATGTAAAAATAATACAATTGTGATATTAATGATGAACGGGAGCACTATTGATTAGTACTTTACATTAATCTATTTTTACATATTCAACAAAATATTACATTGAATGGAAAATTTTACTTTTACAGATATTTACTAGTACTGTAATGTAGAGGTGCTTACGTAAAAAATTGGAAAGCTGTAGTAATAAAAATTAATATTAGTTGAATCTTGTTAATTAACAAAGTTACGATTAAGCAATCTGCTATTATTTTTTACTTTTCTTATATCTATGTTATTTTTAAGTAAATGAATATTTCTTCATAGCACTGATATTTAGAAATATGCAGTAATCGCTATTAAATTTGCATCAAATTATTAATTTGGGGTCTTGTATCAAATCAAAAATAAGTTTAGAAATTTTTAGAAATAATCAGTTCGGTATTTCTTAGCTACGACTAGAATGTGCCAATTTTTAATATACTAACTGTATGAAAGTTTAATATATAGTTACTAACAGCATGGAAGTTTATATAGTATATTCATATGTAACAGCCTTTGGACACATAAGCAATTTTTTTTTAAATAGACGCAAAATTCCATAACGTATGTGTTTCTATGTGCCATTGGAATATTTATTTTAATTGCATATTTGTGGTAATAATTGCAAACGACTAACCTTAGGCAATACATCCAATAGCATGTCAATCATAGCAGCTTCTCTATACTCTCTCCATGCGTCTGCCTTTTTGGCCATCTGTTCGGCTTCTGCATTTGCTTTTGCTGCAATAGCGAATGCTTCCGCATCTCCTCTTAATTTTATAGCTTCTGCGTCCGCTTGCGCTTCTAAGAGTACTCTTTTATTATTTGCTTCAGCAATTCTTTCCATTTTGTATTTTTCTGCTTCAGCGGGTCGACGAATAGTTGCTTCAAGCTCTCTCTCGCGTCTTGCTATTTCCTGTTCTTGAACCGCAATTTCTTGAGTTCTTTCAACCACCTATAATGTACTCATATAGGTTATTCAAACAATATATGTTGTGATTAGTATCGTGTGATAATTAATGTGAATGTCATAACGACTATGTATTTACGAAAGCAAACGAAATTTAAGTCATGAGCCTTTGAATGTAGTAATTGTAGAAATTCTAGTCATTAGGTGCAATGTAAACAAGATATATACCGAAGAGCAAATCTAAAGATACCTTAATCTGCATCTGTTCCTCTTTTATACGCTGCTTAGTCTTGGCAGCTTGTAGTTCGTATGCAAGTTCAGCCTCGGCATTCTTCGTTTGTACTTCTGCATCGTAAGCTGCCTTCTTCAATTCAAAATTGCGACGTGCTTTCGCGATTTCTGTATCATTTAGAAAAACTGACGCCATTCTTTGTTCTTCCGCTATGGCTTCTTTAATCTGAGCGTCACATCTGGCCTCCGCCTCTCCAATCCTAGCATCTCGTTTGACTTCTGCTGTGCGAGCCATACCCAAGCTCAAAAGATAACCCTAAAAGCAAAAATTATGTATGTGCGTTCGTATTCCTGTTTCCTCCTAACATCATACTGTAATACAGAAAAAGTATTACATTTATTTATAACACTTAAGACAAACATAAGCGTGTTGGAAGAGAAGGATTGGTGGCACGAGAAAGAGAGTATTTACAGGAAATATGCAACATTTGTACAAATTTACACGTATACTAATAATATTCATTTCACGTACCTTAGCACCCTTCGTAGCAATATAAAGAAATTAATTGTAAGTGCTTAAATTGTTACTACATATTACACCAAATTAGTTAGTGCTTGAAGTGAGAATATAAAAGGAGCGCAACTTATATATAGTTAAAGCTAAAAGCGTTCAAATATTTTATTCTAAAGCAATACATTTATAGCAAGGGAAGATAATAAGAAATAGTATGAGGAATTCAGGCCACTTCAAGCACTAAGCTGATTATCAATTGTTATGCATATACGTTTATCATAGTATTAATAAATTATTATACATACACATGTCCTAATTATTTTGTTTTTATTTATAAATCTATCTATTCCATACCTCATTTTCTCTTACCTCTTCATCCCTTATATCTTTGAGCGTATAGGAAACTACAGTAATGCCCATATTAACGAGATCAGAAGATGCAACTTCGAAGACCTGCTTGCTGAACTTTTTTCTATCTTTGTAAATTTCTTCTACTGTCATGGAGCCCATAATTGCCCTTTGGTGACCCTCCAATGTGACTAATGCTATGTGGCGAATTTCCGATTCCTTTTTGCCTAAGAATTGTTCACATGCAGCTAGCAACATCTCTTCGTTTTGGCCTTGAATTTTAACCTTCACACAGAGAAGTAAGTTTTGCGGTAACTACGTGTATATATATATATATATATATATATATTAACTTACTTGTGCTATGCCTGTTACAGATATTGGCACACCTTGGCTGGTATACACAGTGGGACTCTCTACTTGAAGAGTCATCGTATTTAAAGATATCCTATAATTGATAGAATAAGAAAAATACATATACTAAATAAAGTATTTCTTCAATGTCTAACATGTCGTTTCATTTGTATGCAGAATTTTACGTTTAAGTTATATAAACAAGTGGTACAGTGGTAACAAGTTACAAGTAGTATAAACTATACAATTATACGTCCGAAGTATACATACACTACCGCTCATAATAGTATGGACACTTCCTATTTCATGCAAAATTTGCGCTCGCTTCAAAACTTTAAACAATACAATTATAAGAACAATATTTATTCATTTACGACTTATTGCACATATGTATACAAGTGAAAAAGTAATAATAAACATTAGAAAACATATAGTAAGGTATATTTTCTTGTCGAAAAATCCACTTCTTGCTGCTCGCATAATTCGTGGCATTCTATTTATCAATTTGCTCAGTGTATCTTGAGCAACATTGTTCCACTTCCTTTGCAATACCGTCCAGAGATATGCTTTGGACGTTGAACAGACGAATTAGAAGTCTGTCCAGTTCGTCCCACAGAAGCTCTATCGCATTAAGATCCGGACTCTAGGAAGGCCAAGTCATTATTGTTAACATTTCTTCATTCTCTGTATCAGCGAGGTGGTTTTTGCATAATAACGGCGTGTGCTTTGGATCGTAACGTGCATCAACTCAAAATTGTGACCAATTAAGCGCAATCCGGATGGTAGAGCATTTTCTTCTAATATCCCGCGATAATTTTCCTTCCTCATTACTGCATCAATTTTCGCAAGGTCTCCGGTTCCACTTAATGAAAAACAACACCATACAAGAATGGAATCACTACCTTCCTTTATTGTTGGTGTATGCACACAGGAAGCATGTTCTCGTCTTTTGAGCGCCTGATAAATGTTCTGTGGGTTTGACAAAACACTTCATAATTTAACTCATCAGCCCACAGTACGTTTTCCCATTGCACCTATGTCCATTCTTTGTGAGTGTTAGGCCACTGGAGACGTTTTTGTTTATTCCCAAGACATAGCAACGGTTTTCGTGTAGCTATACGGCCGTGGAGGTTTGCTTGTTTTAAACGACGTTTCACTGTACTAATGGATATCTTCCTGTTCCTAGTCCGATTCATTTCCGCCGTAATTTCAGAAGCCGTTAATTATCTATTTCTCTCTAAGCAGTGTTATGAGTTCATCGTCGCCTCTGGATGTTGCTCGAAGACGTTCTGGGCGATTTTTCTAGTAAGTGTACCAGTTTGTTCGAAGGGGCGAACAGTTAAATTTAATGTGAATTTTTTACATTAAGTCACCCGGAAATATTATGTACAGAATATCCTTCTTGATCTAGCGTTAATATTGCTGATCGTCTTTCAATACTAAACGAGGCATTTTTTGCGCAAGATTCATCACTGCTGACGATGTTGTACAGATTTTTAGAGTAGTTTTTAGAGTCAGGCATTGAAGCAGTCTACAGTTTTCTGTCATTAATTCACCTGCTTTGTGTTGTTCGGTCAACAAATGCGGTATCCAACGGGAACCTATTTTTTTTTTACACACAATTCTTCATGCCAAATTGTGTGACGTCTTTGAAATCCCCAATGATGCCTCAATCTAGCGATGTCACATGTAGATATTCATGAATGATCTTGCGCACAGCATCGACGCTTTCTTGAATAACTGGCGTTTTGGTGTACCTGCTCTTGGATCGCCCCTAAGACTGATTCATCCAACGAGAAATTGCTGAAATCAGAAACGAACTCGGCGGGGCATTCTTGTTGAGGTAATTGTCTTTGAAAATTATAAAAAAAATTATTATTGGAAAATGTTCACGGTTTAATTCCATTTTTCAACTAAAACCTTGGATTTAGGTTAACTAAAAATGGAGGTTAATTTTTTAATTCCAATATTTGATTAGTGATGTCCTCTATGTCCCAGTATGCAAAACTTGAAAGACATCATTCGTACTATCAACAAAAATACTATAAAACAAATTTCGTTTCTACCTTGCATAATGAAAATGCCAGAGAAATTGGTCTAGTTAAAATAAGTGCAATGAAAATCATAGGTTCAAGGAAGGATAAAGACATATATGTATGTATGCCATATCGCATTAAAAACGGATGATCTGATATCCACTTTTGTAGATCTTAGAGATTACAACTTTGTGAACAATTGAAAAAGAGATAAGTTGAGATAAGTTTGAAATTTACATTTGTCAAAACTTCGAGGAGGACTTCATGCATCCTCAACAAATTGTTCCTCTTCGCTTAAAAAGTAATGGGTCATTGTTTTAGTCTTCGATGAATCATTATAAAGTCTGGATACAAATTAACAAGACTAAAAAAACTTTGTAATAAAAGATATATAATTGATATTCATAAGGGACGATCTAGTGCATTGAACTGTGTTAAAACAGCAAGACGCATGGAAGAATCAAATACTCGTTAGCTCATTTTTTTTTATAAGAATATACACTACCGCTCGAAAGTGTTTAGGCACTCTCACTGAGAGCAAAAATGTATAAAAGCTCAGCAAAAATGTATAAAAACTCAGCAAAAATGTTAATAATATTTATTTTTTATGTACAGATATACGTACATGAATAAAAATATATTAAATAAATGTGAAAATTAAAACGTTTAATTTAAATTTTGCTTTCATCTATGTGACCTCTTAATTTAATAATTGCAGCACACAATCGAGGCATTCTCGCAATAACTTTTGCCAGAGTTTCTTGTGTTATTAAGGTCCAACTCGATTGCAATTTGTTCCACACGTCAGTAGCTGATGTCGGAGCCGATTCCCATACTTCCCGATCTAGTTCTTCCCATAGTAACTCGATTGGATTCAAGTCGGGGCTCTGGGGAGGCCATTCCATAAGTTTGAGAGTTCCTTCCTCTTCTAAATGGCGTAAATAGTCTTTACATAATTTAGAGGAATGTTTTGGGTCATTATCTTGCTGGAATATAAAATTTTGACCCAAAAGTCGAATTCCGGAAGGTATTGCGTGGTTCTCCAAAATTTCGCGGTAGCCTTTTTTTAATATACCGTCAATTTTCACAATGTCCCCTACACTAGTGCCAGCAAAACAGCCCCAAATGATGATAGAACCTCCACCATGCTTCACGGTAGCAGCAATACACTCTTCTTTGGCACGTTCACCCACAGATCTTCTTACGAATATGCGTCTTCGGGTTCCGAACAGCTCAAATTTAGACTCATCCGTTCATAGGACGTTGTTCCACTCTTCTATGGTCCAGTGTTGGTGTTCACGAGCCCATTTAAGTCGCTTTTGCTTGTTTTGTTTGCGTAGTAATGGCTTTTTCATCGCAATACGTCCATGGAGCTCGGCTTTCTGTAGGCGACGTTTGACTGTAGAAACACTGACTAGTTTTTGGCGACCAATATTTAATTCTGCGGTGATTTCCGGGGCTGTTTCGCGTCTATTTTACTTGCTGGCAACCACTATTCTGCGATCATCTGCAGATGTTGTCGCTTTTGGCCTTCCACTCCGTCTTTTATTAAGAAAACTGCTAGTTTCCCGATATTTTTTTACGTTATAGTCAACCGTAGCGTGGTGTATTTTCATTTTTTTGGCAATTTGTCGATTACTTATGCCACTTTTATGGTAAGCTATTATAAGCGCACGTGTTTCCGTACTAATTTCTCTTCGCCGGGGCATTTTAAAAAATTGTCACACGAGATTTCGCTCACGACGTGAATAGAGCAAATACTACACTGTAACTGACCATAGGTTACAGATTTCACTATAATCTTCTAGGAAGGTAATTTAAACATTATTTCATACAATCTAACAGATTACTAAATTTACCCAATAAATTCAGAGGGATTGTTATTGTAATTGCACCCTAATCAACAGTTTATGGTAATCCGACCAAGTGCAGGTAAATGATAGTAAAGCTTATGCGATATAATGGGTGTTTATCTTACTGAACTACTTTTTAAATACGTATTTCATTTTATGTTTTTTGGTAAACATAATACTACATGAATAATCAATGAAAACAGGGGCGCCTAAACACTTTTGAGCGGTAGTGTACATTGTATGTACAGCTATATCTATGAGCAAGAGTGGTTAATCTGCAGGTGAACATTAGTTATATGCAGTTACGGTTTCATACTAAAAGCATATTTACAACGTATGCATGTATCTATTTACCGTATTTCCTAGAATAATCAAATTTTATTCATACAAGGTCGTTCCATTTTATTATCTAAATGCATGTTAGATTTCACAAAATTAATATTTATAGGCAATTCCTGCATAAAAGAAACTATTGACCAGTTCAGAGTAATCAGTAATAGTACGGTAAAAATACGTAGGAACTAACGCAGTGTAATTAAAAACGTATAAATAGGCATGAGTAAAATAATTATACAGATTTAAATTGAAGCAACTTTTTGAATATAATAGTTAACCAAATATAATGTTTATCGTTTTGTAAATATTTACTTTTAAATGTTTTCTCTATTTTTCTTTGCTTCCCGTACATCACTATAAGAAATCAAATGAAAGTAAAGCTCAGTAGTAAATTGTTTTTATACAAATGTGTGTTATGTTGTATATAAATAAATGTAAATTACCTTTGTATTTTCTGAATCGCTGGCCATATAAATGCCCTCCCGCCCGGAACTAAATGTGGTTTGTTGTAACAGCATCCTATAAAAAGCACAGAATTAAATGTAACTCATTTTAACACTTATTGCTTGTCAAATCATTGATCAGAAATATGTGTGACTGAAGTTGTTTAGACTTACATATATTTTTCACAAAGTTGTTACATTTCTATCTTCTTTTTCTGTCTTAGCAAACGAACTCACCTGAAATAACTAGTGCTTCGTTAGGTCCGCAAGTAACAAATCCCCACGTCATTTCTTAGGCGTTGTTTTTATTTTATTGCAGATGATGTGACATAGAATAAGCATAAACCAAAGAGTTTACTGCTTGTACATTTACCAGCCCAGAGCAGTGTGTTAGTTTCGCTTGAATGACATGCGCAGTTGAAGGCGACAACTCAAATTGATCCGTGCTTACTCTGGCGCCAACGAAATAGTTGGAACGAAATCATTTTTATGTTAAATATATACAGCCAGTATTACATCTCACCAAAGACAACAAATTTACAGAAAAAGCGTTATTGACGCATATATTGTTTGATCACATAGCTTTATACAATACTAATGCAAAGTTGTATTATACAAAATGGTAATAAAATAAAATTAAAATACTCGGGAAAATCACATATAAATCCAATAATAGATGAGTAAAGACGTATGATTATCTAACTCTAAATATTATTATTAAATAACATAATTTATTTATTGTATCAGTATAATTTGTTGACTAACAATAAAATTATATCCACAGTAATGTAAAACTCAAACTAACAAACATCTTATGTTATGTAGTGACAAAGCTGTAACTGCAGATTAATTAACTTAATTAGGTCAGGTTTCCTGCGAGTAATATTAACAATACTGATCTTTCTATATATATGATTCGGAATGATATTTCAAAATTTTAGGAGATTGTTAAGGAAAATAGTATAAAAGTTTTTATGCAATAAATTCGCATTCGAAAATAGTTGTATTCGAAAATATGGAGAATAATCTGGAAATAAAAAAAAATCGACATTAAAATAATATATTATATTAATAACCAAATAAAAATAAAATAAGGTTACATAGAAACATTGTATAATATTTCCGTTATAGTCTAGTAATGTTTCGACAATGTTGATTCCAACTTTTGATTTATGCACTTAATGCACGAAATGATATTGGTGATTGAGAGAGAATTTTTTATGCAGGTGTTAGCTAAGATGTAAGGTTGTCAAACCGCCAAAAATGTTCCTGTACAAGGTACATAAAAAATTTTGTCCACGTCCATATCGAAATAGATCCAAAAGATAGGTTGACTCGTAAAAAATATTGTAAAATATCACAATTTTATTATAACATAATTGTTTATGCGTACATTTAAATATTTAAATTTGGCGCCATATTACTAGAAGTGAAAAAAGAGACAAGTAGCGTCAAGTAATAAAGAACATGGTGTGTGTATGCTATACGGATAAGTATATGTATATAATGTGAATACTTGCGACCACTCATATGTAAATGGAATATGTACAATAAACAAACACCCCAAACTAATAATGTTGCTATGGAAATAAAAACATTGTCTGCAAAATATATTAAGATATATGTATATAGTCCGTTCGTACCTAACAAATCCAATATTGCTGTTATGGAAAATGCTAACGCAGTTGGCTATATGAGGAAATGACAAATGGAACATAGCCAATATTTCTCATATATTTATTAGTATTATGTTGCATAATAGTATTTAGTATAAATATTACCAGTTATTTCTATATTTTCCAAATTACAAAGAAATATGTGTATAAGAAATAGCTTTCATTGAAATATAATTTACGAATGTGACATTTCTTTGTTTTTCCGAATTAAATGAACGGAACATGTAAACGTTATGGGAATTAAGGATAATGCAGCTGTCAAAAAAGTCACTAGTACAAAATCGCACAACTCTCCCCACGTTGAAAAGAGATGTACCATGGTGGTTTAAATGAATGTCTCCTCCTATTACGGAGAGAATATCAAAACTATTTTCCATGTGACGCCGTAGACAGTTCGGCTTTTGTTGGTTATTACAGGTATAAACCTTATTTACAGAGCGTATATAAAAGCTTATTATCGTTTGCATACATTACCGGACAAACTTATTTACCTATCCTAAGAAATAACCCATAAATAAAGTGCTATCAGTAGAAGAAACTGTAGGGTTGTAAAATACTCTCAAACAATGAAATTGAGAATATTTATTCAATAATATAATTTATGTGAGACAAAAATATTAAATCTTTGTTTTGTAGAAATGCCCTTCTCGACCCTTCATTCAATTTCATGTCCGGTTTCTCGTCTATTCCGTCACTTGTCATAATCTTTCGGCGTTCCTCTGCTGATATCGTTACTTTCCGTCATTAAATAGTTTTATTAACGATATTCACTCTTTACAAGAGCAATAACAACTAAATCTTAATTCATAATTCTAGTTCTAATAACTAGGAAACTATAATCTTTACCTGCACCACATTAAATATCTATCATTGTTGTTAAGGATAATTGTATTATATTCCTGGTATTTTACTAAGTATGGGAGGAGTTTTTTATGGAATTATTTCGTGTAATATTTTTCTTCTACTTGTTGACAAATAATTATAGTCTCTAAATAATAATGAATAAATAGTTTTATAAACACAAAACGAAACTAATATTTTCTATGATATCTATTTCCGTTTATGCAGTCCCTTAACCTATTTCTCATAGAGTCCACAAGTTTAGAACACTAGTCTCTTCCTCGCAATCATTTCCAAACAACACGCGTATTGTTTTTAAAATTTTCAATATTCCTTACATTGCTATGTTATCATTTCAACTACGTACCATTGACGCCCATAACTTCAATTACGTTGAAATCGGGCGACTTCGCTGGCTAAGGAATTAATCTTATTTTTGGATTGTCTCTAAACCTACTTTTTACTATTCTGGCGGTGTAAATTGCTGAGTTATCCTTCACCAGATAAATTGGGCCTTTGGCACTGATGCACCCCCCAAAAGCCGCAACAGAATTACATACTTAGTATTGTTCCTTCCTCATAATACCATTGGTGTATAATCCGAAGTTGTAAAAACTTTCTCGTCTGAGAATATAACATTTTGCCAGTATCTATTTATGTTTTCACTGGCAAAATTAAGTCGTGCGGCTACGTGGTTTGCTGTTATTTCCACTTTTTGGCGCAGGTTTTCGGTGACAAATATCGTTTTTATGTAGCACTTTCTGACGGTTCTGACCGAACATTCCAACTGAAGTTCTTCTTTGATTTTTCTTGATATGCTAACCAGATATTCGGTAATGAACTCAAAATTCTGTTTGCATCTTCTTCAACCAATAATATCGTTCATATTGTCTCTTCCATAAATAATAGAATAATACCTACTGGCTACATACATTCTTTCAAAGTGTCTAGAAAATAAGTAGTATTTATTTTATTAAAATATGTTTTCAACGGAGAGATTAATTAACTTTAAAACTTGATGAGTAACTCTTTTTTAGTTTTGATATTTTTACTCAAATAGGGGGATACTACTTAACAGGTGTCCGTCCCAAATTATTCAGATTAAAAATAAGGCTAACAAATTTGCGTTGTGTTTGCTGCAATTATTTTACCTATGGCAAAATTACACATTTCTTGCAATTACTCAACGTAATTAAATTCCGACAAATATCGGTCTCGGAGGGGACTCGAACCCAACATTTTTATGTCTCCGGCATAATGTGCTCTCCCTTGCACCACAAGACCATTGAGTTCTAGTCGCCTTAAGTCGAGTCCCTTCCGACACCGATATTTTTTCGGAATTTAATTATGTTGGGTAATTGCAAGAAATTTGTAATTTTATCATTGCTAATGCCAACGATGGTTTAGTATTAATATTTATGTCAATATTAGTATTAATATGGATATTAGTTTAATTATTTTACCTCTCATTTCCGGCGGGGAATCTCTCTGAAGTACCCTTCTAGGCATAATGATTTTCAAAAACAATATTCACTTCCTCTTCGAAGTATTAATTTTCACTTGTAGATGATGTAAGTTTATAGTTAAATAATTAACGAACCTCCTTTATTATAATTAGGGGTTCCTGCCGTAATAAATGAATAATGTAGTGCAGGTAAAAATTATAGTTTCCTGTTATGTACTCCTGTTTCTTGTATGTACCTGTTTCCATGTACTCGAACTAGAATTATGAGTTTAGATTTAGTTGTTATTGTTCTTGTAAACAGTGAATATCGTTAATAAAGCTATTTAAAATTAGAAATCCGCACAATGATTATTGCTTTACATAATCTTGGCCGAAGTAACAGAAGACAATTGAAATTAAGTCGCCGAACTGTGGACTATAACGTTAAAAAATATCAAGATACTGACTTATTATTAAATAGCAAACGAACAAGGTGACGGAAGGTAACTACACCAGCAGAAGAATGCCGGAAAATTATGACGAGTGATGGAAACAAAGATTTAATGTTTCTGTTTCATATAAATTATGTTATTGAATAAAACACCACAGCTTTGTTTATTTATGGATTATTTCTTAGGGCGTGTAAATAAGTTTGTCCGATAATGTATGTAAACGATAATAAGCTTTTAAGATTTAATTAAAATAATAATAAAATTTTATTTAAGATTTATACATGCAATAACCGACAGAAGCCGTCTGTGGCGCCTGTCTATGGCGTCACAGGGGAAGTAGTTTTGATATTCTCTTCATAATAGGAGGGGAGGGGGGCATTAATTCAGATCACCACATAAACTGCCAATATTTATATTATATCATTGCAGCACTATTATCAATAAATAAATTAGTTTACTAATCTTATAGTCAATTGTAGAATCAATTAAAAAAAGAGAGGAAGAAACGTCACATTCGTAAATTATATTTTAATAAAAACCGTTTCGTATAATTTGGAAAATATAGAAAAGACTTGTAATATTTATATTAAATACTATCATGTAACATAATGCAATAATAAACATATATGTGAAATATTAGTTGATCAGTGTCATTTCTTCATAGATCGAACTGTAGAGTTGAAAACATTCTAAGCAGAGACAACCTTCTGTCCGGAGAATATAATTTTGATACAATGTGGCAACCGCGTTCGTGTTTCCCATAAGGGCAATACTGAATTTTAAGGTGCGAACGGACTATAGAGATATAATGTGAACAAAGTCAACAACGGGGAACTATCTACAATCCTACGTTACCTGACTATAGATGTAGTAGGGTAATAGCGAAGTACTGTTTACGGAGAATGACTGATAGACTGATTACAGGGGAATACTGCAACGAGAAAGAATAATGGGAGACGCACATGCATATTGACTTTGCTGTTGACTTTGCTCAGATTATGTCTATATGGTTTAATACATGTTAAATTTAAAGAGTTCGCTAAAAATGTTTCATCAGAAGCTAAACAGAGTGCGCATATCGTTAATGCGAAAATGTGCAAATGTGTTGGTCTTTTATATTTTATTATCTGAAAAAAAAACATTTTATACGTTGTTATAGTTCTCTTAACTGTTGTGAGAAGTGTATTTGCCTTAATGATATACAGAGGGGTAAACGAGAGGTAAGTAGATATTGTACCAAATGTATCGTATTTTTTTGACATACCTCATTAATGGCAATAACACTGAACTATACTCTATTTTTTAATTCGGAGGAGTAAACTAAAAAGACGCGTTTACACAATGGAATTTTTCGAAACTACTTTTTGGCGGCAACGAATTTACATAATTTAAAAAATATGCGAAATAAACGTCAATCAGTTGTTGTAACAATATGGCAGTAGTATGTCAACGCTGGTGTAATTTTTGCCGAAAAGTGATCAACAGCTAGCCTACTTTTTGGCGCTTCAATTTAAAAATAATCCTCCGAATTAAAAAATAGAGTATATATAGAAATAGGAATTTTTAAATAATAAAAAGAAGGCTATACCCACTTTATTTTTACATACAGATGAAGGTGGAGAAGCTAAATTCTCTATATAGTTTCTAAGAATATACAAGTTTTTTAAGTGTTTTTACAAAAGTTTGGATATTTACATTTTGTTATATTCTAAACTTATACAAAACAGATGCAGAAAATACCAAAAACCAGGAAAGAAATATATTAACTGGATTGGACTGAGGCTAGTACTTCTGCTTGTAAATATCTTGATTATAAATATATATACATGCCTCATTAAGTAGCTTTATTTTATTATCTTTAAAATATTTTATATAAATATGTCTTGTAAAACGATTTTAATTGAAAACATGCTTTCTTTCAATACTTGCTCAGCATAATAATATAATAATACATTTGTTATATTTTTCAAACGCAAACTATACGTAACATAGCAAAATTTTATGTAGTATTAAGATGAAATTTTGCAATATTGCGTATAGTTTGCTTTTTAAGCATTATTCCATTTAATTTTAATATACATATATGCAATTAATATACTAATGCTATTATTGTTAGTTTCTTCCAAGCCGCACAGATGGCGCCAAACTTGGAACGGTTAGTAACCGGGGATTGTCCTAGCTGATTGTATCTGGGTATAACTATGTGTAAAATAGATATCTATTAAGATCTCGATATTCCCAATTTGGTCAACTGTTGTTATTGCATTTATTCTTTAGATGTCGCTTTTGATAATCATTGTTCTTTTTTTTAAATTGCTTCCATTTATACTTGCTAATTGAAATTACATATAAAACATTTTATTATTCATTATCTACTATCATCTATATGTATTATTAGTTTAGGCTAATTTTTAGTGTTAGTTACATCATAACTCCTTATCTTACAAATGTTAATAACACATTTTTGTTTAATTTTTGATCTATATAATTTATAATTTCATTACCTGTTAGTTCTTTTACTATATTTACTAAGTAAAATTTTAATAATTACTCTTTTTTTTACTCTTTATATAGCGTTTATCGTGCTTTGCATTTGCAGCTATTTTAATGTGTTTGTTGATGTAGATGTAAAAGCTTCCGTGTAACATGTCCGCCTAATACGTAAATGTTAATGTTTACATACGTAATGTGGGTAGATATAATGGGAGTATTGATTTTAAAGTTATTTATATGTATCTGCTTTGTGAACGACACTTGAGTTAACTTTTTCAGTTACAGTTAATTTCTGTTTATGATGTATGAATTTTTGTACCTTTAAGTATTGAATGAGTTAATGTAACTTCATTACACTGATTTTTTAAGAAAAAAGAGCAGAAGTAGAAATTGAAGCAAAACGTGTATTTTTACTTAATTTCCTATTATTATTTAGCAAGTGTATTTTTCGAAACGTAACTAAAGCCAAGCTAAATTACAAGATAAGTTTAATTCTAACAGCAGTTTTCTTTTATCCCGTTTGAGGTTTTGAAGAGGACCAGTGACCAGTTTCGAAAAAATCTCGTTAACCGTCTTACATATCACGTATGCAGGAACTAACAATATCCTGCAAACTGAAAAATGACCTAAGAAATTCCTCCGACTTATGTGGAATAGAATCAATTTTATCGAATATGCACGTCAGTACAGCGAATGTTATCCAATAGGAAGTGACCAAGACCTTAACCAAATAAAACCACCCAAAGTAACATCTCTGGAGAAGAAAACTAAACACTTCTAAGCCTAAAGAAAGATTATTTTGTAATGGGATAGGACCTCCGTCCTTCTCAAGAAAATGTCCGGTACCATTTTATTTTGCTACTTACCATTTTGAATTTGCTTACTTCCTCATTTGCTTTTTTTTTAGCTAATTTTTACTATGGCAAAAGATGTACTTTTGGACTCCCTGTAATTGTCATTAGCATTTAATTATGGGGCTATTTGATCGTCATCTTTGAATCAACAGGAAAACAGAAACAATAGATGTCGTAAAGTTTATATCACATGAAATTTAATAATTAATGCACAAATTGTTATAACAATATTTGGCATGTTTGCACGCGCTAATAAAAATTAGCTATCCAAAATCAGTATCTCCTTATATTGCTCTAAATAATCCATTTTCTTCCAATTCTAAGTTTGTTTTATTTGTAGGGGATTCTCTGATTTAAAATTTTGCTTTGATTACTGTGTATGTCTTTTTTTAACAATAAAACAAAAAATAATATATCAGTGTAATAAAAAGGTTATATTGCTCAAAATCGAAGCAAGTTCGACAAAAATCTAACGCAATCCCTATGCTAGGTTATTTTGAAAATTTTAAATAGTAGTAACGGTTGTTGGGTTCCGCTGTGTCACTAGGTTTTTTGTCCCTAATTTTTCGCGCACAACTGCGGTTCGCATTTTCAAAGATACTGGCTTCGTGTGCGTTGTTACTGCTTTAAATATGCTCCTTCGCTCCGCTCCGCTCCGCTAAACCGTTGCGGCGAGCGTCAATAGCGTGACCGGATGCCGTTGTCCATATTCTGTTCGGTTTTAGCCCGTCGTCTCTGTTGATGTTAGGGTTTTTGTATGTTTCAATGGCTTCCCTGTTTAATCCGCTGTAATAGTTATTAGTTGATGTTAGAACTTCTGTATCTTTGAATCTAATCCTATAATTCGTGTCCGAGTGAATATGTTCGGCAATGGCCCATTTGTCTGTTTGTTTTAACCGCACACTCCGTTATGTTCTAGCTCCTAGCTAGTCGAACGAGGACGCAGAGTATGTAGTGAGGAACAGTTATAAAAGGAATTGGACCACCTGAGACAAGCGCTGCAGTGTAACGGTTATCCTGAAATATAATCAATCGCGCCATCACGAGTAAATCTCGACCCAGAGACAAGGATGATCGGGAAATTGAAACGTTGGAACAGCATACCTATCGTACATAAACAACACTACAGACACCATAGGACGAGTGCTTAAGCGTTTCGGCATTCGGGCGGTTTTTACTCCAACAAGGAAAGTGTCTAGTTTACTACGACAGGTCAAGGAAAAAAAGGGACCCCTTGTCAACACCCGGGGTGCACAGCATATCATGCTCATGCATCAAAGTGTCGGCCAATCAACACCAAAAGGAAAGAACACGAGAGGAATGTGCGGTTGAAACAAACAGACAAATCGGTCATTGCCGAACATATTCATTCTGTCCCGAATCATAGGAGTAGATTCGAAGATAGAGAAATTCTAACATCAACTAATAACTACTACAGCCGATTAGACAGGGAAGCCATTGAAATATACAAAAACCCTAACATCATATAAAACTGTACCAAATATGGACAACGGCACTGCGCGCATCCGGTCACGCTATTGACGCTCGCCGCAACGGTTCAGCGGAGCGGAGCGACGCGAAGGAGCATATTTAAGGCAGTAACAACGTACACGAAGCCAGCACCTTTGAAAATGCAAACCGCAGTTGTTCGCGAAAAATCAGGGACAAAAGACCTAGTGACACGGCGGAACCCAACAACCGTTAGGATTGTGACAAACGGCCGTGAAAATCTGAGATAGTATTTACAAATATGATTTGTTGGAGTCCTTTTTTTTATTGTACTCGCACATACAATCCCTGCAAATTTGTAGATCAGCGACTCTTCAAATGAAAGGACACCGATGGAAAGCTTCGGGCTACATTTCGTCAGAATCAATAGTGTTCTCCTCGGTTCCAGCGCATATTGCTGAACAAACAATTTTGTATTAATTGCAAAATTTGATGCGATATAAACTTTACGTTAGAGAAATGTATTGATTAACGAGCTCTTTTTTAAGAACTTTGGAAACTTTGAGATAATAAGGGCGAAAATGAATTTTGCCAAATCAATCAAATTCAGAGTTATACATCTTACTTAAATGCTTAAATGCAATCAAAGAGAATCCAATAATACATACTCCCTCACGATAAAAATTAGCTTAAAAAGGAAACAACAAATGAGAAAGTAAGCAAATCTAAAATGGTAAATAGTAAAGTGAAACAAAATCGGATATATTTACTTAAAGCAAAACTAAAGCATCCGCTATAAATAAAACAGAGTTCATTATGAAACCATGGGAAATTTCACTATATGTTCATACAGTTCTTCCGCACCATTTGCATTTTCTATTGTTTTATCCAATCCTAGAAACTTTAGTGGGGTGTTAATGCGTCCACATTGAGATGGTTAAAAATCCCAGGAACCATATCATACTTTTGAAATTTTTGTTAAAATATTTGTAACAGTAATGTCAATAAATTTCCTATTAATATGCAAGTGGACTATGTTTCGCTATATTTCCTGCTCTATATTCTTTACAATTAACTCTAACTGCACATAATTTTCATGAAATCAAAGCGCGATAACAAATTTTCATAATTATTAAGTAATGTGCTATGCCTGCTTATGTCTATATTAGTATCACCAATTATTAATACCTTTTTCACAACATAAGTACTCAAATACATTTCTAGCTTCTTCGAAAATACCTTGCTATCTAGGTTACAAGATTTATAAATGGCAATAACCCAACTGTTTGATGTATGAATGTAACAGAAACGGGTTCGCATGTTTCGAAGTCTGATTTTGTCGTTTTTGGTTAATTCTTTCAGCGCAAATAATTATGACTTACCCGGCTAGACCTTTGAGATTATGAATTTCAAAGCAGAATAAAACATAAAAAACAGTACTAGTTTTAAAGTTAAGAAATTAATAGAAGTCAACAAGAACTCTGGCAGGTCTCTAATTGCGATTCTTACAGGCCATGCCCAAGTAAGTAAACACCTGCATAGCCTATGTTTGAACGAGCAAAAGACAGTTGAGCACATTTTTTTGTCACTGTCCTGCCGTATGTAGAATCAGATTCTCTCTGGCAGTGTCTTTCTAATATCGGACGAACTGAGAAACTTGTTAACTTTGCCAAAAGGAGTGATATGCTTAAAGATCTTTACATCTTTACATTACTTGACCGGCTGCAATAGATTGTATTGTTTGATGTAGAAGCATTGGTCAATCCAGCCACCCGGTTTACTATCACTGTAATGTAATCAATGTGAAATAATACGCATAACTTACAAGGATTAGGTTTTTTTATAGGTTTTAAATTTGTTATTAAATTAACATATTGCTATGCAAAACTAACCGGTAGGCGATTATGGGACACACACCTAGACGTAATTAAAATTACCTGTTAAAGTCCATTTTTTTAGGGCTACCGTTTAGAAATAATGCAAGTTATCACTACTGATAGCTTAAAATACTTTATTTAGTTATTTAACTTTTTATTTCTACGTTTGTAAATCATATTGATTGTTAGTAATGTCCATGGGAAAACGGATGGTTGACCTGAGTCGTAAAAATGTTATTTTTAGCTTGCTTTTGTCGTAACTTTTGCTATATCGATTCCGGTCATTGTTTTCACTAAATCAGGTACTTTCACAACGATAGCTAATACTTCATCAGCTAATTTTGCAGCACCAATTTCGCCGTTTCCACTAGATACCATCGTTATTTTCTTTGTTTCAGACATTGGTGTAGCAACTTCTTTGATTATCTGTAAAATGAAAATACATTAGACTAGTTTTCACTAGATAACATAGTTGGTTTTAATTTATAGTAGAAATGTTTTTCGGGTTTTGTCGTGTATTTACAGTTTTATTTGACATTTCGCTGATCATGCTGTCAGCTTCTTCAGAAGGTTTCTAAAGACAGTCTTTAGATAAATAAATAAATACACGACAAAATCCGAAAAACATTTCTACTGTGGACGACGGTCGTGAAAGCCTACACTCAACTATTGGTTTTAATTTGTTTATTCGTCTTTTACGCATGTAATTTGTTTATAATACATTGCAATTTTAAACATAACTTCAAATTAGTCTTTGCTAAGGTGGTGAGTTTGCAGTTAATTAAGAGCTGTAGGTTATCTTCAAAATTGATCTGTATTAAAAGAAATGAAAGCTGCGTCCAACCAATCCTACTTCGCGGTATATAATTGGGGGTTGTAATAAACTTCCCTATGTTCAGTTTAGTTAGAATACAAACTCCTATCTGTTGAATATTAAACAATAATTAATAACCGGTTATTGTTTAAATATATTAAACAATAATCAGTTTTATTCTTGTTTATTAATTTTAATATATCATTTAAGAAAGAAAATTATCCGCACAAAGGATCTGAATAACTATTTTTATTGCTATACTTACATCTGGTAGAACATCCAACAGCATGCTAACTGTTGCGGCTTTCTGATACTCATTCCATGCTTCTGCCTTTTTTGCCATAGCTTCTGCTTCTGCTTTGCCCTTTGCCACTATAGCAAAAGCTTCCGCTTCGCCTTTTAACTTTATTCTCTCTGCTTCTGCTTCAGCTTCTAGTAGTACTCTTTTTCTATTTGCCTCCGCAATTTTCTCCAATCTATACTTTTCAGCTTCTGCCGGTCGCCTAATTTTTGCATCTAAATTTCTTTCTTGTCTAACGATTTCTTGTTCAGCTACAGCTATTTGTTGTTTTCTTTCTACCACGTTAATTTGAATTTTTTCAGCTGTAATATTTTGGTTAATTTTTGCAGCTTGCAGCTCGAAAGCCAATTCCGATTCAGCATTTTTAGTCTGTACCTCGACGTCATTCATAGTCTTTTTCAGTTCGAAATTGCGGCGAGCTTCCTCAATCTTAATTTGATTGGCCAATTCAGCTTCTTTTTGGACTTCGTTAGCAAGAGATTTTTTTATGTCGGCATCGCGTTTGGCGTCAGCTTCTCCTATTTTGGCATCTCGTTGAACTTCAGCTGTACGGGACATTCCTAAGCTTTTTAAATATTCCTAAAATTCAAAAAATAACAGGTAACAGTTCCGTCTAAAATTGTTTATTTAGAGATATCATGATTAAATTATTTATTATACTTAATAGCAGGATAGAAAGAATAATAAAAGGGCGATTCACTTCTGAACGATTCTTCTAAAAGCAACTTTTCAAACCACTGCAAAATCTCGCTTTTGATTCCGACGTAAACTAAATATCAACCCTAAATGGGGTTATAAATTTTACAGCCTCGCGAATGTATAAAAGTATTTTGGGGATAAATATTTAATATATTATCACGTTTCAAGTATGTGTAAATACTATGGCAATAATAACCATGTTGTATTTTGAATATTTCATCCGAAAGTGAAAAATATGACTGTTGCTAAGGACATTTTATTCAGCAGAAATACGCTTGCTGTTTTATTTCTTATTACATTATTAAATTAATATAAATTTACATTGCTGTGGATTCTTTTATTTAAGGTGTTGCTTTGAATATGTAAATTAAATTTTTGTAAGAAAAAGAAGAAAGTTAAATTTAAAACAAAAGAGCAATATATTAATAAGAAAAAGGTTATATCGCTTACAAATGAAGCAGGTTCGACAAAAAACCTAACCCAACTACCCCAACTATTTCGGTAATTTTGTAGATGAACAGCTCTTCGTTTTCCCATTAGTACATCGATGACGGAAGGCTGCAAGGTTAAATTTAATGTTTTTTGTCTGGATCAACGGTGTTCTCCCTGGTTTGCGGGTATTATTTATAAAGTAATAATATTAACACAATGGGTTATGCAATTTTGAGAGGTATTTCCTCTAAATTACTTGAGATGATATTCATGAAAATAAAGAGCTCACAAGCCTTGTTGTGCTCCGTGTCAGCTACTCAAGCTAATCCTATTTTAAAAATACATCGAAAGAATGCTTAAAAAACAATCCAACATAATAATGCTGCCAGATACAGCTACTCAAGTTATTGGTGGGATCGTTTACGGAAAAGACACTGTGAGGAGAGTACTAAAATGCTAACACGCGGATATGTTTCTGCCTACTCAGCATTTCGAGCGTCTTTCTCTATCTAAAATTGAAATTCACTCTCGATTAGGTCTATTGATTTTGAAGTAGGGTCGGAGAGATACTCCATTTCCTGTTCATCTTGTTTGGTAAATCGGTGGCTTTTCGTTTAATTTGTGCAACTCCTGTATTGTTCTCCTGACTCTTCTGTTGTCATGCGCCTCCATTCTGTGTAATCTGTTTTGCGTTCTTCTGCACATAATGGTCTCGAGTGTTTCTAGGTTGAGTTTTTGATACAGTGTTTCATTTGTGATGTAAGGCAGTGCTCCTGACGCGAATCGCGTTAGTTTGTTGAGTTTTCCCTGTATTTTCTTCTTTTGCGCTTCGGTTGCCTGATGCCAACGTTTTCCAGCATAGGTAGCGATCGGTATTACTATGGTTTTAATAATCTTGATCTTTTTGTCCAATGCCAGCTTACTTTTTTCGTTTAATAGTGGGTACAGGATCTTGGAGGCTCCCGCTATCTTCCTTTTGATTTCGAATGGCCTATAAGGTTGATCAGAAATGTTAAGTCACATATCCATTTTGGGTCACTCAATTCAGATAGTGGCTTATCTTTTATTTGCATAAAATCTGCTCTCATTTCTAAGCTCGTAAAATCGTTTCAGCGTTTCCCCTTTGATTAGCCATCTGACTTTACAATAATATGTTACGTCCTCGTATTCGGCTGATATTTCATCCAAAAACGCCTTGAATTAACGATGGTTAAGCCCTCGGGATCGAATAAAATTGATAGTTTTTACTACCACATTCATAACATTCTGGAATGGACTTAGAACACAAGTTCTGTTGGTGGATAATGCAATGAAGGACTATAAAATCGTCTTTTTACACATTTAATTCAGTTGCTTTTTCATACAAAATTCCGATGAAACCTTTACGTAAGCCGACCATAGAAGGTGCATGATTTGTGCATACACCAACTAATTTTGACCATGGCAAGCCAAAACTTGTGAGTACCTTTTGAACTTCATTAGAAATACCGTCTCCTGTAATGGTTTCTTTTAGCGGCTGTAAAGCAAGCAATTCCTCAGTAACAGTGAACTCCTTATCAACACCTCGAATAAATATAGCCAATTGAGCTGTCTCAGACAAATCGGTGCTCTCGTCTAATGCTATCGAAAATGATTCAAAACCAGCCGCACGGTTAGTCAAAGTTCTTTTTATATCATTAGCCATCATTTCTATACGTCGGGCAACAGTTCGTCTTGACAAACTAAGTTTTTCAAATTCTTTTCAATTTTCCTCTTCTGGACACAAAATACTGCAAACTTGTAACATACACTCCTTGATAAATTCTCCTTCGGCAAATGGTTTTAATGACTGCCAATTTTGAGCTAACTATAAAACTAGCTTTCACAACATTATGAAGTTGTGTTCTTTGTTTATGAAACTTTTGCTGCTGTTTTTTCAAATTTGCGGTAAGCTTTTGGATATTGTCTTTTCTTATTTGTCCTGTCAGTGCAGCATAGAATGCTTAGTTGATGCCTCTTTATATTGAATTCTTTCATTACTGAAATGGATTCATTACACAGCAAACAAATAGGCTTATTATTGTCCAACATAAGAAAAAATTCTTTAGTCAATTTTTCTTGAAACTGGCGACCCTCTGCATCTACTTTTCGTTTCTTTCCACCAGACATCATTATCGTTTACTTTTTGTTTGATAAACTTAATAACAAAATATAATTAGTAAGCACTCAAGATGCACAGAAAGTCACAAAGCAAATTGACAGCATTAGCAATTCGTTAGGATATCGCTTGTCGAAGCTATCACCTCGGTAGGTCAAATAGAGATGAACTAAAGTTCGGGCCATCCACCCGCTTATATAGGCAAAATAAAGGAATGATCTAGAATCGTCTAGTGTCGAACAATTGAGAAGCAATAATCTTTTGTTGCGCCGCCAAAGTGTTTGGTGTTTGCCGCCTCATGATGATGGCCGCCACTCGGCTTGCTCATTCACTTGATTCCGCAGGAGCAAGCGACACACCCCATATCACCCGATCTTCCTCATTTGGTGTGAGTATAAATAAGTGTAATATTTTTTTAAAACTAGTCTAGGTACTTCGCTTTCTTGGGCCATTCTATGACATGGTTATTAATTTGGATCTAGTCAGTTTTTTTGTGTCTTCTACGTGGCGTGAAGTAGATGGCTGTAGTTTTCCCTGTATTTATCTTTATTCGCCATTTTGGTAACCATTTCTATAGTGTGTCGATGTAATAAATAGCAGTGTCGTCTACGAATTGGGCAATGTGGCAAGTTTGCGACTGCGGTATGTCGGAAGTGTAGATGTTAAACAGAAGCGGTCCCAGTACCGAGCCCTGGGAAACTCCTGCTTGCGTTGCTCTGTTAGTGGAGATGTCCTCCTCTAGAAAAGGTTCTGTCGCAGAGATAGCGTTGAATGAGATTGGCAAGCGTGGCTGGAATGCGGTGCAATCTCATTTTATGTATGTAGATCGTCATGCCAGACCTTGTCGAACGCGTTCTCGATGTCTAGCAGGATGGCTGCAATTGGCGTAAATTTATTTGTGTTCCAGGTGATACAGCTGTGGCCATATGTATTCGCCACTCTCGTTTTGAACGTGTTACACGAATATTATTGTATTTCTAAAAAGTAGGGTCGATGACGGACTTAACTAGGTACCTGGTAATGAGGGTTTAATGGTTTATTGTAGGCCATTCTGAGTAAATTAGAAAATAGACGTAAAATTGTAATTTCTGAATATTTCTTCAGTCTTTCTTAAAAGTTGTAAGAGTAAGGTTGAGTTAGTTAGAGTGAAGATATTGTGTCTGTGATTTTGTCTGTGTAATACGATAGTATACAGTAAAAAGTAATGCTGAAAACACGCGAATTGACGGAGGTAGAGCGAGGACAAATTGTGGTGTTAGAAAAGCAAGGGTTGTCGGTGTCTGCTATTGCCCGACAAGTGAAATGTGCGTGATCGACAGTTAGAATGACGATAAAACGATACAAAGAGAGGGGATCTTTGACAAACAAACCGAAAACTGGTCGAAAAAGGAAGACAACTAGCAGAGATGAGCGAGTCTTTGAGCGGATGTCTTTGCGAGAGGAAAACAGTTTCCGGCTACATAATGTTGCTATTTCTCCTCGCACGGTTAGAAGACGCCTTTGTGAATTAAATTTAGGTGGATACAAAGCTCGACATAAACCATGGTTGTCTCCGCAACAAAAGAAAAAGAGACTGCTGTGGGCTAAAAGTCACCGCGACTGGACCATTGACAATTGGGCCAATGTTATGTGGACGGATTAATCAAATATTGAGGTAAGTAATACATAATTATTGTATTTGCGGTATTCTGTATTCAATTCCTGGTATCTACAGTGTTTTTATTCTTTTTAATGGGTTCCAAAATGTAACAGTATTCATGTTTTTGTTGGTAGCTTTGTGGTAAACCTGGGCCTCAATACGTGCGACGCAGGCGAGGAGAGGCCTTCCATCCAGACTGTATCCTCCCGACTGTCAAGTTTGGGGGTGGTAGCATAATGGTTTGGGGTTCCATGAGTGCAACAGGCGTGGGAGAACTGTTCGTCTGCGAGGGCCGAATGAACAGTTGGACGTACATCGACATGTTGGAAGAAATTCTGGAACCGTGTGCGTTAAAATTATTCGTTAATGATGAGCCAGAGTATTACTTCCAACAAGATAATGCACCGTGCCATAAATCTCGCGAAGTAATGCGCTGGTTCGAGGAAAATAACGTGCGGGTCCTGGAATGGCCGCCGCAATCCCCGGACTTATCGTCAATTGAGCATTTATGGTACATTTTAAAGCGAAATGTTGCTAAATGCTCATGTACCACAAAGCAATGCTTAAAAACAAAAACATTCGAAGAGTGGAAAAAAATCACCCCCAAACAGTGCTACAACTTAGTGAGCAGTATGCCCCGACAAATTCGTGCGGTGATAAAAGCCCAGGGAGGAGCTACCAAATATTAAGCAATATCTGTATACACTCACAACGAAACATTTTCATCGATCAATTTTCTTTTATTTCTTATATATTCGTCGGAATAAAAAACAAAAAAGGGTGGCGAATACATATGGCCACAGCTGTATGCTCAGATATCCTCAGTAGCTGCTGTGTTGTCGAGTGCTCCCAACGAAATCCAAATTGATATCCCGGCATGATAGATTTTTCTTCTACTACCGATAGAAGTCGCTTCTGTATTACTCGCCCCAAGATTTTGCTGAGTCCTGGTAGTAAGTTGCTTGGACGATATCCTTCTGTCTTGTTCATGGGTTTCCCCGATTTATGTATGATTATAATTGTAGCATGTTTTCACGTTATGGGGTAGTACTGGTGTCTAATTATCGCGTTTATAATTTCTTTCAGCGTATCTATGGTTTCTAAGGCCAGATGTTTGATAGTGGTATTAGTAATTCCGTCGTGTCCGAGCGCTTTCCGAACCCCCAGGGTTTTTATAATGTTCTCGAATTCCTCGGTCGTCGTTTCTTGGATGTTTATGTCGTCTCTGTATTCCGTGTGAACTTGTTTATTGATGACGTCGGTGAACTTTTCGTGATTTCTGCCCACTGGTGGATTAGGGTGGAAAATCCCATCGAAGTAGTTAGCAAATCCCTCGGTTTTGTCAGAATCGTTGTTGATAATTCCGCGTGCGCCGAGTATCGGTGGTATCCTTTCCTTTTTTGTCTTGAGTATTTTAGTTATTTTCCGCAATTCGATGTCATCGTCGTTTATTTTTTCGATTTTGGCGTCCCATTGATCATTGTAGTGCTCGGCAAGGTCTCTTTTAATTTCGTTTGTGATGTTGTTCAGAAGTGTCTCTGCGTTCAAGTGTAGTGTTCTTTTATATTGTTTGTAAAGCAGTTTCTTTTGATGTATTTTTATTTTCTCTTGGTGTTCTAACTTTTGCAGTTGTAGCTGAGTCCAGTGCCAATGTTATGTCCTCTTCGATTTGTTTTACCGCGGTGTCGATGTCGTTGTCGGTGCTGATACACGTTGGTCTTAGTTTTGGATTTTTTTCAAACTTTTACCAATTTGTGGTGCGAATTGTTTGTTGGATGTTAACTATTATAACTATCAATCGACACTGTAATAATCAGAGGAAGGTGGGCGGATGATTATAATTTCAAGGTAGTAAGTTGTCGTGACGTTTTTTAGGATTACTGGATCTAGAACATCCGTTGACCCGGTTGGCGTATGAATGGGTGTAGTCTCTGTAGGTCCGTCTACGGTGAGGTTTCTTTCATCGGCAATGTTTTTAAGTTGTTTCCATTTACGATTCATAGTTTTGGAATTCAATTGTGGATGTTTACTATTGAGATTTCCCGCCAGAATTGTAGGGAGATGACAATTAAATACTGCGTCGATATCCGCTTCTTCTATGTCGTTCTGTGGTGAGCTATACGCCACATACAATGCTGTGATACCTCTTTTCGTATGTATATTTACAGCAGTAATTTCCATTTTTGTCGTGTTTGACGCAATTGAGTGGTTTAATCTCCTTCCTCACCAGGATGGCTGTTCCTCCACCAGGTTTTGTGTTTCGGTCCGTTCTGTATGTTATTTAGTTCGGGATGTTAAATGTGATTGGCCTTAAGGAAGGTTTCGGATAGCAGGGCCACATCTATTTCGTTATCGGCGATGAACGCTCGTAATTAGTTCTTCTTAGCTATGCCTTGTTCATTCCAGAACATGATTTTAATGTGCTGTTTATTCATTTTCTTCTTCTTTTTCTTCCTACTTCCTTTCTTTTCTCTTTTTTTACTTCTTGTGTTTTAATTACTTTTTTTACTTGTGCTATTTTATTTGTTGTTTCTTCTTTTTCTGATTTTACTTGGTTTTATAGAATTTTGTCAATTCTTCGGTTTGTTGTAAGAATGCCAGTCTTAATAATAATAATAATAATAATAATCCTTTATTGCCCAACAGCCCAAGGGCCAATTACAGGACAAATTACAATACAATTCTTATTTAAAATAAAATAATTCAAATCGTGTTGCCTACAATAATAAATGTATATAATAATGAAACAAAAAAAGAAAGACTCACAAAATGGCTCTAGATCCCGTTTGTTTGCGTTCCTCACCATGTGACTGAGAGGTGCCTTAAGCAAAATGTTGGTATTAGCTCTAGGTACTTGAAATGTATTAAAGTAGCGAGTATGATGAGTAGGTACGGTAAAGTTTATTTGCGCTAGAAGGGCTGGCGAGTCGACAGTATTTTTCAGGATCCTGCAAAGAAACTCCACACTGTTACGCTCGCGGCGGTCAGCGAGAGATAGAAAACCATGCTCAACAAGTAAGCTATAATACTCGATACCTCTTGCAGGATACACGTTGTCCATTCGAAAGGAGAGATATTTTAGAAATTTCTTTTGAACGCGTTCGATCATAAGCTCTTGGTGTAAATAACGGGGATACCAAACAATGGAGGCGTATTCAAGCTTAGAACGAACGTAGGCATAATATAAACGTTTCATTACACCTAAGTCTGAGAAATGCCTGCAAGAACGCATGACAAAACCGAGAGTTTTGGAAGCAGATGAACACATGGACGAAATATGTTCCGTAAATGACAGTCTATTATCAAACAATACACCAAGATCCAAAGTTTTGATATTGCGTGGTATGGCTGCATCATTAATTTGGTAGTTATAGTATAAAGTAGTGTGAGTGTTATTGTAGGAAACCACAGTACACTTGTTGATGTTCAGAGGGAGATAATTGACCTTGCTCCAAGTATTAATGCGAAGAAGATTGTCTTGTAAATGTTTACAATCGAAAATGCTACCAACAGTATTAAATATCTTTACGTCATCTGCGTATGCTAAGACGTGACACGTAAACAGAGATAGTAAATCATTTATATAAAAATTGAAGAGAAGTGGTCCAAGATTTGAACCTTGAGGAACACCTGATGTTGGAGAAAACGGCGTAGAGGAATAACCATTGTAGCAGACATAACACTTCCTTCCAGTAAGGTAAGACTCAATCAACGTCAGGAAACCCACACCAAAACCAAATTTGTCCATTTTTGTAGTAGCATCTCGTGGTTAATGCAGTCGAAAGCTTTAGAAAAATCTACGTAAATAACATCCACCTGCTTTCGCTTATCAAGCGCTTCACCAAGATATTGGCCAATGCATGCTAAATTAGTGATCGTCGACCTACCTGCAACAAAACCGTGCTGATGCTCAGATATGAAAGGAGTTATGCAGGTAGATATTTCTTTGTAAAGCAAATGTTCAAATACCTTAGCGAAATTGGGCAGTATACTTATAGGCCTATAATCAGCAATGTTAGATCGGTTTCCTTTCTTAAATACGGGGGTAATTCTGCTAATTTTCCAAACCTTTGGAAAAGTTGACGTGCTTATCGCTAGGTGGAATATAGTTGACAGTGGATAGGACAGAACAGGAGCACAATCACGTACAGAGAAGCTCGGTATTCCATCATCTCCAGTTGTCATATTAGATTTAAGTCTCTTGATACTGTTCTCCACATCCAATTCAGAGAAGGCATGAACACAAAAATTATTATAATTGAGAAAAGAGTTGAAAGATACATTTTGAACACTAGGTTTATACACACTCGCAAAGACACTGGAAAAGGCATCCACGATTTCGTTTGGCTGGGTAAATTCTCTGCCGTCATACTGCATACTTCCCGGAATTCTGGAAGAAGTTTTCTTGTTGTTAATGAAGCGCCAGAACAACTTAGGATCTCTGTTGATATTAATTTCAGCATCTGCCAAGTAAGCCTTGTATGCGTCTCTAATTTCATTCTTTGTGAGAGATCTCAATCGTTTGAATTCATTAAAATAGTATATCGCTTTTGTTCTTTTCCACTTCTTGAAGTAAAATTCTTTTAATTTAAGACGTTGTTTTATTTTAGCACTAAACCATGGAGGAAACGTGGAGGTAGGACGTTTAGTTTTCTCAACTGAACGATCTATAACGGAGTATAATGTATTATAAAATGCCTCAACAGCGACATCCACATCACTGTATTCATCCAAGAAACTCCAGTCAACTGCAAGCATATCGGTATATAAAGAGAGGAAATTCGCTTTGCTAAAGTTGTAGCTAACATTATTGTTACCCGGAAAATTTATCCACTCGACACATGTGTCAAAAGTAATCTCAATTTCGAGTGGTGGGTGAAAAGCATCAACGCTAACCAAAGGTTCAGAACTAAGACGGACATGTAGCTCACATGACATATTACAAAACACGAGATCCAGAATATTGCCATACATATTTTGAATAGTATTGAATTCTTTTAGATTTAAAATATTAACAAAATTGCTTAAAGATGTCACTTTACGATTATTGTTTACTAGTGCATCGGTTCTTTTATACTCCGGGCAGTTGAAATCGCCAAAAACAATAACATTTTTATTAATCAACTTAAAACTGAGAGCGTCCAAAAAAGTTTCATAGTCATCACATCCCATATCAGGTGGTAAATAGATATTGGCGATGTAAATTGTGTGCGATGCCATCTCGAACTTGCATAAGACGATATCAGCCAAAGGGACCAAATCAATCAACGAAGACACATCCAGCAAGGTAACATAAATATTGTTCTTGAAAGCAGTTAGGCAACCACCTCCAGTTGATCTTCCAACAATGTTAAATCTTCTATCAGTTCTGAAGATAACAAACTCGGAACCCAATATTTCCTCGTCGTTAATACTGTCATCCAACCATGTCTCCGTAAATAACACAATGTCCACGTCAATACTAGCACTTAGTGGATATAATGAAGAAAGTTTAGATCGAAGAGAGCGAACATTCTGATAGTACAAGCAAATAGGTATATTACTGGGCGTGTTGAGCAGATCTAGTTTTCCGGTCCTCCAGCTTTGACCACTTTTGGAACATCGTTTATGTACTTAATATAAACATCTGTTTCGCCAGCAGCTTTTCTAGTTAGCAACTCTTGTCTAGCCTCACGATATAATTTTAGCTGCATAGGTGTTTTGTCTTTGACCAAAAACACATTTTTAAACTTATCAGATGTTCTTAGTTTCTGTCTACGCTGGAAGGCCTTAGATGCAATATCACCATCCGGTAAACATACCTTGATTGGTCGCTTCATGTCCGTCCGGGAAGAATCAAATTTTCCCAATCTAATTGTTCTGAGATTGTCAACAGAAACATCCAGCATTTGAAGCAGTTCACCAACCAATTCCATGTCAGCCGCAACTTGATCGTTCCTGTTGTTCAGAACATTCTCAGATACATTATACAAGATAATGTTATTTTTTCTGCGCTGTCTATCAGAAACCTCCTGGATGATACACTCGACATCAGGTACTTTAATGGGATCTATTTTAACATCCCGGGAAGTCATACTCTCTTTAAGAGTTCTCAACTCGCTCTCCAAAGCACCCACCGTGGATGCTAATTCATGTAGTTTGGCGAGCTGCAGCTTAAGATCAGAACAGGTGGGACAATGAAATGATAGTTTTCGATCCTTATTTTTCAAATACTGAAGCTCAGTTCGGGATAGACCACTACAAGTAGTGTGAATGTAATTGCGACACATATCACATGTAATCTCTTTTTCTGGCGTAAGCCCATTGTTGCAAATAGCACAAGAGGTCATAATTTACGCTACCCAAATACCGATACTAAACACAAAACAGGTGAAAAAGAAAAAAGTACAAAGGAAATGGAGAAGACAAGGATACACTTCACACCAATGGGCCGATATTGGTGCCTAATTAAGACGCACAAAGAGGGCCGCTGATAGAGTAGGATTTAATTTGGAAGGGAAATTGTATGAATGTACAATATTTTGGTAGTTCCTGTATTAAGTTACAGTCTTTGTTCGGTTGTAGCATTGGTACTGTTAAAGTTCGGTACTATATGCCCTAGTGTTAAAAAAACATTTCTTCTGATTCATTGCTACGGTTTACAGGATCTTCTTTGGTAGGTCGTTTCTCAGTTTCATTTTTCATTCCGGTAGTTTCTCTTTTTGTAGTCCATGGATTTACTTTCGGCAGAGGGGCGTCGATGAATTTTTTGTTGACAGCAGCGTTGTTAGGGCTCGCAGGGCACTTTATGTAGGTAGACAGATGTTCACCCTGGCAGTTGACACACTTTGGTGGAGTAGTCTTCGGTTTGGTGCATAAATGAGTGGAATGACCTTCACCGCATCTCATACACTTATAATCAATGTTACAATTGCTTTGTGTGTGACCAAATCTTTGACATTTATGACACTGCACTATTTCGTTGCGCGTACGTAGCGGTTCTACGTTTATCGCAAGTCCACAACAGTTCACGATATTATATATCGATTTATATTCGCGGCTCACTTAACACTAGCGGTGTCGGCTGGCCGTTTCTACCCTTCATCCGTGAAATTTTTTGAACTGGATAGTCCTGCTGATGGAGGTCGTCTTTTATTTCATCATCGGTGATATCCTAGATTATACGCCGGAGAACCACCTTCAATTTCTTTTCGCTTTTCAATTGAAATGTGTGAAATTGGATTCCTTCTTGCTTGAGCATCTTGCTTAATTTCTTATAATCGTCTTCGATTGCCGGTTCAACTTGTATGCCTGTTTGAATTAATTTACACTTTATGGCGGTTATATTCTTACGTTTCATCATGTTGGAGGTCTTCGCCCATTTCGCTGTTTCTTTAATTATTATCGGTGCGACCTTGTGTTTGAACTCCTCTTGTTTCTGCTGCCTGGCGGTTTTGTTCTTTCCCTCGTTTTCCTTTGATTGTTCCTCTTTTGTATTTTCCAGTATTTCGTCGTCCGTTCCTTCTTGCATGTCGTTGACGTCTGAATCGTCCGTTGCTAATGCTTCATAATTATTGCGGGTTGGTATGGGTTGCGATTCTTTCGGTTTATTGTCTACTTGCCTCTTCTTATGCCTTTTGGTCTGTTTCATGTATTCGTCAGTTTTCAATTTACTCAGCTCGCTTTTTTCTCTGAATTTCCGTTGGTATATATTCATGATCTTGCGTAAGGATGGTCCATCCAAATTGTCGGCGAATGTCTCTTCCATATCAGTATGGAAATTCCATCATGTGGTCAAATTGCGGTTAATTCTTTTTCCTGACGTAAAATCAGAGGAAGGTCTTAAAAAAAAGACTGTTCATTACCTTTACAAATCCTTCTAGTTATTATAAGCGCGGTGGCTCACTGGCGATGATCTGCACTTGAATTTGGCAACTCAGGTGTCGTGCGTTCGAAACAACGCCCGTCAAGTAAAGCGGCAGTACTTTTTCGGGCGGGTACGGTGTACTTCTGAGTCATCATTGGGAAAATAATTAACGGCGCTTCACCCTTTACGGCGAGGGGATGTAGTGGATGGAGTGTGCACTTTATGGATGGAGCACTTTTCACACACTCTCTGACACCTTAAGGTTTCTACGGTTTTAACAAGCTAAAATAGCTTAAAATCCTAAAAATTATAGCTGGTCAATACTAAAGTCTTCATGAATCACGTAGGTGGTTCAGTTTGTTTCGGAATAGTCTTTTACATCGAAATCAAAAATAAGGTTTTCCATTAATTTAAAAAGGAAAATCCTTCTACAAAAATTGCCGATGAATGAATCGTATTTTTATCGTTATTTTAACTTAGTGAAAACAAAGATCTCAAAACAAGAATATCTCAGGAACTATTAGTCAATCTTATTATTTCGATGTTTCAAGAAACAATGAAAGTGTTCATAAATGGATGAAATATCGATATGATATTTTTTAGTACCTTGGATAAAAATTACTTACGTATGAATTTTGTATTCACATTGGAACGTTGTAATAATTCGTCCAGAACAAAGAAAAATTAAATTTTTATCATTCACGGGTGGCATTTTCCGTCTTTTGATATGTATCTGGTTGTTCTCATAGTATGTGTATATCCTATATTTTGCTGGAATTGTATGTATACAGACCCGTACTTTGAGAATGTTAAAATGAAATGATACTTTACACGAGTTCTGATTACTTCGATAATTCAAGATTTTCAGCAATTTAAATGGAAATAATACGCGGCATAAGCCACAAATAAAGACTACTTTTTTCAAGTTAGGCGAAGTAATAATAAATTACGATCTTTATAATCTTCATAATAAGCTAGCAAAATGAAAATTAACTTTGTTTATTAAAAAAGTAATCGCTTTTGAGCAACTAGACCTTTCTTTTCAATAATGAGTGACATGAATTCATTTGTGTGAGATCCCTTTGCTATCCCTATTACTTTGTAAGCTTTGGAGCTAAGTTTTAGATTTGGATGATTTTTATATATCATCTAGATTGATGTAATTTCTATACTACAAATTCTTTTGCTATAATTGCAGTAAATAATTTTAATAGGCTTTACTAAAAATCATTAAACGCAAACGTGTCATATGCCTGGAGCTTTTATATAAAATGCGATACGTACCTGTTCATCCCAAATATCTTTAATTGTATATGACACGATGCTCATTCCCATATTAACTAGATCGGAGGAAGCCACTTTAAATACATTTTCACTGAATTTTTTTCGATCTTTATAAATTTCCTCAACCGTCATAGAACCCATTATAGCTCTTTGATGACCTTCGAGGGTAGCGAGTGCGACATCTCGTATTTCCTCTTCACTTTTTCCCAAAAATTGTTCACAGGCCGCCAGTAACATATCCATGTTTGATCCTTGTATTCTTACCTGAAATATAATGTAACGAATAGTTCGCAAGACGTATTTCACTATGATGGTGATATATATAATATATGCGTACTTGCGCTATTCCTGTTACTGACACAGGCACTCCCTGAGAAGTATAAACCCGAGGACTTTCAATCTGGAGGGTCATTGTGTTTAACGATATACTAAAAAAAAGCAGTTTCATTTAAAAATTAATGAAGAGGAAATTATTCCAGAGAAATGACTAGGGAAGTTCTGTCAAATAATTTATACACTGCTACGTTGTAACCGGGTATAAAGTCAAACAGGCGGTACTTTTTAAATAAAAAACAGCTATGTGCGAAACTAAACCAATTTTACAGGAAAGTAAACGATAAAAATAGGAATTATGAATAAACTAATAACTATTAATGAACACTAACACTAAGGAATATTTATCTGTACGGAATATTTATCCTCACTCCGTATTTACCCCGCAACACTTTCGGTACAACGTTCATTCAACGACTGTCACCTAAAAGTGGGCCGTGTTTCTAATCAGCGAGTAATAGGGGGTGGTGGATGAAGCAAGAAAATAGCATTCAAATTTGTATTGTAAGAGGAAAGAATATTTTGTTGTGGGATGCTAAGTGAATAGTAAGGAAAAGAAGAATGTTTACGGAATTGAAAAGAATAATGAGGAAAGTGATGATCTTTTTACAGACAGTATATATCAGGGAAAAGACACTGATATCAAAGACATATAATTAGAGACGACAGCAGTGGATAATTATGATGTCAAATTTAAGTTAGATACAAGAGAATATTGCAGTACGTTGACTTTTTGTGCCAATATGTGTACTTTTTAATAATGTTAGAAGTTTGACGGACAATGCAATAAGTAAGAAAAAATCTTTGGTAGTGGTGTAATAATTCTATAGAAAGCATCGGTTTTGTTGTCTTTAAATGAATTGTTAGAGAAAACTATCAATATTAAGTTTGTAAACATTAGGTTCAAGCGGATGGATAAAATTAAATTTATTACAAAGGATGCATGCTATTAATAGCAAAAATGGAAAGAACGGCGGAAATAGTATATGCAAATTTAAAAAACTCTAATAGTCAAAAATAAATTAAGAATTAGAAATGAGAGGTACAGCTTCAAAAGTGGATTCTTTTTAATCTTTGGACTTCACAAATAATCATTTAGCAATGAAACAACTTAAAAGACGTCAAAGTTTAAATGAACTAACCACAAAACAAAGAAAAAGAATCGAAAGACAGACGAGGGAAACAACACAAGTATATATTCTTCACGGCACGGGATCGATCATGTCGACTATAGATATCCACAGTATTTAAAACAATTCCTAATCTAATTAACAATTTCGTATTTATAAATAAAAAGGCTTCTAATAAAGCCATCTTTTACTCACACACGCAATTTTATAATTTTGTAGGTACGAAGCGGTTCTTGACGTTTTAAAAGTATGCCGATTGTTTACGACTGAATGCTGTTTCAATAAATGAATAATATTGTTCTCCATCCTAGGTTGTTATATGAATTGTCAGCAGAAATGATGAATTTTGTAAATTATTATGTTAAATTTTGTTTATTTAATTTAGAATTTCAATGAATTAAATTTTTTCAAACTGTCTGTCCCAAATTTTGTGTTGTGGATACTATAATCTACAACCAACGCCAATTCTTTATTTGCCTGGTTGGTAGACAACTTAGCATGCAGTACAAAATTGTAGTAAGTAAAGTTAAGATTGCATAGTAAGCTTCATCATTTATAAAAAGAGAAGATGTAGTAATCTGCATATGTCACCAGAAGCTATAAGTATTAGGAAATAATCATAAGTGTCATTTTAGCAGAAGAACTAATGTAACGCCTAAGTCAAGTTGTTAGTAAACTTTAAATATTAAAACATATTTAATTATATCTTGGATATCCTCAGCATATCAGAGGTAAAATCATTACAGCAATATTATGACTGGAATTTACGCTACCTATAAAAACGAAAATATCGTTATCGAGATTACTCAGAGAGGCCTGGACCAGTTTAATGACTGATGTACCAGATGGGTACAGACGAATTCGACTAAAACTGGTCCAGTTCGAGGAACAGACAACCACCGTTCTCTGGACGATCGGCAGATTACGTAGTCAGAGGCTTTTCGCTACTTAGATTTTCAACTAGTTAGCATAGTTACACGTAGTATATTTTTCCTAATCTCGTGAAAACTGTGTTTTAGATAAAAATATTGTTGATAGATTTTCTAAAAGATATAGTCTAACCTGTCAACCTGCTGCCAACTTCCCCAAATAAAAGCTCTTCCGCCCGGGACCAGCCTTGGTTTCGAATGGCAACAACCTGCAAAAAACAGACATTTTAACTAATATTCCACTAGTATTTGTTGTAATACTTTCAGTAATGTTATTTTTAGGGTTTGGGATTATTTGGTTTACTATCTACCGTTTATAGAATTTTAATGTATGTATGTACATATGTGTATTTGTATAATTTAGTCCATAGAAAATATTCCTTCTCTCTTTCGAATACAGTGCAGTGAACTTGTTGCTAACTACAATTTTAGATCCTGCACTTTATTGTTTATGCTTGTTTCAATTGCTACCTTTTTTTTAGCTTGTAGATATGATTCAGAACAATGAGGCATTCCACGAACATCTACGAGTGAAACAACGAGGCTTCCACCTTTTTGTTTATATTTAACCGCTGAATAACAAGTTTGGCGAAAGTATTTTATTATTTTTTTGTTCATAATTCACAACAGCATTGAACAAAGACTGATTTCTACGACAGATAGCTATTATAGGCTATGCAATGTTTGATTAGTATAATAAAAAAGCCTGCTGTTTTACAGGATGCTGTAAACAATTCGCCAAGATTCCTGTGTATAAATTATCTATTTTTGTCTTGTTCGGTAGCTAGAGTTTCTGAGTGTTTAAAATTTAAAATATAGGACTAACATTATTTTCTAACCTGATACAACAAGAGCTTCATTGGGACCACACGTAACAAAACCAAAAACCATTTTCACGGTAATATTTGAACATATAAGCAAACTTGTTATTATATATGTTTAAATTAAAAGTAATGTCGGATTAAAGCGCTAACGTCAGTGAAACATATCTTCTCTGTTTATCACTGATAGATTCGGATAAATTCGAAATCCGATAAGATTACACAGATATTTTTAGATATTGAAGCATGTTTTGCAGAGATCGTAATAAAAGTTATTTGTTATCTTAAAATGTAGTTTGTTACACAGAGAACAAAAATATAGACTTGTGTTCTTAGAATAAATAAATAAGCAATTTGTGCATATACATAGAATGTGTCAATAATTGTTCAAAATGTCCGCATGAAATTTATTTAAAGTTTCGGGACTTACGATTTTTATGAAATAAGGTCATCGGTAAAATTATGTAAGAGCAGAATATATTTTGTCCAATGTTGAAATGTGTTTTCATACATTACATGGATATAGAATCAATTATCATGTAAAAAAACTACATGAAAATTGATAATTTACAGAATCTATAGAAGACCAATTTCTTTAGATGTGTTAAGAGCATCGAAAGTGTTCTGTGTCACATATTTTTGATATAATTAAATGCATTTATTAGTAAATAGTAAGCGAAATATATACCGTTTTGAAATTGCTATCTTTCATTATGATTGTAACTGATACGTCAGACACTTTAACTACTAATTGACATTTTAATGAAGTGAGTACAGTGTTCTTTTCAATAGAAGAGCGGAAGGCTTTGCTATTGATATACATAAACTGAGAAGCCAAGAAAGGCTACATCAAGCCTTCTTCACAATGTTAAATGCAAAATATTTAACTAAGCAAAATTATTTCAGCCCAGAAAAATAAACGATTCAAAGAAAGCTTTGAATTTTGCGTGAACCGCTTAAGCCACTTAGAAGGGGTAAAAATGAAAAGTTATTCAGGATTGAATAGGTATTGCAATATAAATTAAATATTGCTCAAATCAAGAATTCAAAAGTTTCTAATTTTAAATGACAAAGGAATAGATGATTGCTTTAACGTACTCCCTTTAGGTTACGCACTGGTAAATGGCTCTATTTATTATAATTGGCTTGAATAATCTTGTTTAAGTATTTTCCTTGTTTCTGTTAAATAGTAAAAACGATAGGAAACAATGCCATAAGAACACCAATATCCCAACAAATTTAATCGATAAGTTGGATGACAAGTTTAAGGTAATTGTTACGCTCTTCTGGTTTAGAGAATAAATGTGGCTAGACGCATGTTGGGAAAGTTTCCTTGTGGTGTGTGTAGGACCAATACTTCCTTTGAAAAGTATATTCGCTTATTCGCTAATTTGTCAGTGGTCTTTTAAACGGAACACGATTCGCAAGCATATAAAACTTCCGCAGAGGTTATTCTTCCACATAACAATTTTATAGGTGAGCCAAATCATATCGTATTGTATTTTATTTGCAAAGGAATTTCGCACAAATTAGGTATATTGTAACTTTCATATAGGGTAACTAATCTATATTTCTGTATGTGTGATATCCTTTGAAGTCCGAACACCTGGTTGGAAATCAGGAGCAAAATCGTTGATTATCACTGCACATATATATAATACAACTCTTGTCAACCTAGACTTTCCAGATATTGGATGCATTACACCTTTCCTATATGTATACTTTTGCTACTGCTACCTAGAAATTTGAAGATAAAAGCAACCATTTGTTCGATGTGCGCTAGGTATATCGGGGTGGGCGGATCGTTAGTCGGGGCCAACTGCGTCTTTCAATTGTCCTCAAACGAAGAAATCGCTTCCGAAGACGTTGTCTTATGTTAGCGGATCTGTTGAATAGGTCGTTCTAAATATTTCGGCAGCAATAATGGCGCAACCTCCCACTGTTCGACGACGTTATTTGGCGGACCTGTTTATTACGTCATCTGAAACATTTTGCAGTAATATCGGCGAAACCTCTCACTGTCAGATGATACTTATGCTGGCGGATTTACTGGCTAGGTAATCTCAAAATATAGGAATAAAATGAGGAAAGAATTAAAAGAAACATTTCTGCAGTAGTAATGGTGGAATCTCCCATTGTCCAATGACGTTATCTTGTAGTGGCGAATTTGTTGATTAGATTGTGCCAAACAACTCAGCATCAATAATGATAGAATCTCTCGTTGTTCAACAACCTATATTGAAGCTGAGCATTTTGTTGTCATATGCGTAGATTACAATTCACCATAGAATATTTACTTTATTTTCTTTAATATAGATATATAATATAGATTGTAGGGATGAAATTGAGTACACACTAGGTAAACTAATTTACTAATATATTGTATAAACATTAACACAACCGTTTTCACATCATCACTACGGATACTAACACTCTTACTGTCCTTATCGCGTTGCTCCCCTCCACATCAGTTGCACTCGTACCCTATTCCCGCATAGATTCTGATGAGCTCTTCGTTCTAACTGGTGCACTACTCTTATGTCATTAGCAATGATAAAAGGAAAAAATAAAAAGTTGATTTGTAGTAACCAACGATCTAGAGAAGATTGCATTGTACTTGTTAAAGTGGAATTATCTTTTATTGCAAAATGTTAAAAAATATATTGTAGTGAATTTTTCTCTCAGGGTTCGAAAATGTTACGTAGTGAGTTCTTTGATCAGGGAGTTTACCTTCTAAAATAGAATTTAGAAGACGTTAATCAAATTAAATGAACTTAATGAAAAGTAGATTAGATTCAAATAAAGAAATTAACAATATATTGACAAATTTGGAATATATCACCTACATCGGGAATGTGTTCGACAAAATACCTATCGCAATCCCTAGCTAGCTAATAAAATCTGAATTGTGAAAGTTTACGTAATAAATGCCGTTATTAAGGATGAAGTCCTTTACTTTCTTTACTCATACACGCACTTTGCTTTTGTAGGACGCTGTAACTCCCAATCTACGCTTTGACGACGGAAGACCCAAGGTTACGCCGACGTTGCTCGCTGGAGCAGCGGTGTTTCACTCTATATTCGGTTATTTAAATGCGGTGAAGTCCACTACAACTTTATAAAACTTTTTGAGGTACTTTCCTCATAATAATATGCGAAATTTGCTAAATACGCAACCCAGAAACTGTTGATGTTCAGATTTCTAATATCGACGCTCTTAGCTAATTGTCCCGCGTGTCGATTGTCGATCACGCTCGTAAACCGCCACTAGACCCGAATATTAGGCGACAAATGACTGCAGTGGGGTCATCATGGCAACGAAAACATCTCCTATGTGTTTCCAGAGATGAAGATGTAGGCCTTGGATGCGATCTTCGCTAAGTGCGGTGTGGATACGCGTGTGTGTTAAATATATTTGTATAAAATTTTACAGTAATTATATTTACTTTTGTGATATAAACTTTTGATAGTATAATTTCATTATTCTCGTCTCCTGTTCTTTAAGGGACTTTCTTTTTGACAAGAAAGGAAATTTTCTACATAATAAGGACGAAAGGGAATTTTGGGAAATTGTAAAAAAATGCAAATACATCGCAAGAAAACTGTAAATTGCCATACGTTAGGATATTTAGTGATTAAATATAATAAGTCCTATCCGATGTTAGAGGGAGTCCTACCTTGGATCCTCCCTAACGGTACCATTAAACTAAAGAAAACTACAATTACTGTAAATGAGGAAAATTAAAGGTGAACAAATGCAATAAAAAATCGGCATGTTCTTGAGGAGAACAGGGGTCTCAAAAATCCCATTACAATATACATTTGAAAAATCAATGTTTCGTTGAAGGACTTCGTAGAAATGGAAATATATTTACACTATAATAAAGAAAACTACGCACTGGACGGTCTAACCAAATTTATTAATATAAAAAGTCTGATGTATTACTTAGAATCTACACTATTATATAATATTGCCAGCGTAAATTTTGAAATGCGATTTCTCAGTAAGTAATGGCACCCACAAACGCTCATTTTAAAATGAATACGTAGACTTCCACGGCCGGAGTTAGTAATAAACGAACTACTTCCGGAATTGGACCGTGTCATGATGATATATATATATATAAATATATAAAAGAAATAAGGGTAAGAGAAGAAAGAGAAATAAGAAGAAAAGAGATAAAAAGAAAGAAGAATGAAAAGAAGGGGGGAGTGAAATAGAAAGAAAGGTGAAAAGAGAAGGAAAACAATAAGTATATTGTTGTTCCATCTCAACTATGCTGTTATAGAAAGAAATCAATCTTTGTGACATAATCTTGTAAAGATCTATACTTTTTTAAATTACTTTCTAAAACGTTCTACGAAGTTTTCAAAATGAGTCAAAGCTTTTGTATAGATCTCAAAACAATTTTACTAATGCAATTTTTTTAATTATGTGGATCACAAGCGGCTAACTCAAAAGTCTTTTGTGTCTTAGCATACAATTTCCTAGTATAATTTTTTCCTAGTATAATTTTTTCCTAGTATAATTTTTTCCTAGTATAACTTTTGTAATTGTTTCGATATAGATATTTAAAATGTTTAGTAACAGTAAGCATATGCGATTATTAAGACTCTCATAATGATTGTAAAAATCGCCCACGCCACGAAAGCTTTGGAGAGAAAACATTTTACAAAATTAAGTTCATATTGAAACAACTAATACCATAAACATAATTTTATTAAGTACGCGATTATATTTATGGAGAGCGTATAAGTTTTTAGTCTCCAATTAAAAAAGAAAAATTGAGAGCGATTTAAAAAAATTACGTTTTGGGAAAGATTCAGAGACAATGATTTTAAAAGATTGCTGCAAAGATTACATTTCCTAAAATGCTTTTGTTCACTTTAGGTAATACCTTAGTGTCACATAATAAATTCGTGTTACTATTTTGCATGTCAACTGCTTTGCAGTTTCCGAAATCTACATTAGAAATATAATTCTTTAAAAATAACTCTTGAAAATTGCTCATAAAATTGCAGGATTTGAATTATATCTATTTGAAGATTTTATTCTCCAAAATGTTCTAAAGGATCCTGATTAAAGCAGGAAACCTATATATTCTGTTTTATAGCAGGAGCATAATTGACGCATAACGAATTTAAGGAAAGTTACATTAAACCATTTTCTTATCATACGCTAAATAGAAATCCAAGCAGTACCTTCACATATGATCTCTTCCACTATAGAATATTTATTAGATAAATACGCGTTCGAACTCATTATTGTTATATTATTTTACTATTTAAAGTGTTCAATAAATTGTTCGTTTTTAATAAAAGTGAAGACGTAACGATGTGCTGAAATTTGAGTTACCTTGATGCGCATTTTTTTTTAAAGGATTTGGATTTTAGGCAGTACCAAATATAATATTTTGGTTTGATTGCGGTTCAATACCACCTACAATTTTCTCTTTAAGGTCTTCAATTACTTTTGGATTGTTAGTCTAAAGTTTTTGCTTTAAATAAAAGGAAAAAATCCAGAAAATCGCGTGACTTACTCGGCCAATTGATTCAGATAAAAATGAAGCAAATAATAAAATAACGGATAATAAATAACGTATCACACAGGATGTTGACGGATAAGTGAAACTTGCATATTGTAAACTTCCAAATAGCAAATTTCGCTATGTAACGAATCTTTTTGCCAAATTGCCAATTCTCCGAAATTGCCTACAAAATTACTTCCCAACAAATTTCGGACTTTGTAATTTTTTACAGTAAATATCTTTATAAAAGCCTTCTAACAATAGCTACGCTTTCTATACTCTACTAATTCTAGGTTGTAAGTAATAATGCAAGATGTGAGAGAAATTGATTCAAGTGTGCTTTTGAAAACGTCGGTATTAGAACGAATACATATGGTCCGTAATAAGAACGTTTCGGTATCAGATCCTTTAATTAGACAACAAGCTAAGAAGTTCGCTGAAACCCGTGAACGTCGAAATTTTCGAGCAAGCATGTGGGCTTAATAAATTTAAAAAACCGCGCGATGTTGTTGAAAAAGTTATCAGCGGTGAAAGCGCGGATGTTAACGAAGAAGACTGCAATGAGAAAATTACAGTAATGATTGTAACCAATGTAACAGGAAACGAAACTTTTGGTTATCGGAAATGTATAAATATATATATAAAGTCGTTGGTAATAGATTATAATTTTGATAAAAAAAGCGCGGATGGCCAGCGAGATTTTTGATGACAGATGAGTATGCACCATACAAAATAGTTTTCATTAGTGACAACTGTCCTGTAAATCCTTCTGGAACTTTAAACAGATTCAAAACTATATTGATTTTCTGTTTTCCTCTAAAGATGACATCGAAATTTCAGTCCGTGTATCATGGAATACAAAGAAAATGTAAAATTTCATTATCGTAAAAAGGTGTTAGTGAAAATTATGTGTACTGTCATTTTATAGTTAGAGTTGATTGCTACAAAAACAAGTGACAGTCGCTAAAATTGATATTCATGCAGACATTCGTATTGTCGCTTGCTTTCAACCGATCACAAAGCGTACTATCGAAACAATTGTATAATGAAGAACATCCCTCTACTTGGTAGTCACTTTTCAGTAACTTAGTACTTCAATACTTGACATGTACACTACCGTCCATATTAGTTCGGATATGGAAATAAATTAAAAAAGAACGAGAAAATATTTACTCATTTTTCCAAAACTTAAACTTAACTAAATTTTTATTACATTTTCTTAATAGCGATTAGAATTAAAAAAGATAAAAGTATAAAAATAAAAATAAAAGTACAAATGACTAATTCTAAAGAAAAATAAACAAAATCTTTTTAAACATACTGTTTACCAAAGAAATTCTCTTTTGCGCGAAGAACAGCTTCCGCAATCCGAGGCATCCGTTCCATTAGTTTTTCAAGGATTCTATTTGGCATATTAGTCCGTCTATTTCTCCTGCAAAATGTTTCATAGGTGGCCTACGGAGGTAGGGAATATCTCGGCGGACCTTACTGTCCAATTTATCCCAAAACAGCTCGATGTGGTTTATATCGGGGCTTTGCGGCGGTCATGTAATCATTTGTAAAATGCTATTATCTTGTTCTTCATTTAAGAAATTTTTACATATCCCTGTTGAGTGTTTCTGGTCGTTGTCCAGCGTGAACACAAAATTTTCGCCGATTGGACGTTGCCCTGATGGATTCATTTTCTTGCAGTATTTTTAAATAACCCTCTTTTCACAAAATACCTTCGATTCGCTTCAAGTCTCCTATACCGGCGTAGGAAAAACAACGCTAAACAAGCATAGAAGTTCTTCCTTGCGTGATAGTTGTCAGTACACAATCATGCAACATTCTCCGGCCTTTCGCTCTTCTTCAAAAACGCATCTTGATTGTCCGAACACCTCAAACTTTGACTCATCAGTTCATAGCATTGCCCATTGTAACCGTTTTTGCCTGTTTCCCTGTCAAAGTAGCGTTTCTTTTTGTTGCATTGCGGCTGTGAAAATTTGCAACTTTTAATCTTCTTTTCACTGTAGTAACAGACATTTTTCTTGCACGGTCGCGATTCATTTCAGTGGTGATTTCTGGTGCTGTTAGTTTCGTATTTCGCAGCAATTTTATATGCTAATCGTCGGCATGAGTTGTTCTTCTTTTACCACCTGAACGTGTCCGACCTCTTAAACTGCCCGTGAGTTGCTGTCTCCGAATGATATCAATAACAGTAGATTTATTAACAAGTATTGTTGTCAGTTTTCCTCTCGGAATATTATTGAAGACGTTTCGTTTCCATATGGGCGCAATTCACCACTGTTAGTATCTCTTCCTACCACATAATGTTCGTTTTTTCTAAACAGCCTTAGGTGTAGTGCTGGGAGAAAACTTTTGAAATCTGTGCACGGGTAATACCAAATTCGTCACATTTTCATGTACTATAGAATTCCATACTACACTGAAAATGCTAACAATTAGATAATATAAATTTCTTTGGGGCTATTATATTAACAGTTACAGATTATTGGCTAACAGATGAGAAAATTTTCGTATATATATATATATGACCCTATCTAAGTACATGATTGATTAAGGAATATTTCAATCTTTTGACAAGCACAACAACAATTTTTCCCTAAATAACAAACAAAAGGCAGAGTACTATAGAAATGGGAGATGTCTAATTATATATTATGCGTATCTGCTACTTCCACAAAAATGAAACATGTTGCAATTGATGTAACTGTCTTAAAAGTTTCAGTATTCCGACTAACAGTCTTGCGTGATATATAATTTATTCGGTATATATAATTTTGCTGTATATTGCGATAAGTGAATAACCAGTCGGAAATTGTTTACAGTCGTAACATGCAATATATGTATATACGTATATATGTATTTAGATAGAATATGGCGTAGTCTTATACTTAGATCAGAAAACTAACTTTTAAAGTCACGACTGATAGATTATACTAGTTAGCGTATTCTTTTCGCACAATCTCTTAAGCAAGAAAATGTTAATATGTTTGATACATGTTTAATTTACCTACAAGTAAACCTGTAATTTTCTCTTTAAATACGGGCAGCCAACAATGATTAGTTACCACTTCAAATTATTTCCTCGCAGAATATAATGAAGAGAAGAATAAAACAGAAAAAATAATGGAATCAACATTTGTAACAAGGTTAGACTAATCCCGTAATAATAACCTGTCAGATTGGGTTTATTACAAAGGAAGATTATTTTAAACTATAACATTTACAGAAAGCATAATATAATCGCAATCACAGACTAAGAGCAGTAAATTAGAATAATATTTATAATTAGCGGACTTGAGAATCTAACATACATGTAAGCGTAATGTCGTTAGAATCTTAAGTAGGAGGACAACCATAAGATACAACATATAATTATTTAATGTAACGCACTTTTGTATTTACCAAGATAGAATAATTAAAAAAATGAAGATAGGTTTGTAAGCGAAAAGCTCAAAAAGTGTGATATCTACAGACACAGTATTTTGACTCTTAATTAGAATGGAATCAATAAGTAATGCGAAATAGGTTTTCTTATGAAGTGGTTGCACTCTCCATTTACTTGAGTAGCGGGAGTTCTTCTTGAATTAAAATAAAATTAATTTGTTACTTAAAACACACATTTTTAATTTGAAGGATTTACAATTTTAAGACAGTATGAGTTATATAGATTATAGTAAGCAAATCAAATATTGTCGTCGTTTAATTAATATTTATAGTAAACAAATTTCTGAATGTGGGTAACAGTTTAGAGGCACATTCTCATCCGTACGTAACGTAGCAAGCCTTCCAATTGTTATTTTTGTAATCTTATGTATATACAGGTGATTTTTTATTACAATCAGCAAATTACATTTTCATAAACAACATGTTTACACTTTATTAAATATTATTTCTTAAAGCAAAAAGATGTTCTACATATCCACTCGCCATTTGTACATAGGCTTCACCTCTTCGTTGAAAAGAAGCTTTTACTCTTTGAAACAAGTCTATATTTCATTTAATTATTTATTAATGTTTACATTATAAACCAATCTCAGTAGATAGTGTGGTGTTCAGTATGCCATCTATTTTTTGTACGGGAAATATAATATATTAGTTTAAAAGGTTGCGGGTTGGGACTTTTACTTAAAATATAACCAAGAGAATCTTGGTGGCGGCGCTGGGATTGCCATAGGATGTAGAATATGAGGATAGAAGCAAAGAAGAAGTTAATAAAGCGATATTAGTGACGGTCTAAAATCATTAGTGAATAGAGTAAGATAGTTATTTGCTAGAATAGGAACTAGTAGTATTTCGTTAGTAATTTAAAGCACAATAAGATTGTATAATGAGTAAATGCTTACTAAAATAAATGGCTTGGAATAGTCTAAATGAGTTGCGTTAATGGTAATTTTGGTTTCCTCTACAAGCAACAAGTAAGATTATAGCAAAAATGCAAGGTAATTGGCTCTCGTACCCTCAATCACGCTAACACTTGGCAATACTGATACAATTTTTCTCTGATTGTCTATTTTTTGCTTACTCATAAATATATTTTTTATGTCTAAGTCTCTATCATACGAGAGCATTGATTGTATTTACTTTTCTAAATTAGTTCTTATTTATTTTAGAAATTGCCTTAAATTCTGTTACAATTCTCCTAATTTCTTTGCGTAGCACTAAGCCTGTACTCAACATCCCTTTATAATATTTCTAAAGTTCCAAATCTTAATTTTAGATCCAATAGAGAATTTATTCTTTCTGCTTGCACTTTTCAATTATAGCCGTTTTCAATTAATTAATTGTGACAAAGACATCAATATCGAATAATAACCGCGAACTAATAGCGCCGTCCAATAGGTGTGGTTCACGTAAAAGGTGTTTAATTATATACAATCATTATTGAAAAAAGTGTTTTTTATAAGGATTTTAACATTTTATAGAATTGATTATTTTACTTACCTTTTCTGTGAAATATTCTACCGTATATGTGATTTAATACGGTAAAAATATTAATTTGGACTAAATCGTTATCAATGTGTATTTCAATAATATTCCCAATTCGAATATGATTGTCTTCCATTTATTTCAAAATCTTTTAACGATTTTATTTTGTACTTTTGTTTTATTACTGTTGGAGACAAAGTACTGTTAGGATTCCCTCTAATTTTTCTGAGAATATCTATCTCTCTAATTTTGTAGGTTTCTTCACTGTGTGACTAATACTAGAATTATCTATATTGTTTCAATTTTTTTTGCGTTTATGAACGCAACATTTGAACAGAAGTCCCGTTAATTAGATTCACAATAGAGACGTAAACACCACTATAGATATTGCAGTGTAAATCTATATATTACAGGAATTATTATTTGTCAGCATTTTTAAAAAATATTTCAAACGCAAAGCATGCTAAATCCACACGCGTCTTACGGAACAGTTTATTGTATACAACCCATTATTTACCTAAAAGTAAGTATGTGTTACATTGTAAATTCTCCTAACTTCGGAGAGAATGGTACGGCAGATAGCATTAAAAGATCCAGGATGATCGAAAGATCTGCGTGTGTGTGTGACCAGACTGTTCATACAATTTTAATTTTTAATAAATGAAACTCTCAAAATTCTCAATTACCTTAGTGAAAGGGAAAGAAACGTCAAAAAAATTCGATCGTGCGAAAAGGTTGAAATCGACGAAGCGCTTATTACGTGGTTTAAACAATGTAGAAGTGCAAATTTACCCGTTAATGGACCACTGATTATACAAAAGGCCGAAGAATTTGGAAGTTTAATTGGAGACAGAGATTTTAAGTGCAGCAATGGGTGCCTGGAGCGTTTCAAACGGAGACATTCAATAACGTTCGGAAAAGTGCGCGGTGAAGCGAAAAGTGTTAATATGACAGAAGTAGAGCCGTGACTAAATGAAGTGTGGCCTAAATTAAGAGAAGATTATGACAATGAAATTTACAATGGCGACGACGCGGGATTTTTTTATAAACTTGTTCCAGATAAGACTGAGGTTTAAAGGCGAAAAATATGTAGGCGGTAAACTAGCCAAAGATCGGTTAACTGCATTTGTGTGTGCTAATATGACCGGTACGGAGAAACATAAAATTCTTGTCATAGGAAAGTCAAATAAGCCACGCTGCTTCAAAAACATAAAAACACTCCCAACAAATTACTGCGCAAACAAAAGAGCATGGATGACTTCAGAAATCTTTGAAAATGAAATTGGAAATTGGGATAAAGAACTTGCCGTTAAAGGTAAAAAAATCTTGCTTTTAGTCGATAACTGCCCAGCACATCCATCATTAGCGCACTTAAAAAATATTAATTTGGTGTTTCTGCCCCCAAATTACACTAGCATCCTTCAACCAATGTACCAAGGCGTAATAAGAAGCTTAAAATGTTTTTACAGAAAATTTCTTCTGCAGAAAATTATTAGGGGGATGGACAAGAACGCACCATGTGCAGTTTCACTTCTCGACGCGTTGGACTTTTTAGAGAAGGCTTGGCGTAGTATAACCTCTGAGACTATAGCAAACTGCTTTAGTCATTCAAGATTAAGGAATAATCTAGTATGTGACAACTTAAATGGAGATGACGTTCCGTTATGTGAACTTATTAAAAAGTGGCAGCAAAATCAGAGTGACGAAAACCAGTTTTGTTTCGACGACTTTTCATCCGTGGACAGTTGCCTTATTACGACGGGAATGCATTCCAATTCTGATATCGTCGAGGACATAAAACAGCGGGATAACGAAAACGATAATGAAATCGAAGAGGAAGAAGATTCATGCGACGAAGCAGAACACGTACTGACAAACGAAAAAGCCCTAAGTGCCATAACACTTTTAAAAACTTATTATAGACAGCGAGAAATGTCACCTCAAATTATTGATAAAGCAAGAGAATTAGAAATGGATATAGAAAAACAGTTTTGGCGTGCGAAAACTGTGCAACGGAAAATTACAGATTTCTTTCATTAGACAAAGAAGTTACTATGTACCTACATGTGTAAGGTTATATGGTTAAGTACATTAAATTCGCATATGTATCTGTTTACCACCCGTAATATTGTTTCCCACCAATTGTTGTATGCAAACATATAACTTGTACAAACTCCGCCTATAGCGTCACTTTGTTATACCGTCAAAAAATTCCCAGTCCCGTGACTGTCGTTGTAACCGGGTTCTACTGTATATAGTTTTATATGGAGGTAATAGTGATGGTTTTATACCTCACTTATGTTTTGTTCAAAAACAAGAGGGCATGATTACCACGGAGAAATGAACAAAGAAAATTTTACAAAATGATTTACGATGCAGTTGTTACCAAATATAAAACCTAATTCTATGATTATTATGGATAACGCTAGTTATCACTCTGAATTAAAAAACAAGGCACCAGATATTAGTTGGAGAAAAGGCAATTCAAGGCTGGCAAATAACATTACATATGATCATACCATGTTAAAACATCAGTTATTACATCTAGTTGCATTGTGAGTATTCGTTAAAATTCGTTAAGTTGAAGCAAGCAAGTAATAGTGTATATGTTTGTTTTAGACATAAACCACCGAAGCAATACGTGATAGACGAACTACCTAAGATTACCTCCATACCACTGCTGGTTATGTGCAATAATTTCTAAAGTTATTATAATTTTGCTTTCAACCAACACATATCTTACTTAACAAATTAAGTATAACTACATATATAGTTTATAATGTGTTATGGCTTAGTTTTTAACTTTTTCCAATGCACTACTATTTTTTCGCACACAGCTGTATATATATACGCTCATTACTTTTATAGTCAGGGATTGAGTTAGGAATCAGTGTAAGCTCCAATTTCCTTCTTAAAAAAAAACTGTAATATTTTGAAAATATTTAAATAAAGGTTATTCTTTTGATAATATTGTCTGAAATTCATTACTATAATATAGTGATCCCATTCGTTAAGACATAATAATTGTGAATTATGCTTATTTTAATTTTTTCCTCTTACAGTGACGCATGATTTACCGAATTACTTTTTAAACATGCATTTTATTCTGTATACTAACAGAATAAAGTTCAAAATTGAAAAACGCAGTTTTTTACTTTGTGTGAAAAAATATATTTGATAAATATAATAAATAAATAAATGTTCAATTGCGCGTTGGAACGCAACTGCATTGGAGGCGTCGTATACTGAACGTTTTATACCGAAATTCAATTCAACTGCATGATCTGAATTACTGAAAGGGTCGATACTGGCCTACATTTCGAGGAGATTTAACTTGACCTAGGACACCGCGTCATACGAGTAGCCAGCCAGTAGCAGGTGTATAGAATGCTCGGTACGACTTCATTTTCAAACGTACGGTCAGAAGTATCGGTCTTCAACACGTCGAGCATTTAACTATTTTAACCCTATGATAGGCGCTGTTTATGTCTTTTTAGTATCGCTCGAGGTTACATATTTTCGTGCGGAAATATTTAGATAAGTCGGGCGAGAATTATGTCAATACTACAGCGTCGGACCTTTAGAATATCGTTGAACATGTTAGCGTCCATGAAGAACGCTCTAATATTTACAGAGGGAACCCAGGTCCGGTATATACGTTTATACGGGTAATGGATCGATATGGAGCACTAGCGCAGTGTTGTTATATCCACTCTACTTGTCGCACATCTCATCGCAGTTGGTTGTGAAACCGCGTGTGGTGCTGTTCTTATATTCCAAACTTTACAGCATGTAGGTGAAAATTTTCCTTCTTGCGGTTTCCTATTTATTGCAGACGCACGTATACGTATTTCGTGTCTTTCCGGTTATTCAATAATTTTTGAGTGTTTCTTAAGATATTTATTTTTTCTGTTTAATCGCATTCCTATGTAGTCTCGTTTTTATGTGTGGCTGGTGTTTTTGCAATTGTGTAAAGTGTAAAATGTAAGTAGTGGATCGCTGAAGGATATGATGGTTTATCAATCATTTTGGACTTAACTGCAATTTAAAATTTAAGGTCAGTTTTTTATTGACAAATTTTGGTCGTCTTTAGTGTTCTCTATCACCTTGATCAGTTTTAAAAACAGTTTTTCCCCATCGCATGCGATCTGTTAGGGACATATGAGATTAACAGAGTTTTTAAAGTTCTATGTAGAAGTTTTTTGGATAGACTTTTTTGAAATGTTCGTTTAAAATTTAAAATTCAGGGAACAAAAATCTTTGAAAATCGCGCAATTCATAATTGTGTACTCGATTGTCAAGCATATTTTTTTAATTTTTAATACTATTCTAGAATCAAATCACTTTCTTTTAACTTTCATTAACAGTATATGTACGTAAATGTGTACGTATTTATTTAGCTCACAGCTGTGAAGATATTTGGTACTTTACATTTTTTTAAACATTTCTATTAGAATCGAAATGTTCAAGAAACATTCACTTTTTTATTATATTTACGGATCATGCATTTATTATATTTACGGATCATGCAATCGACATATTTTAACATAACTAAAATTGCTATTTTTTGTTTTTTTTCTTAGTCTGGACAATGCTCGTATTATTTTGTCACACTAATAATTATCAATAGCAAAACCTGTTCTTTTAATTGTCATTTCTTATGTGATTTTTTATTCAATTTACAGGTATAAATATACTTTTAATAACAATAACACATTTTGACGTATATTTAGCGGGATTTCTAAATCGAATTACCTAGTAAAAAAAAATAATTTTTTCCACTTGCCAATTTTTTAAATCTATTCTCATGATACATCTGTAGTATAACGTCAAACGAATACTACATATAGCGAATAGTCGATGTAGGATGCTGATGGCAAGAATGTAGTTGCTGATAAATTGTACCTATAGTCGAAGGAATGCGGAATACGTTTGTATACTACCCTTACTATTTTTTTTTTCTTAGAAATGTGTGATGACAATCTATGAAATCAAATGACGATTGCAAGGACTGTGTGGATGTACAATTCACAGGTATAGCAGTAAACTCCACTCACACAAATTAATTAATTATGCGGAACGCAGTCGGTAACACGGTTGACAATGGGAGCCCACGTGCTCCCGAAACGCTGCGTTCCGCATAATTAATTAATTTGTGTGAGTGGAGTTTACTGCTATACCTGTGAATATGAAATCAAATATCTTTTTTGGTATGTATAAGTCTCGAAAAATCGCGTCTTTATCAACTCCAAGAAAATATTCCGGATTTTTACACCAGTAAAAGTTTTCTATATTTGAGTGGGTGTTTCTTATTAGTTTTTGTAAACATTTACCTTTGCTATATACATATTTACATATATACATAGTGATATTCTAACAATCTGCTTTATTTTTACGTTCTCTTAAATACATAAACTTACTAACTGGATCATATTGACGCGAATGGCAAATTATATAAAAGTTGAATAGAACAGCAGTGTAAAGAGTACAATATTTTATAGTATTGGTTACATACCTAAAAGAGGTCACGGGTTTTTAATTCTCGAAAACCCGATATTAAAAATATGATTGCATGTACACTATATAGAGTTCAAGTTCATTATTTTTAGTCTAATTGTCAAAACTCCTATTATTCGTTTGGATATGCTATGGAACCACAAATGGTATTCAATTGAGTAATATATTAAACTGAGTGTTCCAGCAACTAAAGTAAGAAAAATTAAAATTACTTTTAATTCAACTCTGTTCCATAACACTTCGGCTGCAACTAGGATAGTTTACATATTTTTCTACAGCCTGTAAAATAATGGTGTATTTATCACTTCATTTTGATCACATATTTAGAGCACTATACACTTAAATTGTGTAATTAAGAGAATGAAGTTAGCAGTATGTGTTATTCTGTCCACAAAAAATCCTAATCAATTAACGATTGCAAGGACTCTATGGTTGTACAATTCACCGATATAGCAGTAAATCCCACTCACACAAATTTATTAATTATGTGGAACGCAGCGCTTCCAGAGTACGTGGACTCTCATTGTCTTTCCAGTCGCGCCAGTCAGTAACACGGTTGACAATGAGAGTCCACGTGCTCTCGAAACGCTGCGTTCCGCATAATTAATAAATTTATGTGAGTGGAGTTTACTGCTATACCTGTGAAAAAAATTCTAATTTATTTTTGGTCTATAATTGCATGCAACTTAATGTGGTAGCATGTTGATGTTTTAATATGCATAAATTACAGGTGCATATTTTTTCCTTTTCTGTAGTCTGGTGTTATTATATAGTAGTTATTGAAGATTGAGAAAGATCCTTGCCTGTTTAAGAGCTATGCTATTCTTGTGCAATATCGAAGCCTGGATTTTATTTTCAAAGTTATCGGTTATATATCTGTGCGATTTTCCCTTAAACTTTTGAATGTGTTTGGGTTATGGTGTCCGAGAGTTCACTTGCTTCAAACGCATTATATATATGATGTTTTTGAATATCCGTTGAAAAGTCTTGAAAGACAACTTCAAAAACGAATAGAAATCATAATACACATAGAAAGTTATTGCCAGAATGGAAAAAATGAAGTAATTTTTTAGTTAATAAAACGGTGAAAGTTAGTTGCTAGATTTAAGTTTTATAAGTAGTTTATTTTGGTCGTAATTTACGGTTATGTAATTAATAACAGGAAACAAATATGCGTAGTGCATTCCTTTAAATGTAGAGTAGTTTGGTTAATTTTGATATTTAATTCACGATATACCGCAAGTATATTTGCCAAACTCTAAATATCTTTCTTGGTAACAAAATATATTATATTATTACATATATATATCTTGCTTTTATTTCTATTCTAATGAATTAATTATGCAGTGACGTATACAGAAGATTCGCATCTTTGTATTTCTTTAAACGGAATACATGTATGTTTAAAATATAATGAAAGATGAACGTTAGCTGGCAGCTACATCTATTAATATCATATATAAGAAATTTAAAAAATTTGTATATGCTATCGGTAATGGTGAAACTCGATAACAATTTGTTTATTTCATATGGAGCATGTCATTTTTAGATTGAATTTTTCAATTACACGTCGGTTGAATCGTCAATCGAAGTTTCAAAATTAATCAAATTACGTTATAATTAGTTTGTTAAATAACTTCATTTATTTGGCCGAGTCAACCTTTTCATTTTGTTTATCTTCTCTCTTCTTCTTTCTTAAAACGCCAGACGAAATAATTTCTTTAGCAGGTATGGTAAGTCACTTTTCTTTCTTTTTAATTTTGATTTATTAGTTGCACATTAACGTTCAGTATTATCATTCTCATTGCCCACTTTCGATCGCTAGGAATAATTTATTTAAATTATCTGAACTGAACAACATATATTACTGCATTTTTAAATTGTAGATAAAATTTTGTGAACTATTTTTAAGTTATTTAGAGGATTACACATAAATAACATCCATAGCTCAGATGGAAATAAATGTTAATTTCACATCTACGTAGTATTTCTCCTTCGTACTGGGCATTTAAATTAAAGACGGTTTTACATTAGCAATAGCGGTGATATTTTTCACAGTTCTGCAACTAGCGACATAGCAGTATAAATTCTTAAGGTAAATAATAAGTTAATTTTATTGTCTATGGCGTTGTTCCTGAGAAGTAGATTAATCTTAATTTCTGATTTGCAAAAGTAATTCGTGAACCGTGTCTTTATTGATGTGAAGTTAAAAAAATCTTCTATGTAATTAATTCCTTAAAATTGAATAACAGGTATAAGTATTTCTATATCGGTAAAGACCCTATTGGTAGAATACTGGGTTGAAAGGAGTGAGTGGAAGCGAAGAACGGCGTCTGCTTGGTGTGCTATAAATGTGGTGAGACAAGCTAGTATGTTGATTTTCCACCATTACCGTGATCACGGGAGCTAGAGTAGGGAAGATGAGAAAAGTAGATGCGTAGTGGGCTATGGGTATGGTTTGTTGCACGTATTTAACTTCATCATGTACTGCTGTTGTATTGCAAATCCTGTCTATGACTTTCCCGATTCCGTCATTTTTTGTTGGTGAATGGGGCCTTAGAGGGGAGGGAGGGAGACGGAAATGACGGGCATGATATATATATATATATGAAGGGATATGGTAATGATTTCTCACTCTTCTGTAACCACCACAGCATTTCGTCGTCATTGAGGGCACGCATTCTTACCCACTTCACACTCTAGTTTCGACTTAAATTACAATATTAGTTACATCTTATTTTAATCTGCTTTGGTTATCGAAGTCGATCGAGACGATATAATACCATTGCCTTACATTACATTAATGTCTTCCAGAATTCTAGTGACTGGACAGGAATTTTAATGTAATTTTACTAGGGAAGCAATCAAGGAATAATTAACGAAGCTCAGTGTGCTTGGCTATCAGTCGCGAGGGCGTTTGGTTATCGTTACGAAAAACATCTTCAATGTTTTCGTTTTCGTCGTGTACTAGAGGATCTGCTTCCATGGCAGACAGCTCTCCACAAATTACATCTGGAATAAAAGCCGCATGTGGTTGTACAGAAAACTGCACGCTTGTTCTTTTCCCTGAACCGTTACGCTTTAACAGCGCGGAACAGTTACTCTCCAAATAACACACAACACACTCGGGATCACGATAGATCAGTCTCTCCTCAAGATCACTCCAAGATGATCGAAACGGGAAGTACTGCACAAAAGCAAACATGTTTTTAGTTTATTGACGATGCTACCATGATTAATCGATTGTGTTTTGCTGAAATTTTTACTGTTTATACGAGCGCAAATACATGATTCTTAAATTTCACTAAACTGCATCAACATATACTGACTGCTCATTTATTTATGGTGGTCAATTTATTTTCAAAATATTTAATCATATTTTTTTTCTTTTCTCGTTGCTCTCTCGTCGCTATATATAATGCGTGTTGCTACTAGTAAAACTATAGTAATGAAGTTACGTACGGCATAAGTGTATTCATTTGTCAGCATATTGTTTCAACATGATGTGTATGATTTTGTTGTGAGTGGTTGTATGAATCACGCTTACTACTTCTTTAAGTATGTTAAATAAGGAAAATTCTGTTAAAAAATTTTGATTTTATTCTTGAATTTATGTGATTGCGGGATTATTAGCAAGTAGTATTAATAATTAGTTCCTGTAATTGTTCTTAGACATATATACGGTTATTCGTGGTGGTAATTACGTTCTCATTCCTCTAATAATATAATTATATATGTACATATAATTATATTCAGATTAACATTCATCTAATAGTTTGCCTTGATCGATAGAAAATATTATTAATAAATAATAATTAATATCATTTGTCCTTGTTCTAAGATACAGAATGTAATCTAATTTTAAAAGCTAATCACTTAACTTATTTATATCATTTAATACCAATTTATTCACTGAAATACACAACATTTTACATTTACATTAATTAAAATATTTTTTAGATTAGACTGTTGATATGTTTATTTAGTTTATGTAACTTTGATATTATTAACAAAACTTTCACTAAAACATTGCTAAATTCCTTTTCATGTTAATACGTCAAATGCGCCTTAATATTAATATACATGATATCCCTTTATTTTCAAGTATTAAACAAATCATAATTAGAACAGTAAGTGCTCTAAGAACAACAACGGCTTATTTTCTTCTTAAATCTTTAAAGTTTACATCTACGGTATATTGTTAATGAAGTTGAAATCGCAACTTAAAGTTGTTCTGTTGTATTATAAAAAGACAAGATTGCTTGGCCTTATTTTATAGCATCGTTTATTGAAAGATATTTAATTACACTCAGAGATATTTGTAAATACACTGACACTAGGTAAGATTATAGTCAAACTTGAATTAGGAGGACCCGATAAAACCCTTTCCTACAGTGTTTTAAACTTTTGAATTTAATTTAATTCTTCATTAGAGAGGAACAATTATGAAAGTACTAAAGTCGTATTAATAAATCATAAAATATTCAAGTTTATTTAACTGGACAAACACATTAAAAATGTTATTACCAGTTTGTTTTCGGTTGTACTGGACGTTAACAATAAGCTCCTTATCTTAAAAAGAATGCTGCCCTTTTTATTGAATGTCTACTTATTTTTGGTAGAATTTCATCAGGTGGATCTTTATCAATTATCTTATTCAAATGATTCTTAAAATGTAAGTATCGGCATTTGCACTATTTTTAGAAGAACTCCTAACAATTCTAACGATTTTTTTGTTATACATTTACAGTACAGGATAGTTTAAATAAAACTTATTTAGCGCAAATTCAAAGCATCTAAGGTCGAATTTCTTAAATACGTCTATTTTTAAAGAATTTACAACATTAATTTTCCGCAGCACGCCGTAAGAAATTACAGTTTGATCATTCTGTGAGCTTCTTGTGTAACTTAAAATTGAAAAATAGGTTTACTCATATTCATCGGGAAGAGATAGGATTATTGATAGAACTTGCCGGTCACTCAATGATAAATATCGTCACTTGCTAAAAATGAATAAAAATAAGTTCCAACGATTTGAACTTTATACGAGCAGAGGTTTAGAAGTTCGTGGAATAAAAGGATTTGAAATAAAATAAAACAATAAATCTATTTTTCCTTTTCAATATAATCACCCTTAAACACAATACATTTATTAGATCTATGAATTAATTTTTCTAAACCATCATAAAAACACTTTTTATCTTTCGCCTCAAAATGGGCTAAAGTTGCCTCCTTTACCTCATTGTCGTCGGAAAACTTTCTTCCACGTAAGTCTTTTTTTAAATTGGGGAACAAATAAAAATCGCTAGGTGCCAAGTCTGGACTGTAGGGTGGATGGACTATTGATTGAAAGCCATGCTTGTGCAGAGCAGCCATTGCAACTTTGCTCTTGTGAACCGGCGCATCGTCTTCCAAGAGCAACACACACTCTTGGTCAATTTTCCTCGACGTTTTTCCTTGATGGCCTCCTTTAATTTTTCTAATATCGCTGCGTAATATTCTCCGGTTATGCTAAGAAAAAGGTAGTTTTTCTTTGTAATCAATCAATAATATCCCCTCACAATCCCAAAAACAGTAGCCATCAACTTTCCAGTCGATTCTGACACTTTGAATTTCTTTGGCGGTGGAGTCCCCTTTTTATGCCATTGCATGGACTCCTGTTTGGACTCAGGCTCAAAGTGATGAACTCATGTTTCATCTCCGATAACAATCCGCTCCAAAATCTGTGCAGGTTTGTCTCCACACAGCTCCAAAAATTGTTTGGACGCACAGACGCACTGCTGTTTCAGCAGTAGCGTGAGCATTCTCGGTACCCATCTTGCGCTGACTTTTGTGATAACCAGGTGATTATGTAGGATGCGCAAAATGGTGGTATCTGATACTCCAACTAATGCAGATAATTGTTTTTTCTTCAAACGAGCACCTTGCAGAATTTTTTGCACTTTTTCGACGATGTCTGATGTGGTGGCCTCAACTGGCCGTCCTGAGCAGAGGTCGTCTTCAATCGACTCCCGACCATGTTTAAAAAGACCATGCCATTTATAAATCATTGATTTACTAGGCCACTGTTCCCCATAAACGGTTTCCATTTCATTCAATATGGTTTGAGCATTCTTTCCTTGCTTTATAAGGAACTTTATCACAGCACGGTGTTCAATTTCCTCCATAGTTTCAGTTTCCTTCCGGATTGACTTGTTTAGCAGGCAACTATTCGTAAACGACTGACGCTATAGGGCTTGGGTCGGTTGTTTTTCATTTACGAGGGTCGGAGTTACCTCCATTTCCTCTTCGTCTTTATTTATGGGTACAGTTCATTTATTTATTCATCTATTTATAAATTTACATTTTTTTTCTCCCCATTTTAGGGCCTGTGTGCAGTGTGTTACATTTTTTTGTTTTATTTTTTTGCATGTTTGCTTCTTTTCGGGGGTTGAAGCGACATACCTTTCTCTTCTGCTCTTCTTTTTATTTGTTTGACGCCGTCTCTTCTCAGTCTTCTGATTGGCTTAATGATTTTTCTTACCTCTTCCTTTGGGTGTCTTCGTCCTTTGTACGGTGTCATTGGTTCTTCTTAGGATGATGGCAGGGTTTCCAGCTCTAGTTCCGTGTGGAGATCTTCATTTTTCATGTACCGCGGGGCGTTCGTCGCGAGACGGATAATTTTGTTTAATTGGCCTTGTATTCTGTTTTTTTGTTGATCAGACGCTTGGTGCCATAGTTCCCCGGCGTAGGTGGCTATAGGTACCATAGTCGCCTTGATCAACTTTATTTTGTTATCCAAGGAAAGTTTACTTCTTGGATTGATCAATGGGTACAGAGTTTTGGATGCAACACAGATTTTTTTCCTTACTTCGGCTATGTGTGCCGAGTACGTGAGTTTGTTATCTAGGATAACTCCGAGGTATCTAGCGGTGCTGTTCCATTGTATGGATGTACCGTTTAATTTGATGGGGTCCGGCTTCTTCCTTCTAGTACGGGGTACGAAGTAGATCGCCTGTGTTTTCGTTGCATTTACTCTGATACGCCATTGATCGTACCATTTAGTAACCGTTTCTATGTACTCCTGAAGTCGTAAGTGAATTGACCTCATGTTTCTGTGGCTGTAGTATACTGCCGTGTCATCAGCGAACTGAGCCAGTTGGCAGGTCGACGGTTTGGGTATATCGGCGGTGTATATGTTGAAGAGGAGTGGACCCAGTACCGAGCCCTGGGGCACTCCTGCTTTCGTCGTGCGAACGGTCGATGTTGTATCGTCGATTTTAACCGCGAAGGTTCTTTCTTTGAGATAGTGCTACGCTAGGTTGGTTAGAGCAGCCGGAAATTTGTATTGTCTTAATTTGTAGACGAGGCCTTCATGCCAGACTTTGTCGAATGCCTTTTCTATGTCGAGCATGACGGCCGCCGTCGGCGTCGACTTATCCAAGTGCTCAGTTATGTGTTCGGTGATCCGTAACAGTTGATGGGTGGTGGAATGCTCCTGCCTAAATCCGAATTGGAATCCGGGTAGGATTTCTTTTTCACTTACGACTTCCAGGAGTCTTCTCTGGATGACTTTCTCCAGGACCTTGCTTAGCCCGGGGAGTAGGCTGATCGGTCGATAGCCGTCGGTGGTATCCTTGGGTTTGCCGGTTTTGTGAAGAACTATAACCGTGGCGTGCTTCCATGTGAGGAAAATGTTGGTACCTCAGAACACCGTTAATTATATCCCTGAGTGCATCGATTGCACCCAGGTGCAGATGTTTAATTGCGGCGTTGGTGATGCCGTCCCGACCAGGTGCCTTACGGTTTTTTAACGTCTTGATTATATCAAGGAGCTCCTCTGCTGTTGTTTGAGGTGGGTCTAGCTCGTCGCCGTAGTCTGTACGGGCTAGTCCGTTGATAGCGTTCGCGAACTTTTCGAGGTCGTTACTTGCGGGTTTGTTCGGCAAGAACGTGTTTTTGAAATAGTTCGCGAATTCTTCGGTTTTGTCCCTGGGGTCGTTAATTATTCCCGTCTCGCTTTTTAGGGGGGGTATTTTTCCCGATTTCGGTTTGAGCGCTTTCGCCGTCTTCCATAGGGCGGATTGGTCCTGCTCCAGTTCCTCAATCTTCTTCTCCCACTGTAGATTGTACAGTTCCGCGATATCTTCTTTTATCTCGTTTGTGATGCTGTTGAGTAGTGTTTTTGTGTGTGGGTGTAGGGTTCTTTTGTATTCTTTGTACAGTTTCTTTTTTTTGAAGATCTTGACCTTGATGTGGTCAGGAATCCTCTCGCGGTGTGAGATGGTTTTGAGCTTTGTAGCCGCTGCCATCGCTTTTTTAACGTCCTCCTCGAATTGTCGGACCATGTCGTCTATGTCGCTTGTTCTTTTTATGATTATAGGTCTGGGGTCGAGTTGTTTTTCGAACTCCAGCCAGTTCGTGGTGTGTGTGTGATTTGTCGCAGCCAGATTTTTATCCAGCGACAGGGTCATGACGACCGGGAGGTGATCGGACGTCAGGTCGTTGACAGTTTCGAGGTGGTACGGAGTGATGACGTTTTTTACCACAGCGATGTCCAGCACATCGGTGGAACCGGTGGGGATGTGTGTGTGAGTGCCTTCTTCTGGACCTTCGACGGTTAAATCGTATTTATTCGCGATTTTTGCAAGCTGTCTTCCTCTCGTATTTGTTGTCTTGGGGTTCCAGCTTTTGTGTTTACAGTTCAGATCCCCCGCCAATATCGTGGGATGACTCGCACCAAAGAACGCGCGGAAATCCGCCTCGGATAAGATGGAGCCCGGCGGACCGTAGCACGAATGGATCTCCACGACACCGCGCGCAGTGTGGATCTGAACGGCGGTTGTTTCCATTTCGATGGTGTGTGTGGCCACTTGGTGGTGTTTTACGTTTTTTTTTAACGAGTACCGCTGTACCCCCGCCTCGTCCCGAACTACGATCTGTTCTATAGATCGCGTAGTTCGGGATGTTGAATTTGTGGCTTGGTTTAAGTAGTGTCTCTGACAGTAACGCAACATCGATGTCGTTTTCTGCCAGAAACACCCTTAATTCGTTTTTTTCCTGGTAACACTTTGAGTGTTCCAGAACATGATTTTTATTTCGTTATTGTTTTGTTTAATCATTGATGGTTTTTTGCTTGTTTTTTTTTGCGGTTGTATCGTTTGTTTCTTTTTTGAATGGATATATATTTAATATATTTCCCCTTTTTTTTTCTTTTCTTTTTTTTAAATGGGTAAGCAGCAGCTTACTTTCTGTAGAGAGCTGTTAGTTCCTCCGTTTGGCGAAGGAATTCCATGAGCTGCTCTACGGTGGCGTTTGTGTTGTTGAAGTTAAGTAACATGCGCCCCAAAATTAGCGCTAGTTTGTCTTCTGTTTTACTGTTCGTCGTCTTCTTGGGTTCCTCTTTCGGGGGCTGCGTGTTGCTGGGTCCGTTGTTCTTCTTCTTGGTCCACGGATTGTTCTTTGGCAGGGGGGCGTCGATGTATTTCTTGCCGACCGCGTTGTTGGGGTTCTCAGGGCACTTTAGATATGTTGAAAGGTGCTCACCACCACAATTAGCACATTTCGGAGGCGTTGTTTTTGGTTTTTCGCACAAATGCGTCGAGTGGTCCTCGCCGCATTTCATGCACTTGTAGTTGATGTTGCAGTTTGATTGTGTGTGCCCGAACATTTGATACTTATGGCATTGCACTATTAAGTTGCGTGTGCGCAAGGCTTCTACTTTAACGGCCAAGCCGCAACAGTCCGTGATATTGTAAATGGATTTGTACAGCCGGTCGATTTCGACGAGGACAAGCGGCGACGGTTTACCCTGTTTGCCCTTCATTCTAGTTGTTTTCTCAACCGGGTAGTCTTGAGCTTGCAAATCTTGTTTAATTTCGTCGTCAGTTATATCCTGCGTGATATCGCGCAGCACCACTTTTAATTTCTTCTCGCTTTTCAGCTGGTGCGTGTAAAACTGAGTTTTTTGTTCTTTTAAAAGATTACTCAGCTTGCGATAGTCCTCCTCGGTCGCAGGTTCCACTTGAATCCCAGTGTTGATTAACTTGCTTTTCGTAGCAGTTATACGCTTTTCGCGCATGAGATTCGCAGTTCTTGTCCATTTTGCCGTTTCCTTGATTATGATAGGCGCTATTTTTTGTTTTCGTTCCGGTTTAGTTGCCGTAGTTCCTTCGCTCTTGTTTCGTCCGGACGTGGACGGTTGTTCGATTTCCGTTGGTGTTAGTTCGTTGATTTCTTCTTCATCTTCCTCCATCTCTTCGGCCTCTACTTCGTTGTCCGATAGCAGTTCGAACCGATTCTGCGTTATAATCGGCTGCGGGTTCGCTGCGGACGAAGTAGTACGCCTTTTCTTTGCCGTTTTAACGGGCTCACTGAAGTCACTTTTCACTACACTCGAAGACTCGCCGAACTTGGTTTGGTGCAGTTCCATGACAGTATGAACAAGTTGGCGTAATGCTTGCTCGTCAAGACTATCAAAGCACATTTTCGATGCCATTCTAATGTTTGTTTGCTCTATATACTACTATATAGCACTTCTGGTACTTTGCAATGATGCTCTCGCGTCAGATGCACAGTCAGAACTGACTGACGCTATAGGACTGCAACTTAACTTATATACTAATGATGAGTCGCCAATCAAAATGACACCTAGCGAGCACTTCTATCCCCACCCCATCCCCTCCATTCCACGAACTTCTGGACCTCCCCTCGTACATCATGAAAAAGGTAAATATGCCAGGTTACGAAAAAAACCTATTAATGGAGAGGAAATAAATGAGGATAATGTATTAGCATATTTTAGTGCACATTACTCATAGCTCAATAAGGTTTGTCGCACAAGATTTGGTCATGCAATACAGTGCCTTAAAAACATAAAATGGATGATTATTTTTTTATTATAGTGCAAATACTTTATCTTAAGTCCTCTCATCGCCTGATCCTGGAATGCGAGAAGCATCCAATTTTATGTTGATTAGAATTCAGGAAGACTTACTGTTCCTTAAATGGATTATTTGAACAGACGTAGCAAAATTTAGTAGAGAAGGTATTGCAAATACACGAAGTTGACAGATTGATGTATATGTCAATATTGTTAAATTCAATTTTCATTCTTACTGCAGCACGCCGTTCTTCAAAGAAATTTATCTTAAATATTTGTCGTTACCATTATTTAAGCGAATTAATAATAGAATTACGTGCAAAATAGTACAAACGGTAAATACGAGGAATTTGCGAAAGAACGTCCTTCGGAGGCGCAGGTGCGAAGGTGCCCTATAGGAAGTGAATTGTGAAAGTTATTCGATTCCACCTTATTGTAGTTTTATGTTGAAATAACACACAGACAGTATTACGTAAAACTCAGCGACGCTGAAGACCGTATTAAATATAACGGAAAATAAAAAATTGCCTCATGTTTCGAAGGAAATACAACTGTGTGACATATTTTGATGTCATCTTGTCAAATCTCTTTTGCGATAATATGCACGTCTGGCACGGTTAAGTGAATCTTAAGAGGTATTAGAAATTGAAATCTCTTTATTCGAGAGTTTTTGGTTACATAACAACTTAAAATACCTGAAATGGTATTAGTATGTTAGTCACATAATTCAAATTTGGTAATAATGTAGTAGATAAACTCAAATTCAAAAAAGTATAAATTTACTGTGCATATTGATCAAGAAACTTATCATATATACATATATACATTCAATAGGTACAATGTCTGGATAGTTATAAGAATTGCATATTTTGTCAAATAGTGATGGACTATTTCACTACTGCCTTCTCAACTAGGCGTTCAGGCTGTAGAAGATAGGGTTTAGGTATCGAGAAGGATTATAATGTTGATATTGTAGTAGCAAATCGCAGGCGATTACTTCGCTGGATAGGTTCTTTGCTTTAAAGTTTTTAAATATTTTTTTATATAAAATAAAAATTTGACCAATATTCTCCAATTATTATTTTTACATACTAAAATTTACTTAAAATTATATTAAATAAGGACAGCCCTTAGAGTATACAAGAGGATAATAATAGAATAGAATTTGTTTGAACTCCTGATTTGAAGAAGATGTACATTATATTTACAGTTAGTTACAAAGTACACTAAATACACTGAGTAACTAGTTAACCCGCTCAATAGAGTTGCAACTCGTCCAACTCTATTCACTTTTAAATGTTATATACAAAACTACACTAGTGTGACAGAATAAAATAGACACCTACTAATTAAAAAAAAGGTTCTATTCTCGTTATATATACAAAATATTTTAATTTTTTTAAATTAGACTAATATTTTGTCGATCCACCTTTACTTGCGTGAAGTGCTGCGAGTCGTCGTGGCATAGAATCTATTAAATGATTAATGGTGTCTTCTGGAATATTTAACCACTCTTCTGTAACAGCTGCCACGAGTTCTCCCTTATTGCTGGGTTTTCGGGGTCGTTTCGCCATATTTGTCTGGATTATGTGCCAAACATTCTCTATCGGATTCATGTCTGCTGATTGGCCTGGACATGGTAAAATCCGAATCCCCTGTTCCTCTTTCCATGTGGTTGTTGTTCTTGCTTTGTGGTAGAGTGCTCCATCCTCCATAAAAGTGGCGTCTTCTTTAGATAAAATGGCGTTGTCGAATATCGGTAGTAGTCCTTCTGTTAATATTTGGATATATTTTGCCGCATTTATATTTCCGTCGTACATTACTAATTGCGATCTTCCACCATACCATATCGCGCCCCACACCATGATATTCACACCGCCGTATTTCACCGTCTGATGCAAAAATTTGTCGTCCAGTTGCTGTGACGAACGTCTCCATACCCACGTACGACCACCATCACTGAATTGGCGGTATCTGCTTTCGTCTGAAAAAATGACAGACCGCCAAAACTCTTCGGGCTTCGTTCGCATTTCGATTGCCCAAGCCATTCGGCACCATTTTTGAAACGCGGTAAGGAGAGGTTTTTTCTTTGTCACCTTTTTATACATCCCCACACTGTGGAGGTATCGCACAATGGTGCGCTGACTTTTCTGTGAAGTTGCCGCAAGCTCAGCTGTACTTTTTCGCGGTTCTCTTAACACTTCGCGCACAAGCACCCTTTTACTTCTTTCAAAAGGTCCGGCACGACTTGGTCTCGGCTCCACTGTTGTTTTTTCCTTGCGTTAAATTGTGTAATCACACGGTTAACTGTGGACAACGGAATATTTAAAAATGTACTTATTTCACGTTGCGAAGCGCCGCGTTCACTCTGGCCAACGATGCGACCCCGGGTGAAGTCGCTAATATCACTCGAACCTTGTAAGCGAGACATAGTTGTAACGATACTAAACTATGACGAATTCCTTCCGATACATCTACCCCTACCCTAATGACAAGAGAAAGTTCTTAATTCGTTCTTAGAATTTATCTGTTTACATATTTATACCGCTTTACCTGGTGTCTATTTTATTCTATATGTATATCTTGCTTGGATGGAGCTACACATATACTCTGCTTCTAATATTGTATCTAAAACTATGACTTGGTTTGACGGAGATACACGTACATGTACTCTGCTTCTAATAAAACTATGACTTGCCTTGATGGAGATACACGTATACTTCATTCAAATTGTGTTGTGTTGGGCTTAAATAAGCTTCGGTTTATCTTATCGGTAATTACAGGACTACCTGGGTGCCCTTGCTATAATGTACATTCTAGATAATTACCGATAATATCATATTCGTATTTAGAAACCGTAGCAATGATGCCCTAAATGAGAAATGAGGATAATTTGCTAATGAATACTAAGTAGTTAAATAAATAGGGACATTGCCGGGATTTCTACTAATTCTAAAATTTAAACATACTCAATGATACTAATCCTACGAATATTTGAATGACAACAGGTTATTTATCTATAATAATACTAAACTCATTAAATATACATGAATATGGAATGCGATTAAGTAGGAATAGAATAATCGTTTAGTTTTGCCTGAACAGAATTAGAATAGCCAAAAAGTCACCAACACTAGAAAATCTAAAACTGGGGAACAATCCAATGGTACAACAAAGCGCGATATTTAAAAAGATCGTAATTTCTTTAGTTTTTTTGCACTCTTGAAATATTGTTATTTTGATTAGATTTGTTGTTATATATTTGTGTTATTAATCAAATAATTTCTTGCTGCAACAAGCAATAAGCACTTACGCTTAATTCTAACTGGATCATTCATTTCTTTTCTCATACATAGCTCATATTGTTATAATTGTCAATAGTTACCTGCTGTCGTGGATCGTTTAAAATGAATTATTTTCATTTGTTAGAAATAAAAAAATCAAAACCTAAAATATATTTATTAACGTAATCAATCCGGTAGAGGACATTTCCGAAGCGTGTAATTATAGCTTAAAGTGAAATATTTTAGATTAAACAAACTACATATATTGTGTAACACTAGGTGTTTACGAAATGGATGCTTCATGGAATCGAGGTCTTTGTATTTCTGTTATATAAAATGTGGTACTACATATGCATCTACCCAGAAAATAATTGAATTTAATTTAATCACATACTAATAGTTTGATTTAAACTAACCTCTATAATACCTGACAACGGATCCCGTCAGTTGTGAAATTCAATGAGTGATTAGATTTCTGAGCGCAAGTGGATATGCTGTTGCTGAAATTTATCGTCAATTGTGTGAAACATATGGGCCAATAGGAATGAGCGAAGGAAAAGTGAAGCAATGGTGTAAATAATTTAAGGAATGGTCAGGATGAGCAGAGAAGTGGTAGGTCTAGTGTCCGAACTGACGAACTCGTTGACTGTGGGAATGCAAAAAAGAGAGAAAATTATCACTTTACGATAAAAACTTTCTCTCTAGAATCTCCAGAAGTTTTTAGGACACGTTGTCGTTGTCGTGAATCGTGACTGAAACTATAAGCTATCGGAAACTGCTTGCACGATGGGTGCCGAAAATGCTAACAGATACTGAGAAAGATCATAGAGTGGCATCTGTGCTTGTTTTTCTCGACTGCTTTAACCGCGTGGAAGATAAATATCTCTCGCATATCGTCACTGATGATGAATTGTTGATTGCGTATGTCATAATGCTAAAGCATAGCAACAATCCATACAGTGGGGTAAATTCTGACTAAATTAAATCGAAGAAATTAAACAAATCCAACCTCAAAGAGCCATCGCAGCAATTGTATGTTGGGGTCAAAACTATGTGCGTTTGATTGAGTTTATGTAGCCTCCATCATTCATTACGTTAGAAGTCGTGCTATTGAAAACGGAAGGCTAGAAATGCTACGATCAGGATGTGTTCTCTTTTAGTCTTTCCCGACAGCGCAAAACTGACTTGCGTTGACGCGTTTTCGAGAAATGTGAGAAATTGAAAATCTCTGTAATCTGGTTAAAATCCACAGGCGGCGGAATTTTATGCAGAAGGTTTGTAGAAGTCTGTTTATCAACACTAAAAGTATTTGCAACGAAATACTCGTTATATAGAAAATAATGTAGGTAAATATATACGTTTTTCAAATCATTAGTAAATTTGTAATTTTCTCAGTTGCTTTTATTTCTTTATTGATTTTTTACAGTTTTGTGCCTCGTGTTATTTAACGTGATAGTGTTCTATGTTGCTATACTCGCACTCAATCTACGGTATCAGTGGTTTAACATAGTAACTAAAAATATTAAAAAGCATTAGAAGGTGTACTAAAAATGTTTATATGATTGCAGCTACTACGTATGTACATACTATTAGGTTTGCCTCATATATCTGATGTACCCTGTAAAAATAAATAAAAACTGTCAATAATACCCATTGATTACATTTTGCGAACTGGAATATGTATTACCTTGGAGGAGTAGAAAAAAATACCATCGTACATTCGGCAATATTCTGGGATTAAGTTGGTGTTTCCTCAACAAAAACATGCATTAATTGAACAAACAGTTAACAATTATTAAAATTTAGACCAACACTAAGCAAAAGCACTTGCTAACACTCTGGTGTTACTTAATTACTGAAGATCACACTTAGCAGATTGATGGAAAAATATCTATGCATGGCACTTGCCACTTCTCTAAAAATATAAATCTAAAGATATTATATCTCAGTCTGGAAATATAGTTCAATTATTAAATTAATTGTAACGTATCAACTGACGTTTTGTTAAATATGTTGTTCTTGCTGTTGCTGCTTAACGCAAATTTGTTTTTTATTAAGCAGTTTATTTGTAATGCTTGTTTTGTTGACAAACCCTAAACACATATACGTTACTCTATGATTAATTGGTCTTTAAGAGAAGCAGGTGAAAGGAAACATCTTTTCGCGTGTGTTTGTGTTCTTTATAGGAGTAATTAATATTTTCTGATGAGAGGATGTTATATGTTACATGTTACCTTTTAGCAACATCGTTTTGAACTTCCCGTTGTCATAATTTGCGTACGTATACTTTTCTACCTCAGTATAGTAAATTTGTTCGTATCATTGCCAGCGTAGCGCCACACATAAGTTTTAATTGTACTATGAAAATTACGGTACGAGTTAAATATTAAATGTATTTTAGGCGGCAGTAAATCTTAAGATCTAATGAAAATCACATTGAACGGACGATAGGTGATAAAACCAAACGCATTTATGACACTGTTGTGACGATACCGTTACTTTTAATTTTATGATACGAGTGCTAAACTGTCCGCCTCTTTCCATTTCCCGGCGTTTTTGCTCATAGTGACGAATAAAGTGCTATTTCTTTAATGACGTGATAAAATATTATATATGCGAATTGGAAATTTTTAGACGAGATTGAAATATTCTGTTGTTGAATGTTTTTGTACTTTGAATTTGATATATCAGTTGGTAAATTGATAATTTAAAAGTTTATTTCTTTTTACGGTGACTAATAGTGAATTAGGTTTATTGCAAACTCAGAAAAACGTTGTCAAGAAATGGTAATTTTGTAATTCATGCTTGATAATTTAAATGCTTCAGTGAACATTTCTTAAAGCATCTCAAAACGCTAATTTACAAAATTTTGAACATTTAACTGCATTAAATAACATATACTATTAGGTCAAGAAATAACAATGTTTTACGAATACATAAAAGTTGTATTGCAGATGCTGTAGGCGTCGCTGTTTATTATATGACAATTGTCATATAAACGACGCAGACAGTATGGCTACCGGAAAGAAATGATACTAGTACCAGGTAATACATATATCTGTTACATATATAGGGCGTAGGCGAAATAATAACACATAGCCAGTCAGTGCCCCCTATAATTGGCGAGAGCTGTCGGAAAATATAAAGGCATGGTTTATTATTCCTATAATAGCAATTATTAGTATTGTTATTATTATGATAATTATTGTTATTATTATTATTACAATTATCAGTACCATTACAATAACTACCACCATTATCGTTAACAACACCAATTAAAACTACTTAAGCAGCATTATAATTCAATGGTTGATAGCGACTAGTGGTAACGTTATTTGGCCTGCATACGGTATATGTTTCTACTATATGGTAATAATCAGATCATAAATCCAATCCGTGCTCTAAGTAAGTACATTGGTAAATATTATACGTATAAGAAAGTATTTTGATGATTTCCTTGAATTGTTAAATATTTACTTTTTCACAACAAAACAAATTAAAATGATTTATTTTAATAAATCAATAATTATTTTATATATACTTTCTGTATATAGTATTAATGTGAAATTTTCATATGGGAATATATATATAAATAAATAAATAAATATTATATACAAGAATAGAGCGAGAACAGACATAATTATTTAACGCGGAGTAATTAATAGGCCTTTTACTTATCCTTAACGTTGGCGGCATGGGAAATATTGACACAGAGCAAAAGACATCGTACTTTATATTATGTACCTAGAATTAAACGCTATTATTAGACCGCCCCCACTGAAAATATTTCAGGTTTCCACCTGACACATACATACCTGCAAGATTTAAGTATAAGTTTTATGATGTAATATACCTAGCGGGACGGGAAGATTTATTATTTTAGTGGAATTAATATTTATTACCAGCTGTTAGTAAAGGAAAATGTAGGAAACCATAATAATACAAAGTAAACCATTGAATATATCTCAAGATAATTTATCTTTTAATTGAGTTAGTATTATTATTACTTACAAATAACGACAAAACAGCATGCAGTGCAATGGTTGCTCAAAAACTTATTGTATAAACCGATATGGGCTATTTATACTACATCTTGAATCACTCGTTTTCCTAAATAGCCACTTATATGCTGAGGTTAAGCAGAATTTCCTTTATTCAACTGACATTATACACTATATCTTTTAACAGACATGAAGCAAGATATTGTTTTATTTGAGATATGAATAAGTAATCTGCGAAAGTAGAACGTAAGAGTTGAATGCATAAAACAGGAATACATGGGGATACTACTATTCGAGTAAGTACATACATATGTTTGTTTCTCGAAATAAACGTATAATGCAAAAGTTCCATAAATTACTTCTTCTGCCTTCTAAAGTGTGAGCCCAGAGACAATGTTTAGAAGCCATTTGGAGGTACTTCGTTGTAGACAAATAACTGATAAGCAGTCTTTAAAGCGTTCTTCTGATCTGTTGGCTGTCCCGATTACTCTTCGGTATAAGCTATTCCATAGTTAACTTTGGGCTTATTTTGTTGAGGTTGTCCCCTCTCGAGTTCTGGTGTGAGGGATCACAAGAATTCTGCCCGGCTATCTTTCTGTCTGTAGAGTGGTACGGATTTACCAGCATCTGTTAGTAAACTAGTAACAGAAGCCAGTTCCGTTAACACATGCGCAAGCTTCACGATAGTGCCCTCTGAGTACCGTTAGGTTAAAAGGTATAGGTCCAAACCTCATCGCACAGATCCAAAACACCATCATTCCCTAATAGTCAAGTCACATGTTATGTAATAGCAACGTAGTAATAGATTTTTGGAGAGAATTTAATGAAATATTGCCGAATTCATATTTCATATGTTTTGGATTGTACTCCTATGCCACTATTTTTGTAATTGAGTAACTTGTTAAGCCTATGATAGTGGATTAATTTTTCTCTCTATCCTAGCCCTCTGGTCCTAAACTGCAATATACTCTATGTCCATTTATATTTTTATTTGGTCACTATTCTTCACCGTTACCAGGTGTTTACCTTAGTTATGGTTGGTTTATATCATAATAAAACTAATAGTTTGTGTCGCTAATATATTGAATTATGAGTACGTCATCATTCTTTATTAAATAAACAAGTGCAAAACTTATATAAATTCGGGGATATTTAGAAAATAATAGTTGTTCTCGATTATTATAAAATAATATTTATCGTGTCTTCTGTATATTATTGTATTGTATAATTAATTAATATAAGGAGTGTTTCAAGATTTTGAGGTTCAGGAAAACATGGTCTTCTGTAGCAAAGTGCTGAAATATTTATTGATTTATAATACATTTGGGCATTATGTATGAAACAAAATATCTTGTAAATGACTACCATGGCTTTGCTGGCACATGTGTACTCTTTTGATCAAATTTGCAATAACACTATTATATACACGTGGTTGTATTTCATTGATAGAACTTCCAATTTCGGCATTCAATGCTTCGGTGGCCGCGGGTTTGTTGGCATAAACTTGTGCCTTCAGATAATCCCACAGCCAGAATTCCAAAGGTGTTAAATCGCAAAAAGGTGACGACCAATTCTAGTCACCAAACCGGGAAATGACACGACCAAGAGCAAACTGGTGCAAAATAGTCAACAGTTTACGGGCAATGTGACATAATTATTCCTCTAGACCACAATGTACACCAGACAGTGACACGTTTTGTATGCATTGCTCTTGGATGAATTACTCGTGGGTTTTTTGAGCCCCAAATGCGGACGCTTTATTGATTAACGAAACCATCGAGGTGAAAATAGACCCCAGGTGAAAATGATTTTGTCCGCAAAATCGGCATTCACTTCTGTCTGCTTGGCTGTGCATGGTCTGTTGGCAGACGTTGTTTAGTCATTTGTAGGCGTGGAGATGCAAATGTTCAGTTAGAATACGGTAAAGAGTGGCCGTTTTAATGTCCAATTCTTGTGCACGATGCCGAATTGACGTGGCTGGATTTTCGGCCACACTTCCGTAAACTACAAAAACATCACGATGTATTGTTTTGAACGACTTGCTTATAGAAGTTGGTCAGAACAAAAAACAAACGTGTCACTGTCAAATATGGCGGGCAATTCAAATCTTGTGCTCTTATTGAAACCCCCTGCGCATCTTACGCTTTGCATTTATATATTACATATTAAATTCCTAGTACTATTTCTTTTGTGCAGTGAGAAAGTTAATGAAACCTAAAAGCAAAAAATAATTAACGACAGCCATCAACAATAGACTAAGCCAACACTTGTAGACTGATAATTTCATTACTAGTTAATTTCCTATACATTTATCCAGTATATACATATATATGTATAGCATGGGTTCTTCAGCTTATATTTTAAAATTGAAATTTTGAATTGCAGCATGCGATAGGGTGCACATACGTAGACGGATAGACTACTTAGAAATGTAGCCGCAACACATTGTAGTTTGTATTTTCTTGTTCTGTAAGTGCTTGTTGCGATAAATAACAGCAACAAATTTGTTCATTTTGGTAAACAAAAAGATATTTTGTAGTATTATGTCTTGTTCTAGTTGAGTAAAATTTGTAAGTAATGAAGCGCTATAGTTATGAAGCAACGACCCTTTATTGAAAAGACGTAAAAAAGAGTTTTTTTCACCGAGTTAATTACTCGCGCACGTGTTTTTAGAATTGGTTAGATACTTTTATGTCTATCAGTCTAATAAAATTATAAATTGCTTCAAAGTAAATCTCAGAATATCCAACTGGTGTCGACTAACTGTGATTGTTACTTGAAGGAATCTTGTCAGTTCTCAACGCACGAACACATTTGAGTATTAACAATGCAGCATAGACGACCTTAGAAGTATTTGCGTCATAATTTTGCACATTTTTTATTCCCTTACCTTAGTTATTTACTACGTATTTACTCGATACCTGACGCTATCTAACATGTTAATAAATTTAGATTCTACTAGTGCGTTCATTTGAAATGACCTTTCAAAATTTAAATGGACAACAACTTCTAAGGTATTTGAATGAGGAAAGGCAGCAACGAGACATTTATCTATTTAGTGTGTTTGAAGAAGGAGCAAAATTCTTCATAACGTTGCTGTAATTGGTAACACAAGACGGACTCAGAAAATTATAGATATATACAGGATATATTTAAAAAGTTACATGCCAGAGCTTTGGAATTGACAATTTTCTTATAGTGGATTCATTGAGAATATTGTGCTTGGTATAGATCTTCAGAAACTATCGCAAATCTGAATTGGTTTTGTTTTTAAATGGAGGTGTAAATACTTAACACAAGGTTCTACAAAATTTGTGGTTTAGTGTCAGGTACTATTAGCCATATGTTTTCGTATAGAAGAGTTAGATAAACAACTAATACAATATAGTACGCGCGTGTTGCTTTGTCAGGTTTAATAATCGCCTATATTATTTAATTAAAACAGGATATAAGATAGTTTCAGGATGGCAAACATTCATGAATTAAAAAATTATTCGAATGCCGGAATCAATATGGAAATACAGTAGTAAAAGAATTGGCATTTGTTATATATGTTTTGGCGGTCACCACATATGAAATAATATTCCCGGGTTTCTGGCAGCGTGTGCTGTTGGTCTCGAAAGTGCAGGTTAGATTAGGTCGACGTTTCGAACTGAACAGTCCATCTCCGATCGTTAGCCGAACAAGAGCGTGCAGAAGATCCAGTCGAAACTATCCCTTTCGACACCATCAGCACACGTGGCCGGAAACCCGGAAATATTATTTTATATATTAGTTTATAGCGTCCTACGCCTTCTAGTTCCTAATTTTCACTCCTCTCTGTCGTTCCAAGCGACTTCTCCCATTCCTCTCTCTCTCTCATTTCTTCATTTATGCCACCCTGCCAAAGTCTCCGTAGCCTACCTTGCATTCTTCTTCCTCCTGGATTCCATTTTAGTACTTGCTTCCGGCATCCTTTGTACGTGTCCGAACCAACCGTTACTTATTTTTGATGTCGTCTATGATATCATGGTTCACCTTCATGATTTCTCTTGTGTTGATGTTGGTTACCCATTCCATTCTGAATCTGCCTACTGTTCTTCTCCAAAAATCCATCACTATAGTTGACAATGTCTTAGATGTTCTCTCTTTTATTGGCCAGACATGTGCTATGATACTTTTTATTATGGTATTGTATACTCGGTGTTTGTTCTTTTTGAGATGTTTCTGTCCCACAAAATGCCGTTCAGTATAGCAATAGCCTTCCTGTCCTGCACTTTACGTTCGTGGATGGCCTTGTCTAGTGTACCAGCTTGCGATATTTTCACTCCCAGGTACTTGTATTAGTCGCACTGTCTTATTCGTATTTCCTGTTCTATTTCTAGGTCTTGCTGCTCGCCTCCAATGCACGTATATTCTGTTTTTTGAAGATTTATTTCTAGTCCCCATCGAATTCCTCAATCAGTTTGCGGGTAATATAATTAATATCTTCATAATCCTGAGCTACCAGTATTTGCAAAACATAGAGTATATAGGACGGTGTTGTTCAAGGGTAGACCCACGTTTCAGCAAAATCCGTGCATTTATTTGGAAATTATTTGCCAATATATTAATTTTATTTATAAAAATACAAAGTACTTTTTGAGTCGCAAGGTAGTCGTGCTGGTAAATAGCTGAAATAATTCATGTCCATTATTACGAGAATAAGTATAGTAAGATCTGCATCCAGTAAACATTTCAGCAAGTGGTACTAAGAATGTATACAAGCAGGTAGCGATTGTCGTAACAATAATTGGGCATAAAGACAAACTGTAAATACATTTACGCTACGAGTGTAACGATGTTCGTTAACGTGTATCAAAGTCCTCCGCGAAGATCCGGATAGTGCAAGATTGAATGTTATCGGGTGGTTTTCAAAACGTTCTTTAGCAACTCATAATTCATTTGAGCTGTGCAACTAGTACTCTACGATCGGCAAATTGGCGTTAGCCTGTGCACGTGTGTAGGAAGTCGACTGAATTCGATTGTTGGCGTAGTTCTCCCATGCCCCAGGGTTATTTTCGAGACAATCTCTTCGATTTAATAACAGTAATTTTCGCCTATAGGCATATATATTTATCTCTACACCCGGATTTGTGAGAAAATTTATTGTGTGATGTTTATGTAAAACGTTTGAAAGTTCTCTCATTTTATTGTGCAATAACAGCTTAGTGTTGTTGCACAATAAAATAAGCAATAGATATATAGCTAAAATCTATAGTTGCGTTATACACACAGTTCAGCTTACTAAACTAACGTTATGGAAGAGCTGTAATAAAAAATAAAAAAAATTGTAGTGACAAACATAAATATGGTATGAAATCTAAATTTTTTTATATAAACTAAACTGTCACTTTCATCTGACAAATTTATTCCTTTAAACATTCAAAATTGGGACACATTTTAAAAACACTGCGTTTCCGGGTTTAAACCGTGTTAGAAGTTTGTCGGTATCTTAACAGTTCTTTGGTATTATTATTAACCACTATGTACTGATCTGTAATTGTAGTGCTGAACATGAAATAATTGAAAGATAGTATACATATATATACATATATATTGTAGCGTATGTTTTTGCGGGTAAAGGACGTCTTATTCTCTCGGGTTTTTTACCGCGTTGGGCGTTGGTTCTTGGAAGGACGTACTTGGTTCTTCTAAGAACCAACGCCAAGCGCGAGACAATTTCCATTGTATTAACTCTTTCTTGGACGGATATTCTCTTGAACGGACGCGGACACGAGAAAATGTTCTCTTAACCGGACAAAGAATAAAATAAAAAGAGACGCCTCATCTTATTTTTATATCGAGAGTATTGCTATTGCGTTTCTCAATCGCGCCGCGCCCCAATTTCACTGGGACTTCCCCGAATAAACCGGAGATTTACCGACTTTAATCTTTCGGTACAAACGCGGCCTATGTCGTGCATTTCTGCCTGGCGTGAATTAGGGACTTCCCCAAGTTGGTCGGGGATTTACCGTTCTTATTCTTTGGGTGTTCGCTTTCGATTGAATCTGCTTTCAATATTAGTCTGTCCATGCCGAAAAGACACAGTGGGCGACACATTGGTTGTAGAAATGGCCCCAAATAGAAAAATGTTCACGCTTAAACAAAAAGTTGAGATTGTTGAAGTTTACAATGAAGAGAAATTAAGTGTAAGGAACTTATCCAAGCGTTTTACTATTGGAAAAACACAAGCTGCAGATATAATTAAACATAAAGAAATCCTTCTAAACAAATGGATGTCGAAGAGCAATTTGAATGAAAAAAGAAGCTTTTTGACGGGTGATGGTACTAAAATTGACAAATTGGTTTACAGCAGCTCGGCATAAGGGGATTCTTTTAACAGGTATGCATACGATTTTTTTAGATAAGGTTTTCTTGTATTAATGCGTTGATCTTCTTTTCATATTAAATTCTAAAATAGATAAAAAAGTGACATTACCAATAGATTTGTCGTGACAAAAACGCAAAAAACATTTTTTTTTTAGGTCTGCTAATACGATGTAAAGCAAGAGAAATAGCCGCTTCTTTAGGACATTCTACATTCAGTGCTTCTTCTGGTTGGCTCAATAAATTTAGAATCCGCCACAATATAAGTTTTAAAGCGATTTCGGGAGAAGGAGCTTCGGTTAATGCTGAAGATGTTTCATCGTTTTTAAAAAAATATCCTTCTTTGATTAAAGGATATTCACCGAGGGACATCTATAATACCGATGAGACAGGCCTGTATTTTAGGGCTTTACACGACAAAACGCTCACATTAAAGAAGGAAAAATGTGTTGGGGGTAAGTATCTCAAAGAGAAGTTTACAATTTTGCATTGTGCAAATATGGCGGGTGAAAAAGAAAAACTCCTAGTCATTAATATAAATAACCTGCCTGTAACTTGGAAATACAATAAGAAAGCTTGGATGACAGGACAAATTATGACAGAGTGGTTGCAAGACCTAGATTGGAAAATGGGTAAAGAAAAAAGAAACATTTTGTTATTTTTAGACAATGCGGGATCTCATTCGAAAGACGTTCGCTTAAATAATATAAAAATATTATTTTTAGCCCCTAATTGTACATCAGTTAACCACTTGACCAGGGGATTATAAAGAATTTTAAAACTTATTACTGAAGTCTACTACTCAAACATATGCTAGTAAACATTGAAACTGCCGGTACAGCTTTTGAGTTAATAAAGAAAATTACACCACTGGATGCAGTTTATTTGGCAAAAACCGCTTGGGACCAAGTAACCAAAGAGACAGTTCAAAATTGCTTCCGCAAAGCGGGATTTACTCATGTAAATATGCAAAGTGAAGACCAATTAACTGAGGCCGATACATCTGACCTCGAAAATGGTTTGCCTCTTAGTGTACTTTCAGATATCCTCAAAAATAAGAATTTATTGAAATCGACGGATAATGAAAACCTTAATGATTTTTTGAACGTAGACGAAGATTTGTATGTTGAAGATCCAGATTCAGAACAAGAAATTGCAAATCCAGTTGAAATACAAGAACTTTGGGAAGATTCTGATGTCGATGAGGTTCCAGTGCCAACAGAAGCTATCCCAAATTATGGTAAAGCTATTACCCTGACCAAGCAGCTCAAAAATTTTGTCGAAAATCACGGAGATACAGAGTCTTTGGAGCTTCTTTCTAAATTAGAAATACGATTTCAAGACGCCAGTTTAAAGAAAAAGAGAAGACAAACAACAATATATGAATTTTTGCGTCCTTAAAGTGACTATTCATTTCATTGTTTTGTATTACATACTACATCTATGTATCTATGTACATATATTATACTTTGCACGTATATATTTAAAGGAAATAAACTTTTTTTTCTTAAGTTTAGTTTCTTATTTATTTTAAAAACATTTATATATATATACGATTTAAATGTCCCAGTTTCTTTAATATATTCATTTTTCATTAAAACACGATTTTTGTTGTATCTACTACATATTTCTTTTATGCGGACACCCCTCCTGAACGGATATCTTCAATTGGTTCCGTTGGTGTCCGTTCAAGGGAGGTTTCACTGTATATATACATCAGACATTTAATTAACGATAACACATGTGATAATAATATAACTTTTGAACAAACTCCGAACATAAAGTAAATGATATTTTAGAAAAATGTAAATAATAAATATTCTTTAAATATGTAGGTGGTTGTTATGTTCCTCAAAAGGACGAGACTCATGGTTCGTTCTAACATATCTTTCCCATAGAGAATGGATACTGATTCTACAAGGAAAAGCTATAGAAAAAAAACTGGAGTTTCTTCGGATATTCGTCATTTAAGTAATCGGTGTAGTGGTACCTTATATATTGGAATTTTAATTTTCACGCGCTATTCAAAGCCAATACTTTTTTACTTAATTTGTTTCTACAATAGCTACCTTTCTCAAAGAGTTAACAAATTACTAAGAGTTCTTAATTTATATCTCACTCTTGTTGTTATTAAAATGTCGCTTTACTAATTACGGGTTAAAATATGCTACAAAAAGAAAACCAGTTTAAATGCTTTGTTACACATGGCAGTATGGGAACAATATTAACTTTACTTACATTTTCATTTTTGTGTGGCACACCTGACTCAAAAAGAAATGTCAGTCTGAAGGAATAATCTCACTTTTCTTAGTGACATCATCCTCATCATGGTACGATGCCTGCTTTTTAATACAATACAATATTTTTTCTAATGACCCTGCAAGATCCCAGAGAGTCCATAGTACACAATGTGCTTTGCAGTTGAATATAAATGAGTGCGTATTATGTCATAAATAATATTTAGAGTAATATGTTACACTTCCCGTTTTGTGCATTCCCCTTTTGTGTTTCAAAAAGCATTACCTGAAATATTCCCGTTCCGAGCATCTAAATTCTATTTCTTCAATTTGTTGTGAATTTATAATTATTTTTAATTGCATAAGAAATCAAAGTTGGTTACAATAAACCCGCCGAGTTAGATTAACAGATATAACTATCAAAAAGAAAATTGATAGTTTTAAATAGAAGACATTACTATTAAAGATAATAAACCATCACTTTTTAAATATGTACAAACAAATTACCCGTTTGACGTTCATGTCAGTAAAAATTGTATAGTATTTGCACCGACACAGTGTCAATAAAAATAGTGTTCCTTTTTTCTGTTCCGATTTTAATCAGTTGATTCAATAATTATTTGTTGGGGAATGGCTAGTGAACAATAAATTTCACATAACATCTAGGTGTGCAGTTATTTCGGTATCCGGTGTAAATTGCATGTTTTTACTAATAATATAAAATATTGAAGTAAAGTAACATGTGGAATACGCAAGTTTATTATAATTATGTATACGAATAAAATGGGTCAAATAGTGTTTACTTGTAGTACAGCCAATTGCATCAGTTAAAATTAATAGAATGACAAAATTTTGAAAAATATTTTATATTGGTAAAGAACGGTATTAAAAGAAAAATAGTTCTGGAAGCAGAACAAGCCTGTTTTCTCTAAAAATACTGATAGTCAGTTATGTTACTTTATTACGTATTTATTCACAAAAAATAAATAGTGATTCATATTATGAACGCTATTAAAATAAACAAATCTAAATTAATTAGTAATAGCATTTCTGTGTGATTTAATAATTCGGCTTTGTGTTTATTAATCCAGTTAATGATTAATCTTTATACCGGAAACTTACCAAAACTGGTTATTAGATGCAGCTGGCGGATTAGTATCTGTCTTACTGTAACGTGTTCTAGTTTTGAACAGGTGTTTGTTTCGTAATATCATCGTCGATAGCAACCAGTGTGCTAGAAACTTGTAGTTACATAAATTACAGGAACTTGTATGTTCCTGTTCGTTTCGGCAGTGAAATCTTTTCTATTTCACTATATACTGATTTCTATTACAGCACGCATTTAGTAAGCAAAAACAGTTTTAATGAGATAAACTTTCGTTGCAGTTGCAACGGATAATAATAGGATTTAGCTTTGTAATTATACATTTATATCGCACTATTTTTGGTTTGGTCTGGCAAGATTGCACTAAGAAAATAGGTACATGTATGCAAGATTAATCTTCGATTCAGTCTTACAGATATTGGGAGAAAATCAGATTACATTACTGTTTGGATTTTGATTTCATTACTTCGATTATCTTATTACAAGTCATTCTACTGACTTTGATCGAAGTACGTTCATCGATCAGCGTATAACCACAACTGATACATGGATAAGTACGAGGGGAGATCCAGAAGTTCGTGGAATGGAGGGGATGGAGTGGGGATAGAGGCGCTAGCTAGGTGTCAATCTGATTGGCGACATTGGCAGACATCGTCGAAAAAGTGCAAACATTTGTACTGCAAGATGCCCATTTGAAGAAAAAACCATTATCTGCATTAGTTGGAGTTTCAGATAGCACTATTTTGCGTATCCTACATGACCAACTGGGTATGACAAAAGTCAGTGCAAGATGGGTACCGAGAATGCTTACGTTGCTGCAGAAACAGCAGCGCGTCTGTGCGTCCAAACAATTTTTGGAGCTGTGTGGAGACAAACCTGCACAGATTTTGGAGCGGATTGTTACCGGAGATGAAGCATGGGTTCATCACTTTGAGCCTGAGTCAAACAGGAGTCCATGCAATGGCATAAAAGGAGACTCCACCGCCAAAGAAATTCAAAGTGTCAGAATCGGTTGGAAAGTTGATGGCTACTGTCTTTTTGGGATTGTGAGGGGATACTATTGATTGATTACAAAGAAAAACTACCTTTTTCTTGGCATAACCGGAGAATATTACGCAGCGATATTACAAAAATTAAAAGAGGCCATCAAGGAAAGACGTCGAGGAAAATTGACCAAGGGTGTGTTGCTCTTGCAAGACAATGCGCCGGTTCACAAGAGCAAAGTTGCAATGGCTGCTCTGTACAAGAATGGCTTTCAATCAATAGTTCATCCACCCTACAGTCCAGACCTGGCACCTAGTGATTTTTATTTGTTCCCCAATTTAAAAAGAGAATTACGTGGAAGAAAGTTTTCCGACGACAATGAGGTAAAGAAGGCAATTTTGGCCCATTTTGAGGCGAAAGATAAAAAATATTTTTATGATAGTTTAGAAAAATTAATTCATAGATCTAATAAATGTATTGTGCTTAAGGGTGATTATATTGAAAAGGAAAAATAGATTTATTGTTTTATTTTATTTAAAATCCTTTCATTCCACGAACTTCTAGAACTCCCCTCGTATGTAACGTTGTGATTTGCCAGCCACTCTTGTATATTGCCTTTTCTTAGTTCAGAATGATAACTAGCACTATCCATAATAATCATAGAATTAGGATTTATATTTGATAATAATCTTTTGCCTTCAGTCTTTAACTTTTTCACATTTTGTCGATTACCATTTTCAAATATCCATGTTTCATCTAAGTAAACAGGGTTCTGTGGGTTGTTGCTTCCCATGTTCTTTACATATCGTTGTAAAAACTCAACACGAAGAAATGCAATGCATTAGTCCTCATCAAGGATCATCTTTTTTCCACATAAACGCAATATTTTTAAAACTTTTCCTATTGCTGAAACGCCTCCACTAAACAAATCTCTTTCTTTCAATTTACATAAAAGAGACGAACGTGTAGTGTGTTCGCCTAAAATAAATTGGTATAACTACATCTGATTACGTAGAAAACATTTTAACATACGATTATGGTATATTTGGTAAATTACTAGGTAGGCGCAACATATTCTCGGTCTGATGTAGCAAAAAGAAACTTGGAACAATATAAGAAATTTTATTTTGCAAAGCAATCTCTCCCAACTTGTTGTTTTATTTTATTTCAAACCCTTTCATTCCACGAACTTCTGGACCTCCCCTCGTATGTATGCATTTCGTGAGAGTATTTTGTCTCACTGCCTCACTTCGCAATTGAATTTTGATCACGGTAGAAAGTCTATGGATCATACGCGAATTATGCAAAATATTTATGTTAGTCTCGACAGGAGGTCATGGTTACGTAAGATGTAGACATTTTAATAACAATAATAATAATAATAATTGAGCTTTCTGGTGATACTATTGAGATATATGCTACCCATATCAGATCAGAACTTGTGATCAATAGATCTGAAATTTTAAGTGAAAATAAAGTGAGGAATGCGTTCCAAATGTTACAGGGAAGTTTCAACTCTACATAAATACTCTCAGAATTTGTATGCTATAAATTAGATTTGTAAAGGTATAAATCCACCTATGAGCATTTTTGATTTCAAATTACCGACTTTGAACGTAATCATTACATTAGTAAATTCAATATGTATATATCACCTTCAATAATAACCCAAAACACGTTATGAGTATATTTTGCTAGATTTTCTTATTTTTATAGAAACGTGGTGTGATTCCATGCAAATTTTGAATAAATTGTGTTACGGCTTCATTTCCTATTAATTCCAGAAGTAGAATCAAGGTAACCACGAATATACTTACTGGGATATGTGCGCTGGAGACTTTATATTCTAGACCAATATATTCGTATTGAAAACAAATTAAATCAAATTTAGGATAAATATGCAGAGATGTTTTTGTGGTCACTGTATCTGGAATAATATTCCCGAGTTTGTGACCGCGTATGTTGTTGGCTTTATATGGGAGGCTTACTCATCTGCTCCTGGATGCTCTCGTTCGGCTAGGGATCGGAGATCAATTAACGCTCTCCGCTGTCATCGTTCTGCCGGTCCTGTGTTGCTTCTCGTAGCTTTTCTGTTGGTGTATATTTTATAACGGTTCTCCAAGCCGGTGGTAGGGCTTGCGCGTTTTCTCGTTCATTGAAGATGTTCGGACGCTTCTCTATCTTTACGGTTTCTCGTATAACCCTTGTCCCTAGATCTTCGTGTTGCTAGTTCCTATCATTCTCTTCTGACACTTATTTTCCTGTTTCTTTGGCTTATATAAGGAAGGTTGCACTACTTGCAGCATATCTCGTACACTTCTTGAGGTTTCAGTGGTATTTGACTCTTCGGATTATTCATAACTTGTAACATGCCTATTTTGAAGCTTTTGCAGAAGGTAGGAAAAAACTACAGTTGTGGATAAGAAAAATCAATGAGGATGACGGTCAAGATTGTTGGCCTGAATTTCTGTAATAAAATCGTTGTTTTGCAATACTTGCTGTCCCTTTTCGAGGAGTACCTCTCCACCAGAATTTACTTCGCTGGAAGAAGGAAATCTACTTTAATTCTCTTTCGATAACAGTCTGAAAACTAACCCTGAGTTCAAAAGCTGTAAGGATTGGAATTACAAATCCTTTAAGTAACCTAAAGCGTTTACGTCATAATACGTAAGTTTTGTAATTAAAAAATGGCCTTCATAACAAAACCCTGAAAAAATTCAAAAGTTCTAGATTCCATAAGAATGTGTACTTCTTGATTTTTCCTTTCATTAAAAAGATGGACTTAATACTATAAATAGGCAGCACTAATATTTTTTCTAATACGGAATGTTTGTGTGCTTATGTAGAATAGAGAAAATTCCTGGACCTGAAATATCAAACAACAATTTGTAGCTTTATTTAATTTATAATTAGTAACAATTAACAGATTAATAATGATGATTAATGTCGTTATCTGATTTGGCGTGCTCTAGAAATTATCTCAGTTTACCTCAGATAAAACCAATTATATATGCATCTCTTCCGTAATATATTTTTATATTTGTTGTCTATAATATGCTGTGTTAAGTGTATTATGAGAATGCAGTACTATCGAAATTAATGCACAGGGCTGGCTGGAAGTGCTATATTATCCTAGGTGAAGAATAAATGATCCGTCCTCCTCAACAAAGAAATGGAAAGATGTTAAACCACAAACTACAACAGTAATTAAAATCAATTTCCACTATGTTATACGTGTACTGAAGTGTTACTGGTGACCAATTAGAAAAAATTAATACATTATACATATTTATAACAAGTTACTTTTGGCACTTTATTTCTTGAAATTTATTGTTGATGTCTAGATGATCATTTACGTTTCAGTGCTTTATTATAATGCCTCATGTTCTCACACGTCGTTAGCCAAAAATCTATTTACGTTTTTCGATTCTGTCTAGTCGAGTCAACATCACTAATAATCTAATATGATTATTCCGTGTGTGTATCTTTGCATTGCTTAGTGTACAACTATATTTCTGTCGGTATCTATTTTATGCAAATATTGTATTTTGTGTACGAGGAGGGCGCCATAAATTCTCGGTCTGAGAAAAAGAAGCTAGAACAATATAAGAAATTTTATTTTTCAATATAATCTTCCCCAACTTCTATACATTTATTACAACGATTAATTAATAGTTGGATACCCTTGCAAGTTTTTCCGTCAAAATGTTCTGGAACAGCTGCTTGCAATTTACCGTCGTCCTTAAAACGACATCCCCTAAGGTCTTTTTTAAAATTAGAAAACAAATAAAAATCACAAGGTGCCATATCCAGACTATACGGTGGATGTTTCAATTCATGAAAGCCACATTCGCGGTTGGCAGTTTGTGAAACGGGAGCATTGTCGTGGAACAATTGTACACCTTTTGTTAATTGTGCCGTTCACAGTTGTATTGTGCTCTTTAAAGCCAATTAGTAAAAAGCAGTCACAATCCCAGAATATTGAGGCCATCACCTTTTTCGTTGATTGATTTATCCAGTATCATTCCAATCTGGTCGTTTCATTCGATCTCTTTTCTCGCAACGATGATCTTCTGTTGCAGCTCTTAATGTGCCCGAGTGAACGCAATCCTCGGATTAATCTTAAGGTCCCAGGTGCAGAAGAACTCTTTGACGTTGGCTAAATGTGCCTGCGCAAGTTCGGCCGCGATCTTAGTATGTCTGGAGGTTAGTACTATCGCGGTGTCAGCTACGTAGATGGTATTGAACACGCGCTGGTCCTGGGGTTTAGGAATGTCATTCATGCGCCGGGCAGAGGAGCCAGAATCGTTCTTGACGGTACGGAAGCTGAACCATCTGTCTGTTTTCTGTTAAAGGCTGTTGTTACATAGTCCATGATCCAGAAGAGCTGTAAAGTGGTGGAGTGGCCCGATCTGAATCCTAACTGGTCGTCGTCCAGGAGACGGTGTTCGCCCAGGTGACCGTTGATTCTGGCCAGCAGTAAGGTTTCAAAGACCTTATCGATAGTGCAGAGCAATGATATCGTACGGTACCCTTCAGGTGAGTGATGGTCCTTCTTGGGTTTCGGAACAAGGATTATCCTTGCAGATTTCCACCCAGACGAATAGCACGTGAAGCGAAGCATGGCGTTGAAGATCGTCATCAGGTTGATTAGCAACTTGAGCTCCATACGGAATGCCATCCTCGCCGGACGATTTCCATTGGGGAATCCCCTTGATTACCTTGAGAATCTCTTGCGGAGAAACAACTATCGGGGGACCGGGATCCATCTCGTCGATTTTCTCCAGTGTTTTGGAACACATTGGGTCGCGATATATCTGCTAGCGCTTCTGCTTTTTTCCTAGTTCGTAAGACAGCGCATTTGTGCGTGCCTGATCTCGGGCATTCTTTCTTCGGGATTCTGGGCACCCTGTGTGGATTTTCATCCTGGCTTTTCTGAATGAAGTCGTCCCACCTTTTTAAACGGTAGGCCTCGATGTCCTTTTGGATCTCCCTCCTTAGGCGGTTAGATTCCTCCTTCAGCGGTGGGTACTTTGCGACTCTCGGTGACTCGCATACCGCAGATATTCGTCACCTTGTAGGTGGCTTCAATCCCCGTACGCGGAACAGTGATAGTGAACACCGAGCTGGCGGAATTATCCCGTCGTTTCAGGTTCGCGACTTTCATCACCTTGAATCGCTTATTGGTTAGAGCACTTTCGATCTCTTTCTCCTCCATCGCGGGAGGCAAGTATTTTCCCATTGCCTTGACAGGGCGAGCGTTCTGGATGGTGTACGTATAAAACTGTACTCCCTGTCTGTGTCACTTTAACCCAGTCGTCCGTAGTCACAGTTTTAACAATAAGGTGATTAACCTTGAACCGGAAGGACGGCTTGGGACTGCTTTGCCCTGTGATATCTCTCACAGCTTTCACGAATTCTACGTCGTAAACGTAGATCGTTGGGCTCTTTGCCGAAGGTTTCCTAAGAGTGTTTGGCGCTTGCGGGTTTCGTGAATCGCTTTCACGAGGTTGATCACCGTTTTTTATCTCTTCGTTTAACTTCTTTTTTTTCTTCTCCCGGTCCCGCTTCCTATCTTCTCTCAATTGACATTCCTCTGGGAGGGGTCTCTTCCGGAAGTGCCGCTACTTCCGGAGGGTCTGGGATCGACTTCCATTACAGACGTCCCGAGACTCTGCTGGGTACGCTTATTTTCTCTGTTATAAAGCTCTTTTTAAACGATAATAACAGAGTATTCCGTTTTTACGAACGTTATGTTGTGCTTACACACGGTTAATTATCCGCTTGCAGGACTCGTAGACCTCGCGTGTGCGCATGCATGCCGTGATGGTGTTTGTACACGCTTGAACCTGTATAAATTAATTCATTATACATAAATGTTTTCTTTTTTACTGCCATATTACTATTGCCATTGAATTCTCTTTCTATTATCAATACTAAATAAAACCCCTACCAGGTACTTGAAAAGAATATAATCGTTTCTGAGCTCGATAATAATATGGCAATAAACTGCATCAATAATTATTGAAACACAAATAAATAGCTCAAGAAAATCTGTTATTATAAACTATAAGCGAAATAATCAACATAAGTTGTAGTTATCTTCCATGAAAATAACTAATCTGGTTTAGTTAATGAAAAGAATTTATTATTGCTGTATTACAAAAATAGATCATAATATTGGAACAAGGTTTACAAAGGACTGGCAAATATGAAATAAATTGAAGGCTATGTGTTAAACAGTAAATGTCCGTATAATTGTAGTAAAATTTTTGGGAATCATGTATTTTGTTCGTACAAACAAACGATGAAAATTTCAGCAATAGTAATGGATATAGTTATATCCATATACGTATAGTTTTCTTTAAACCTAGTGTGTAAGGATACCTTTTATTCAACAACGTGCGAATTTTCAACAATTATCTGAATTTAAACGTTCCAGGACACGAGAGCCCGGATTATTTATTCATGATATTGTTAATCGTGCAAAATATAGTGCCACAATAGCTCTTTGTTGGGGAAGATAACCAGGAAATAATGCGGTATAACGACGTTTGTGGCTCGAGCATTCCAGGCGTATCATTGATCGTTTCAACAAGAGAAATTGGCGATACAGAGAGAGGTTTAATTAATCGTCAATCTCCACACGTTCTGTATATTGAAGAATTCAACTTTCTGGGCTTGGACTGTACCGACCATTTCGGCATAAAATTACGCGGCTAGAATGTGGTATAGCCAAAGATTGCACTGTAATCAAAGATGGAATCGTGTCGTGACGAATCTCGAGTTTGTTTATGGGTTCATGATGGTTGTAAAATGGTCAGAAGACGTCCCGAAGGAAGAAAAGAATGGCATGTGGGCTGACGGTCATGGAAGTACATCTTTTATAGTAACTGAAAGGATATTAAATGCGATTCGTTACATCAGTAATGCTCTTTAACCAGTGTTAATACTCTCTTTTTAACAAGTAGTAACTTTAAATCTTCGATAGGATAATGCACGGACGCACACCGTGAAACTTAATAGGGTTATAAGTTAATACCAGTTTCTGCATAATGCTGATGTTGATCGCTTACCACGGCCTTCTTGTTCACTGGACTTGTTACCAATAGAATAATAGAGTATGGTAGGACACCATCTTTAAACAATATGGATGTTCTTCAACAAAGGATTTTGGAAGAGATAGCGCATCACAAGCAATTACTGATTCTCCATTTGCAAGTATGCCTAGTAGACTAGGTGAAGGCGTAAGAAATAGAGGAGGTTCAACGCGTTATTAATGTATAAATGAATTGTTATCAGACGAATAAAATATATCTTTTCCAATAAAAAATACGAATGTTTACTGCATGTTCATTTATTTATGGCGGCCAGTATACATAATTTTGCTCATTAGTGTAGTTTTATAATGTTTACATAATAAAGCCAAAGTACGAAAAAAAATTAAAGTAAAGTTAATTTCTTGTTAAATTACTAGAAATGAGGTCCTGATTGTGTTAACTACTTAGAGACCTCAATTTTCTATGTGTGAGCCTACGTACATATTCTTCGAAGTTATTTGTCTGTGTAGCTTATTGTACGTATTATTCTATTTAAATTTATTTAGTTATTTCATTTGCCTGGATGTGCTTATTTTATGGAGAAAATGAAATTAATAACATGCAAGAACTACAAAAATGCATTGAAATAGTAGCTCATCAATGCTAGGATGAATAATATATGACCATATGCGGCTGTGACGGGCTCATGCAAAAGTGAGATACAAGTAGAGTAAGGAAGTATAGTAGTGAGGTTGGCACTGTTGATGTTTCAACAAACGAATACCCGAATCCAACTTCCTACGCGTGTGTATACTATCTTAACTTCTTTTTAGTTTTAAAATAAATCAACAAGTGATCCTAAAGCTGCAGCGAAACCAATACAGACAATTTCTCAGTTATCAAAAAAATGTGTGTCCATTTTTTCAGCACAACAAGTTTCTATTTAGTTATGAAATAAAGTTGTGAAGTGATATGTATTATGTTCTTTTTTATAAATATCTAGTACCTTAGTAAAACATAAAGCGCCTAGTACTTCTTTGTGATAGTGGCTGAAGATGGTAACTTCTTTCGCTGTGCTATATGAAATTTTTGTAAGAACTAGGAAAACCATAAAATAAGTCAAATGTTACATACATTTTTACATACTATATTTTATTTATTAAGTAATTAACTATTTGGACCAAAATTCTAAAAGCAGAAATTTAGACTAGTTTTCAAGTTATGCACCCAACGACATGCCTAGTGATTACTTCGGATTGATAAAAATCTACGCGCATAATTGTATATTCGAACAAGAAAAGATAGTATAGTAAGGTTCGTACATTGACTGAACACACTTATTCGACAACATTTGCACAGATTCAGGTTTATAGAAAGCAAATTAGCGATTGATGTATATGGAAGAACCTATGATAGTGCATTGAACATGCATGCTTTTCGAGAAGTAATAGCGAATTTAAACATAATTGACACGTGCACACCAAAAGAAAATAGCGTACCTCCTTAGTTCCTATATGCAATTGTAAGTTCACTGTCTGATTATAGTTATTGCGAATCGTAACAGGACAAACGCTTTCGTGATTGAGTACTAACTTAAAATACAATTTGCAAACTAAGGATGAGAGTACAATTTATTTAAATGTAGAATTGTTAAAACTACATATATTACAAAAAAGAACGTCATATTCCAACCTATAGTACTTACAGCACTTGGCTAAAAGTCTTTTTGTTTGATAACACCTTAAAAAACCTACTTTCGTTTCAACAAACCAGAGTTATCAATGATAATAAACACATAGTGAAATTCGGACGAATCGAATGAAAAAACTCAGCACATTTATGCACTACATTCTTTAAAGTTGATTGTGGGAGCAAACAATCATATTTATAGTAAAACGAAAATGAATTTTGTTACTAAATGACAGTAGGAATCAGAAAACGCAAACAAAGATAGGTTTTTTTTAAATTTCTGAGTTAACGTTGTTACGGAAATTAGTCGATAAATATAAAGACTGCACAAACCGGTAAATGCTCACGGAGATTTCATACGCGGATAGCCACACACACTTACGCATGCAACAATTCAGGAATCTCCAAAAAAAAAGGAGAATATAATTTATATAAAGGAATATATTGGAATGTGATCGTTATTTGTCGTAAACAGTAGGTGAGAAAATTGCTACCCTAAAATCACCCACATTAGCTTTATTTGTTTCCGATTAATTAGAGCGCTGTAAATATTATAAAAAGAAGCACAATAGTTTATTCGTAAATGATCAGAAAATCATACAGAAACCACACTCACACAGGAACACTGATTACTACTTATTCAACAAACCACACACGTTGCACACAATTCGTACTAATTTAAGACCACACAAATATTATTGACAGCAGCTGTAATGTTAATATATAATTCGAACAAGAATTTGCGAAAATATAAGGTATTCTTAGACAGGATCATAATCCAACTTTGTGAAACACCTATTTCCACATACGTTGAAACTTGAAGCTAAATGAACTCAAGTGTTAATGCTAGCAGTTTTATTGCTTAGCAAAATGGTATAATGGAATTTGACAGTATATGGAATTTATATAATGTATTATAGAATTAACTGATCCATTTGATATATTAAGAGATATAGGTATGTTAAATGAAGCTGGAATACACTTGACCAGATTAAGCTTGGTGATGTTGGCACGAGATTAGTTAAGTTTTTAAGTTTTTGGTTTAATTTTTTTTTATTGTTTCAAGCAAAACATCTAATGGCTCGGTATTAAACTACATCCGCATCGAAGATATTTTAGCTAATTCTGTCAAGGGAGCATTTTTAAAATTCGAATATTTACGTTGGAAACACCTACATATGACATTATATATATGCTCCATTTATAGGTATTGGGAGTTTAGAAGTTTACAAAGAAAGCACTTACGGGATATTTATGAGAGCGATCTTATCATTGGAAATGTTTTTTATGTTTGAGTGTCAGAGCTTGGCCAAGTAGTTGCAATAAAAAATATATTGACAGCAGTCTCGAAGAATTTTTATTGAATTAATTTCATTCATAGTTGTTGTAGCAAAGGTCTTATTAATGTGGCAGCTTTGCAAACTGCACATGGTGTGGGATGGCGAGATCTTAGAACAACTAAAGTCTCTCTGCGTAGACTGTTACGTCCAGTTATATATTTTGATAAATATCCAGATACCACAGTACTTGTTATGTCCGTCCTTCATGATCACCATACACGACAATCGATTGGCCAACACAATCAAAGATACATACAGACGAAACAGTGAAATCAGAATTGGGGAGTGACGTATGTTGTTCAGCCGTGATCAAGCAATCCTGGATAGTAGCTAAACATTGAGATATTTGTAAACTTAGAAAGAATTGCATGAAGTAGTAGAGTCAGTCTTACATTCAGCATGATTGTGTATCTGAGAGAACCACACAGAAGAGGTAAAGTAAATATCATTCAAGTGTTCGCGGCGCTATTTTTGGGCTTGTTGATGATTTTGTGATCCGAAACACATAAATATTCTCACACACTTCCTCATAGAAGAAACTTTGATTGAATTTACTGAATTTAACTTGTTATTTTCACAGAAACCGTTAAAATTACGATAGGAACGCCTTAGACGACTATGTCAGCAATATTGGAACCAATGGAACTATGAATATCTTCAACGGTTACAACATGGAAGAAGTGATACTTTAGGCGAGAGACCATCAAAGCTGTATGCTAGTATTGCTAATTGTAGAAAACCTCCCTCCAAGGTGTTATGCGAACAGTTTCAGTACGAACCTCTGAAGAAGTATTTAAACAAGCTACATGAAAATTTTATATACTTCCTTTAGAAAATTAATTTCATTTCAGATATTCTATTTCATATACTTATTCGCTGTTTATGCTATATTTGACAATTCATTAACTTTATCTTAACGGATTTTGTTGTATTATTCAATTTCTCTTAAAGCAGATGTTCCAAGGTGAGCAGTTTGTTTTCTAATTTCTAAATTTACGCAACCTGCGTATTAATGGCAGAGAACGATAAAGATAATGCAATAAGACGCGTACTACTATGTATTAGTTACTTGATGCTATTAATAATACGAAATACGGTTTATTAATTTCTCAGTTATCACTTACTGCTTGTGATATTGAAAGAAACTTTTGCATTTAAAAATTTTTTGATTTCAAAAAAAAACTTCGTTTCAGAAAATTAAATTTAAAATAACGTTGTCAGTCGTGGCCAATTATGGTCTCTTTCTTTAAGATTAGAAAGTATACTTTATATATTCGCAGTACGTACGTCATATTATATTTTAATTATTTTATGCTCCTCTTTATAAATATATATATAAACCTTATTATTATTATACACCGTGGTGTTATCATCTCCTACCTTCTCTGGATCTCTGCGTATATTTTTCAGAAATATATTGAATATGTTATTAATACGAAGGATGTCCTTTAACATTTTCAGACTGGGACATAGAATAAAGAATCAAATGTTAATGCCAAAAATTGGTCCCCATTTTGAATTAACCTAAATCCAAAGTTTTAGTGCCATACGTATAGTGTTGTAGCTTCAACCAACAGTCAAAGTTGATAAGTTGGTTAAAAATTGGAATTAAGCCGAGGACATTTTCGCGCAATAATTTTTTTATAATTTTCGAAGACACTTATCTCAACCAGAATGCCTTACCGAGTTTGTTTCTGTTTTCGACAATGGAGTACCACATCAGTCAATAATTTCTGGTTGGTATGGAAAATTGAAATGTGGACGGAGTAGCCTTAGCGACGATTCGGGAGTAGGTGCACCAAAAACGGCAATCACTCAGGAAAACGACATGTGACCTATCACGAGATTGAGACATCATTGGAGATTTCAAAGACGTCAGTTCAAAAAAAATTGCATAAAGAATTGTGTCTAAAAATACTAGTTTCCCGCATCTCTTGACCGAAAAACAGAAAGCAGCTTGGACGAATTGGTGTCAAGAAACTCCAGATCGTTTCAACGCCAAAAGCACAATTTTGACCAACACCAGAGTAGAATAACTGTTTCTAGAGTTGGTTTGAGCGTATGCAAAAGTGCATTAATCTTCGTGGAGAATACTTCGAAAAACAATAGAATCTTTAAAACCTATCTACTCTTTTATTCCAGTTCTATAGTAAAATTTAAAAGGCAAAGCTCGTATTGTTGGATATTTACTCGTGAGTTTAGTAATTGTAGGTACATCATGCACATATGTGTATATAAGAGGAATAATTGCTAGAAAAATTGTTACTGAAACTATTGTAGAAATTCTCTGCCGAAGATGTTCAAGTAGTTTGTAATAAACATTTTAAAATAGGTTTTTCAGGTACTTTCTATTTTTATCTTGCAATAGCTAGAAGTTGTACAATTCAATGTGTAGTGTAAATATTATGGCTTTGATTTTATAATCTGTATGTAGAAAGAAGATTAATTTAATTATTTGAACATTTTTTTAGAGGTGGTTTAATTTGGGACTATTTATTATTACGAACCATATAGCTTTTTATATCATAGAAATGTATAAAAATTTAATCATTGTGAGAAGTTTAAATAAATATCTACATATATGTAATAAAAAGACAAATTCCCCTAGTAAATGACATAATATTTACTTGAACTTAACTAGTAGATAAAGATTTATTTCCAGGTAGTAATTTTTTACGATCTACAAGATTTAATGAATAATTTGAAGGATGTTCGTGGCACATGATTAATTTTTAACTAGAAATTTACTTTTTTGCACAAAGCACTTATTTGTACAATGATTTACTGACATTGTTTCAATAATTATTTGTTGGCGTCCAAATATGTTTCCTTTTGGGATGATTGCCAGTGAAGTACTGGGGTATTTTAAAAAATAAGCTGCTAGTCAAGTTTAATGCATTTATTAAAAAGCATAACACAGTAATACAGAAAGCTAGAATAAAAAATAATTTTCTTCTTCCTAGCGTTTGTAGAGGACATATGTACATACCTTTACCAAGTTTTTAATTCCGACAGGGGTTTTGCAATTTTAAATTTTGTTGCTATTTGCCAATTTTCCACATTTTTCTCCAATGGAGCTTTGTTACAGTACAAATTCCTTTGGTTTATATAATGTTTGTTAATATATTTAGAATCTATTTTGTATTTCTGTGTATATCTATGAACCTATCTCAATGTATACATTAATATGTTAATACGTTATCTTTTGTTTGGTATGGATTTTATGTACAAGCAAACTTTCATATGGCAAGTAAAAAAAGAGAGAAAGTATTAATTTTAAAGGCCGTGAAATAGTGCTCTATGTGTTTAACTACGTTAAGGAAACTTTGATTGTTAAAAAAACAGGAAATCAAAGGAATAGTGACGAAACCAATTGGCGCACAGTGGAATGAAATAGTGTTATCCTGCCCATAATACTCAATAACTTTTGAATTTTACCCTCAGCACTATGAAACTAGATATATGAGATCTACAACTTATCTCTTTGTTTAAAAAATTTAGTTTGTTGATATCGTTAATGCGCCGTCGTTAACATAACCATAAATACAATGTAACCGTTTGTAAAATATTAGGACAGTTTATTGAAATAATTGAGAATTATGATTGCAACAGTTTATTGTTTAAAATAATTAATAGAGTTAGGTATTACAGAAATAACAAAATTAGACTCTTTACAATTATTACAAAACTATGTTTCTTCATGTATTATTGCAGTTCCCTTTTTACTTCAATACAATAGTAATAGCGCAATAATTAACAAATCTGTAGTTTTAGTATCCGATTCTAGTTCCCATTTATTAAGTGTAGGCCTTATAGACGAGAGATGTGGATCAGATGCATAGAGTAGTTTTTTGGACACATCTTGATTAGGTTGTGGTTCTGATACATTTGCGGAACTGATGCAAACTACTTTACTCAACTTTTATAATCTTTATTTCTAGCTTCTTGCGCCTTTTCTGGTAGTTATAAAATAATCTATATCTATGAGTATTTTGGGCACAGAAACTAGCATACAATACCAGTTATACTTTTCGACACAGAATTCAGCAGTTTTGTAGGTATAACTACACAATATAACGTTCGTTATAAATATATTCCCCAATATTTATCAGCTATAACTGTATCACTTAACGAAAATATAATTCCTTGTGGAGCATGTAACGCTTATAGTAACTGTGTTTTTTTGTAAAGCGATCGTATTTGATGTTATTTAACGTTTTCCTTTTTTATAGCTGAAAATGTATCGAGTTATGTAATTTTTTTCGAGCAACGAACGTTACAAACTATTCCCTTGTTTTAATTATTATTTCATATATACATGTTTCTTCATCTGTTAGCTGTTTCGATGATTGGTGCTGCCCAATAAAAATTCGTTACCCCATACTCAACATTACTACGCCAATAAGTTGACGATTGCAAGGACTGTGTGGATGTACAATTCACAGGTATAGCAGTAAACTCCACTCACACAAATTAATTAATTATGCGGAACGCAGCGTTTCGGGAGCACGTGGGCTCCCATTGTCAACCGTGTTACCGACTGAAAGTAAAAACTGTATCACACATGCAAATTATTTTCTACGCAGGCTCTAAAATTTCTAACCATATGACTATTTACAATCTACTAGGTGGCCTCATGCCTTTTACGGGGAAGGATGGACCGAAAGCGAACCGTATCATTTTACAGGGTCTATGGTAATAAATCCATCAAACTCGAGTGTGCAATTGGGGGTGGTTCTCTGTTCAATAAGTTTCCGTTCTTTTTCATATATACCGTTTCGTACGCGTCTAATTCTCTATACGAGTTCACGTTTTTAGGTAGTGTCAGATTTTTTAAATCAATCTTATGTCCGGATTTTACCATATGCTCTGCTACGCTTGATAGTTCAGGTTTGTCGAAACGATAGTGTCTAATATGTTCTTTGAACCTCGTTTCGATACTCCTTTTTGTTTGTCCAATATAAACTTTGTCACAATCATTGCATGCGATTTTGGTATATTCCAGACTTTTTTATCATCTCCGGTTTATCTTTGGGATTCCCTAAGAGATTCTTTAAGTTGTTTTTTGACACAAAAGACACATTCATGTTTAGTAGTCGGAAAATTTTACTTAACCCTTTTACTGTTGGGTGAAAAGGAAGAGTTATAAATTTCTTGTTACCGGTGTTTGTTGATGTCAAAGTCGTGGAATTTGTGATGTGTTGATTGTATTGGACCTTCCTTAAAATACGGTCGACATCCATAGAAGAGAAACCATTGTACCTCGCTACATCTTTGATATATAGACATCTACAGAAAAGAAACTAATTCCAACAGATTCATCACGTTTGATTCGCACCATTGCGAACAACAAAAAATGTCCGCGATTAGTTTTCTGGTCAATAGACTCGTCAGATTTCCGCTAAACAAGAGCAGGTATGACAAAGAATTAAAATATATCAAAGATGTAGCGAGGTACAATGGTTTCTCTTCTATGGATGTCGACCGTATTTTAAGGAAGGTCCAATACAATCAACACATCAGAAATTCCACGACTTTGACATCAACAAACACCGGTAACAAGAAATTTATAACTCTTCCTTACATATGATTTTCAATAGAAGACATCTTTAAAGCGTTACTTATACATAGCACGCTTTTCCGGGTAAAATATTTCAACGTTTCGTAATTGTTTTGATTATGAAACTTGAATGAATATACTGGCTAGAATAAAACGTCGAAGTAATCAATTCTATTGAAAGTTCTACGCCTTCTAGCACAAAATGCCTCAACTAGAAACCTAAATACCGATTACAAAACACATAATACATATCTTCTATATACGTAAGTTCAACGACATACACCTGTCGTGCTGTGGATTTTCTAAAACAATTACCACATTTCCAATATAGTGATTAATTATATTTTATGCTTATAATTTAAGAGAGATGAAACGGGCATATTAAATTACATCATACACATACATATAAAGAGAAGATATTTTATAATGTTCACGTAAACTTTCAAGCATTTGGTTAGGTGCTAACCCAATTTTTTCGCGTTGTAAGCAAATAGTAGTCACTTTATTGTTACGACAGCGGTTTACATCAAAACGGTGTACTATTCCAACCATTTAAAGCTCATCAGCTACTACAATAGATACATTTTATACGTTCTGAATCCCATATATTCAATATAAGGAAAAAATCCTTGAGCACACAAATTTGTTTTATTTATTACCCATGTTCTGACGGTTTGTAATTTTTTTGACGTCAATATATAGCAGCGATGTTATCTATACTTTTTTCAATTACAACGTCTTCCTTCTTAACTTACCTTAAAGTGTATAATTTTACAAAACCTTGTTTTGTTGTCGCTACTCGTCTCTAGAAGACGATAAAATAAACCCTGTTTTTCTTTTCCTTCCCTTTTAATGGCCGCATTATTAGCACACAACATGTCTATCTAACAGAAAAAATATTGAATTGAAATTCTATCGATATTTACTTACAAATATACAAAAAGTTCAAAATGAGGTTGTTTAGATTCGGTATTCAAAAAGATTCCTATTTCCACACCTAACTCTGGAAAATGGCACTAATCAGTTAGTAGTAATCAGGATGCTTAAAAGACAAATCGTTCAGAAAGATGACCTCAACAGATCTTAATTTTTCGAAGAAATAATGGAAGTATATGACAAGAAAGAAATAACCTTAGGTAATATATTTTTCTTTAACATTGGATACAGATGTAAATAAACACAAGGTGGGTATTTAAATGATCCGAATTCATATTAGATCAGGGAAAGCTACACTCAACACTCAGAGGAAAATTAAATGTTTGAGAAATATCGATGATCGAATGTACGTCCAACATTTTTTGATAATAGTCAAGGTGAAGAAAGCTATTTGGAATTCTTACAACAGGATCTATCAGTTTTAATCCCAAATACTCTACACTAAGATATACCAAGTGTAGATATCTGGTTCCAACTTATAGTCCAAATCCAAATTTGCTGGATATTATTTTTATGTTTTTTTTCCAGTAATTGTTTTTCGACAAAACTAGAAAATATGAAGGTAACAAAAATAACATGTCAGTATAAACTTATTTCACGTGACGTCTTAGGAAGTGTGTCCAAAGGGCTTTATTGTCGTTTAGATCATAATGAGAAAATGAATGGACAACATTTATTAATTTAAAATAATCCTTCTTTCAATGTTTGCTTTATTGTAAATTAATAACAGATAGAAACACTATAAGAAAATTCTGGGAAAATGTATGCCTCGGGACACTCTTTGAATCTAATTAAAATAGAGGTGCTATAATTTAAACAATATAAATAAGAATTAAAAATGTTTACATAGTGTATGTGTACGAAACTATCAATACAAGATAGAAATAATAAATTTTGCGAAATTTGAACCAGATTGCTACTTTAGGTGACTCACAATATTTATTTTTAGTACACAGTCAAGGTGTAGGAATGTAACGCTTTAACTTACAAGTAAAAATACATATATGTACAGGAATTGAACTACGAACAATTATTACGTTTAGTATTTATCTCTTCCTAATTACGTCCTGTCCTATACGTGAATACGGATTCAGGAATATGATAGAACAGCCATGCAAAACCTGGAAGTATCACAGCTAGCTTACATATAGAATACTTTCACCACCAGGTTTGCCGATCGCTTCATTTCAAATACCAAAGAAATATAAAGATGTGTATATATTTTTTAATTAGCATCTTTAGTATATATACATACATATACACTAGGGTGACAGAATAAAATAGACACCTACTAATTAAAAAAAGATTCTATTCTCGTTATATATACAAAATATTTTAAAATTTTTAAATTAGACTAATATTTTGTCGATCCACCTTTACTTGCGTGAAGTGCTGCGAGTCGTCGTGGCATAGAATCTGTTAAATGATTAATGGTGTCTTCTGGAATATTTAACCACTCTTCCGTAACAGCTGCCACGGGTTCTTCCTTATTGCTGGGTTTTCGGGGTTGTTTCGCCATATTTGTCTGGATTATGTGCCAAACATTCTCTATCGGATTCATGTCTGGTGATTGGCCTGGCCACGGTAAAATCCGAATCCCCTGTTCCTCTTTCCATGTGGTTGTTGTTCTTGTTTTGTGGCAGGGTGCTCCATCCTCCATAAAAGTGGCGTCTTCTTTAGATAAAACGGCGTTGTCGAATATCGGTAGTAGTCCTTCTGTTAATATTTGGATATATTTTGCCGCATTTATATTTCCGTCGCAGATTACTAATTGCGATCTTCCACCATACCATATCGCGCCCCACACATGATGCTCACATCGCCGTATTTCTCAATTCATTTCTGATGCAAAAATTTGTCGTCCAGTTGCTGTGACGAACGTCTCCATACCCACGTACTACCACTATCACTGAATTGGCAGTAACTGCTTTCGTCTGGAAAAATGACAGACCGCCAAAACTCTTCGGGCTTCGTTCGCATTTCGATTGCCCAAGCCATTCGGCGCCGTTTTTGAAACGCCGTAAGGAGAGGTTTTTTCTTTGCCGCCCTCTTATACATCCCCACACTGTGGAGGTATCGCAGAACGGTGCGCTGACTTTTCTGTGAAGTTGCCACAAGCTCAGCTGTACTTTTTTACGTTTCTCTTAACACTTCGCCCACAAGCACCCTTTTACTTCTTTCGAAGCGCCGCGTTCACTCTGGCCAACGATGCGACTCCGGGTGAAGTCGCTAATATCACTCGAACCTTGTAAGCGAGGCATAGTTGTAACGATACTAAACTATGACGAATTCCTTCCGATACATCTACCCCTACCCTAATGACAAGAGAAAGTTCTTAATTCGTTCTTAGAATTTAGCTGTTTACATATTTCTACTGCTTTATCTGGTGTCTATTTTATTCTGTCACCCTAGTGTATATATGGATGTCGTTAACACGGTGAGTTACCGTGACCTTCCTCCAAAGTGGTTTCACCTCTAACATGGATTACACGTCGAGTTACCATGCCACTTTGGTTCTCCTATTATTTTCTGAAGAAGCCTCCTACGACGGAGGCGAAACGTCGAGATCCCACTTTTCTCTTTATTTCACCTTTCCTTTTTTAATTTTTCCTTTTTATTTTTTTTTCTTTTTCTGTTCTTGCATTATTTCATTTTTATATATCTCATCATGACACGGTCCCATTCCGCACATAGTTCGTTTGTTACTGACTTTAGCCGTGGAAGCCTATATGTTCATTTCAGAGATATAATTTTTGGGATACAAAAACACAAAAACTACACCTCAATAAGAAATTAAGGTGGAAGAACACATATGTATGTACGTACTTGATTTTACTCTTAATTGCCGCTATTCTACAAAAACCTCAAAGAAAAACCTAGATTTAAATCTATAAATTCAAATAATAAGTTAGAAACGCAGGAGTCTATTGATGATAAGCTATGACAATAGTAGTATTTCTTTTATTACTATTTTAATGTGTAGTAATGAACAATAATTTGTATTAGATTCATGAAATTTTAATGGTATTTCTTGTGTGTTTTATTAGATTTTAGATTCCATTCTAACATTCAATATTTCAATGTGTATGTATAAGTAATAGCTGACGTCTGTAAACATTTTATGTAATCAATAAATAAATGACGCTAAACCTATACGAATCTCAATAATGCCTAACAGTACTATTTACTAGACAGGATTATACTAGCGGTTATAATTTATATACCAGAATAATTAACTTGATATTGTAGAAGAATAACTAACAAATTTACAACTTATTGTTAAACATTAAGCTACGCAGCGATTAAAAAAAATGTAACAAGACAACTACTACTAACAACATGTACTTAAAAACTATTTATGTTAAAAATATAAAATTTCATTATGTCGAACAAATAACGAGTACACCTGAAATAGGTTCAAACGAGTATTACTTAATCTTGACTTTAAATTTATCCCCACACTACTTGACCTCATTTTCGTTATTGTTTAATGCCCGTCTACCGTAGAATCTTGGGTCCCACGACTTTGATCTCAAGGTTCGTTCATATGTACTTAATAATAATTAGTTTGTTTTTATTAAGCACGGTATAACATACAAACAAATACACCTATTTGCATTTAATATGAGTGTGATACATAGCATTTCAGTTGTACTCTTTGTCTTATTAAATAAGGCCAAGAGTAATTAAATTAATGACTAATATAATATAGTATCATTAATGATTACAGATTAGACTAAAAGGCAAATCATTCATAAAACTATTCAAGAAACGTATTTCTAAACCTTTAAGGATAAGTGTTTATGCTTCAATATGATGGACGATTTGCTTCTACGAGATATATCCAGAAAGTAAGTTCCGTTTCTGACTTTCGCCAGGGTAGCGCTAACATGAGACTTACACGCAAGCGTACGTTCAAGAGAATTAAAAACGCCTTCACGTGCAAGGCTACATGTGTTATTTGTTTTCTGAATGAAGGGAACGTGGAACCTGTTGAAATTCACTGTCAAATTTATTAAGTTTACGGACGAAATGCTGTCAATTATTCAATTGCAAGGAGGCCGGTAATAACAAAGAACAAGAAATCGCTTAGGCATAGTAGGTATTCCTATTTATCGTCTCGAATTTCTTGTCAACAACAAATAACGCAAGTGGCCCTTTCGAAACCAGAGTGATATATAAGTTATAAAATTATTTAAGAGGAAAAACAGTAAAGTTTAATTTTATACATTTTTTGTATTTCTTGTCAAATTTTTCACTTTTTCAGGAATTATTTTACCTTCTTCTGTTGCTTAAGCTGCTTACACGTCATTCACACATGTAATATATTATACATTTTCTCTAAATATTGATTAAGAATAATTAAATGTGTATTTTGTTTTCGGTAACCTTTTGCGTCAAGTATAAGCATGGGTAGGCACAAATAAACTTCCTGATACACAAATGATTAGAAGGATACACTTATACTACTTACAGATCTATATCTATCTTAGAGCAATTATATTCCTTGAGTTTATGTTGATTCTTTCAATTATTCCACGCCTACAAAATGTTCAAGTCTTAAGTAAAAAAAACACTATTTTTAAAATTCGATAATAGGGAGAGACATTAATTCAGATCACCAATGTGCATATATATAATAACGCACACATAAATATAATTTTGTGCAAAAAATGCAGCAACAAATATGTGCGTCTGTAAATAACCATTCAATATTTACATAGGAATTTGCTTTATATGATGAAAACGATATGCGTACAGGTGCAAAAGAGCAAATCAACATGTTTTCTTCAACGTTTGTATGTTTTATTAGAGGTGACCTTACAATCACACATATTTACAAGCAACGTTTTTATATGCATATATATGTATGTACATAATAATGTTACGGTTAGCTTATGATATTTTGTTGAAAACATAATTACGTTTTCTAAGGCTGGAACTACGTCACCTTGATATAGAACGCTTCCATAATATATTTTATCCGGTGGTTTCTTTTAGATGTACCTAATCAAGCGCCACTTTTATTCATAATGACAATCAGGAATTACAAATACAGCTTTTACAACTGAATTATGTCCAAAAGCTAAAATCAACTCTGTATAATAACAAGAATCTTCTAATTCGAGGCATACTGTCATCACGAATGTCGAACCACATGTGTATCCGAACGTTAGGACTGCTTACGCTGTAATTCTCGTGACAAAACACGAACGTCACGCATTACACATATATTTGAAGTGTCCGTATAGTAAATGATGTACATGTATTTGAAATGTTCGGGTACACGAGCATTCTTAAACATCAATACTCCGTACTTTTATATACGTCAGATTTGAAATGCGCTTTCCATATACAATAATCGCCATAAAGTCGGCATCAAATGTATGCATATAATATTGAACGTCTAATAGAAACCTCTATTTGGAGCTTTCGGATATGTGTACATCAGTACTAACAATACATATTTAATTCGTTCATGTTCAAGCAATTAATCTAAGCGCATGTATAGACGTTTGTAAGGTAGCTCTATTTCTAATCTGTTGTAAGTCATCATCCGGTAACTGATACCGATTTTTATTAATTAATAGTTTGGGCATTTAGTTCTGTATAATTTACACGCATTTGATGCAGTGGCTACAGATACTACTGTTTTGCACAATATATTACTGTTAGTTCCAAAGTAGTGGATTAGTATTGCTTTCTTGACAATCTCAATCATAATCTTGTTTTCGACTAAGCGCCCGATCTAAGGACGTACCCTATCAAAAATCTTCAACTTGCCTTCCTTGACAACTGTAGTTACATTACATTAATTCTTTACTGGATGACCTACAATCACTGATACGTTTTATATCATCAACAATAATTACGACTGTCCTCTTTGGCTAAAGTAATTTCTACTAAAGCGAGATGATAATATAGTAAAGTTTTAAGTTCATTTAAAATTCGCTGTTTGTTTCTCATTGTGGCACTTGTTGTACGAGTATCTATATGTATGTATATATATATATATATATATATATATATATATATATATATATATATATATATATATATATGTAATTTCTTGCCACTTATTTTTATAATTTCCAAAATATTTTTCTTTCTAATTTTCATTGCGCGCACCTGTCGGTACTATCTCGAATGCATGTACGCACTGAAGCAATATGTTTTAATCATCTGTATTTACAGCATTTTCTTTTCGGCTTTTTACATTTAATATGTAGGAAAATGAAAAGAACGGAACCAATCTCATACTATGTCAAATTTTGTTAAAATAACGACCACAGGTTTCATGTAACTCTGCACACCCTCAGGCCAAGACACCAGAACAAGACATTAAAACTAAAATGTATGAATACAATGCCATAACTAACATCACGACAACAAAATTACAGTAAAAACCATAAAATTGTGTAAGAGCGAACAAGACAATAAACCAGTTACAATGTCAAAAGGGACAAGTCAATAAGAACTATATTGTAGTAGTTTTTTCATTTTCCTGCATACTATTATAAATTAACACGGAGTCAACAACGTTCTTTTATTTTCACATTTAGTTGATAAACAGCCAGTTTTGGACTATTTAAAACATTTAATTTTATCGTATAATTTACAGTTCATGTTCATGTTAGATCTTTAAGACAATTTTGCATATATGCAAAAAGAGTATCGCCAACACTTTATCCGCAGACGAACGAATTTTTGCCTTTACTGGACAGTGTTTGCCTTTTTGTCGCTACTATTTGCCTAGACTCTGATATATAGTGGTGCACCCGTATCTAATTACATGTCACTAACCGTTGTGAAGTTTTAACGCGAATGCTTGACTTTCATTTAACAGCCTAGTAACCGATCTGACAGAAAACTTCAGCTTCGATGGATTGGATACTATCATAGCTTGTTTTTAGTCTCCGTTAAATTTCAATTAGAGTCATCAATAAGTTAATAAACAGCACCAGTGTTTTCCCAAGTGGTGTTTGTTTTTGGTCGGCATTGATTAGTTTTGTTTCGCATCTTGTCCTCCCCAAAATTCCTTGATTCTAAAATCTTCCTTAAATTTCATTGGTAGGTTTCAATAGTTTGCCAAAGCTTAGAAAAACAGCTGTAATTGTAACCTGTATGTAGAGGTTTTTCAAAATGTTCTAAAAGTATTTAAATCGTTATGTCACTTCCGCTTACAACGGAGGTGAATGTCCTGTATATTAATAAAATTACGATTTTTTTGCATTTTACCAATGTTTTTAATTGTTTTTAAAAAATATCAGCCTCGGTAAGACTTGAACCCACGATCTCTCCATTATCGGCGGAACATGCTAACTGTTACACCACGGGACTAAATGTGAGTTCAAATCACTTTTAATACCTAGATTTTGCAATATCTACACATCAAACAGACATAATATTATCAAAGACAAGTTCTTATTAATTGAATTAATATTAATATGAAACTCTAGTTGGTGTTAGTAACGATAAAACTATGTCTTTCTTGCATTTTTACCGTTTTTAAATTTCTGAAAAAAAAAACATTTCCAGTCGCTACCTGAATGAGAGCGTCTACAATAAAATAAGTGAGATCTCGTTGAAACGTCGATCTAATCGAAACGCAGTCACAAACCCGAAAATATTATTTCTTACCGCCTTGTTATATTTCTCGAACACGTTAAATAAATAATTTAAATTATGCCGAATGTGATAAAGTCTCATATTTTTTTAAATAACATTTACGCATTTATTTTTGTTTAGCCCACTTCTATACTCTATTATTCTGTATTTATACATTTCCTTTGCTGTTAAATCAGGATTATTAAAGCATTAACTGAGAACAAACAGTACATCTTTTCTTTCATGTTATAAAACTACTGTTAATTTCTAATTTCTATTGCTTTTCTTCTGTCAAAAGGCACCCTCATTTTGTTATAAGTTTTTATATATTATGTTGCGTGTTGGAAATTTAATATATTTTGAGTTATACTGATAACTGTATTTTACGTTATATAAATTCAATGTAGTTTGTATTGGATATAACACAATTATTGTGCAACCATTCCTAATATACAAATATAACAATAATGTTAATATCTTGCACGAAAACAACCATCCACAACTAAGATATAATGAAATTTATAGTGGCTATCGACCGCAAGAATCTACTTAATACGAAGTATTTATGGAAATAACAGATAAAAAGGAATATCTTTAAAATTATGATCTTTAATGCCTAATTACCCCAAAAGAGGACAGTTGGTCGAGAATACAAAATATTTCAGAAATAGATAAATTTACATGAGTATACGGAATATTAAAAAAAATAATATGTAGAGCCTTATTTATAATAACAACGAAAACGTTATTTGAAAAATAAAGTTGTTGGGATGTTGTAAATCCATAATTAAGAGGTTCCTTTTTTGAAGGTGGAAATATTAGTGGAGGTTCAGGAATAGTATTAATATCCAAAGCAGAAGGAAAAGAATCAAATATTACGTAACCGTGTTTCGACAGAATAATGTAAAAACTATTTTCCTCATATAAAGTGACCATGAATTTTCCTGTAGAAGCTCAACGCGCATTAGTGTATAAAATGTTCAGTTCCAATTCAAAAGTTATAAACAAATTATGTTCGCAATACTTAGCACTCATCTCTTAAATGCTCTAATTATCGACGAAAAAGGTGGTAATTTATCACGAGTTACCGGGAAATGTACCTTGAGAAGATTTATATGATAAATGTAATGGCTAGGTGAATGGCTGTAACGATATGTAAATAATGTGTAATGGTTGTAACTTGCCACAAGTGTTACACTAGCCTTAAAATATTACAAAAACAAGTCAAAAGCTAATTATAATCGTAAATTAGCTTAAATTTCGCTTTCGCTTTTGTTGTTGCCGGACACAATTTTGGTATTCTCTCTAGCATCTTTGCCAGTGTTAGCGATTCTATTTTTCTTCACATATCCTGTAGTTGCGTCCAAAGTACTGTTATCGAATTTGGAACAGATTTTCGAACCTGTCGGTCGAGTTCCCAGAAGAGCTGAATCGGATTCAGATTTGAACTTTGGGGCGGCCACTTCATAACAACAATTTTGTCTCTGCACTCCATTTGTTCCAAATATTCACGGCATGTATTGCAATGTATTTTCGATCATTATCGTGCCGGAACACCAAGTTTTTACCAATTAATTGTGTTCCAGAAGAGATGGTATTCCTCTCCAAAATCTCAAGATCAAGATTATTGAAACGTCAAGTATTACAAACTTTTACTTGGCAGAGAACCTGAGGACCGAAGAGTAGTTAACAACGATGGTCATAGAAGTCTGAAGATTAGATATTATTCTACCATTGTAAATGTTTATTGGTACCAAATACTTCTAGTTATAAGCATCAGCACCAATGATCATCCAACCGACAAGCTAAGGTTCAAAAAATATTGAGAGTGAGCAGTTGACTTCAGACTACGGACATTTCCTTTAATGAACGGAAAAAAGATTTGCAGTTTTTAGTAAATACGTCGTAACAAAGATAGATAAACCATTAGTATAATATATTAAAGCATTTGTTTTTAATGCTATGTATTTCGTGATATACATATGTGAAATGTGAAAATGCATATGTAAAAAGCTGAATTTAGATTTAAAAAATTAAAAAAACTGTTTATAGATATAATCGAAAAAAATGCAGTAAGTGAATCATACGCACTATGCGAGTTACTAGTCAGTGAATATCAAGATGTACTGCATAGAATTAACCCCAGTTAATCTTTGTCTTACCGTGACACTTTTGACCTATCAAAATTGCTATCTACGTTTGAGACATTGCAACAATGTACGTGTAGATGTATATATACATTTACATATATACTAATTGGATATATCTGCATACACATAAGATATAACCTTAAACTTAATCATAGCTGTTGTAAGTTTAAATAAGTACAGATATTGTTATAAAATATTTTACTAAAAGTATCAGATTAAATAATTCAGAAACAACAAACAATTACATTAAGGTTCATAAAAAGCAATCATCTTTGTAGGTAGAATGATGTAAATAACTTTCGTTTTACGTGCGCTTCCGAACGTTGACTTCAGTTGCGCACCTCTTCGTTTAAAAAAATAGGTGATGTAGAAATGAATCGATGTGTTGAAAGTAAATAATACAGTAGCTCTTCAGTTTTATTGAAATTCTTTACATAATGTAGCAGTCGTAAATAATCATTAAGATCAAGATTATTAAGAAAAGAATATTAGGTTGAGATATGCATCGTGCAGATTATCATTACTAATGCCAACGGTGGTTTAGTATTGATATTCATATTAATATTAGTATTGATATGGATGTTCGTAGAACTTAATATAATTTCTTTGCGAAAAGTGATGATAGATTTATACTTCCAGTTTCCAGTATCCAGGACCCGATCTAGCAACTTACCAGCTCCACGCAAAAAAATATTTTCAGCCCTCTACAATTAGTTAGTGCAACTTTAAGCCGCCAGCTGCCCTAAATTTTGCAGCCCCTAATTTTTGTTGGTCTGGGCATTTGCCCAGCTTGCTTATTCTAGTCAATTGTAGAATGAATTCTAAAAGAAAAAGAAATTTCATGTTCGTACATTATATTTTAATAAAAGTCGTTTTGTATAATTTGGAAAATATAGAAATAACCTATTAATATAATATATAATTAATATTTGCATTAAACACTATCATGTAAAGTAATACTATAATAAACATACATGAGAAATATTGGTTATGTTCCATTTGTAATTTCTTCACGTAGTCAACTGTAGAGTTTAAAACATTCTAAGAATATAATTGTGACAGAATATACATAAGAGCCATACTGAATTTTAAGGTGGGAACGAACTTATAGTATTGGTTTCTTATATAACAACTTTTATTTAAAAAAAGCAATTCTCAACATTCTCAAACAGAAAGAAAAGAGAATTAAAATTCATTAGTAAATTTTTTTGAGTCCAACAAATATTTTCTCATGATCAAAACCTATAGCTGTTGCGCCGTTTTGTCGAGAAGTTACTTTATAAGAAACAAGCAATGTAGTTAAGACATTTTTATTTTCTTTATACTGGAAGCTGAATTATTCATAAAATTGCAACCTCCGATATGAATCATTTTACTTTTTATTTTAATATTTGATATAAAAAACTGGTCCATATTATTATTTCAGACAATACTTGGTTTCGTTTCTTCGGCTTCAGGTAACGTTCCGTTAGATGTTGATTGGCGTGATCGAAGCGGCTCCATGTCACTTCCAATTTCGGCAAATTTAGCCATCGATTTACTTACTGTCGCCTTTGAAATCGGGGATCTATTAAAAGATTCTTGATTAAATAAATAACTTGCTCTTGCACGGGTCCTTAGCTTCTCGCGGTATCCAGCAGTCATTTAAATTTCTATTCATTCACCTTTATTTACTTCCACTATTATCATTAATAGCAAACAAATTACCGATTTTAGAATAATTTATCTGCTAAATTGCTGCACAGTGCATTGGTAGCTATGATTTGAAATAGCTGCTCCTTGTAATTGATAATTTAGCTTCCATAAAGTATAAAACGAAGAAGGTAATGTTGGACGAATCAGAAAAACTTTCGTTTACATATTATTATTATTTAGTTTGTGAAAATATATATTTTCGTTGAACAGCAAACAGCAATTTTTTATACCTGCTTTTTTTTTATTGTTATTCAAGAAACTAGTATTAATTATTTGCTGATTAAATGGTACGAGAACTTGTCCAATATTTGTATTCATGTCCTACTTTGGCTGATATTAAATGAACGCGGTATACACATTCCTTACAGTTAAGACAAACCCATTGTAGTATTGTTATGAAGGTGTGAATAACAGCACCAGCGAAATTTATATATGTATTTATATAATGGACATTAAAAAACTTATTCAGCGACGATACCAAACCAGATAAACATAATCGACATAAATAAAATAATCTGGTAAAATCAAACGATTTCCATTATTTGGCTGCAGAATTTATTTTTTACAGGTTGCAGTATATGTTGAAACATGTAATACATAATTCATTTATCTAAAGATCTACTTGTTCCCCCCTTAATCTTGTCACTACGAAAGTACTTGTCTATATGAAATATCATACCAATAAACAAATTTCCAAAATCTAAACTTCTATGACATTGCATCGTCTACTATGTAGACGCAGAAAGGGCCGCATATTTTTAATGAAAAGACTTAGTAGAACGTTTGCTGAATAGCAACCTGCATGGATTTAAGGTAATGCCTTTATCGATTTTCCCGTAAACGTTATTGTGCACGTGTATTTTACCGTGATGAACTTTCTTTTAAAAATAACGGAAAAGTGTATATCTTAAGTCGAATCTACCGCTTTCTTATGTTCGATATAGAATAACCTGTGTTTATTGACAAAGCAATTCAAATCAAATAGTTAATTGTAATAATGAAATAATCGCCTTTATACCCTCTAGTATTTACTGTAACATCTATTGAAAAATCCATAGATATAATAACACTGTATAATATATGTTAATTTCTTTTTGTAGTATAAAGAAGGCGGAAATTATTTATAAATCGCCAATACTCTCCTAATAGTTACCTCTATTTTATTCAGTTTTTTAATAAATTGTCAGTAAATGGTTTTCTTCTACTTAAATATGCACAAATATATTTGATACTTCCGGAAAATGAATCGCTAAACAGGTACAGAATTCTACTATTCGATGCACATTGCTATTTTTATATTGTTGTGGTTTAATGCTAAGACAAGTATGTTACATACATGGCTCCTTTTTTCTCAACTCTTGACATCTAGAACATGTAATATATAGTACACCGCCTCTTACGGCTTGTTTTCTGAGAAAAAAGGCTTTTGTTATATAAGTGAGGGTATTTTATTTTGCCTAGATGAAACAACAGTCTTCGTAGTTGGTTGGTATTTTATACGGACGGTTTTCTTAGGTCATACGTTGTACATTTTTTTACGCTAAGAGGATATAGGTTCCTTTGCTGCTGCAACAGTTGTGGTTGCCTCGGATTTGTTGAGACACAAAGCAAAAGAACTAACTACGGTTGCAAAATGGTGCACCATTTTTTTTTGAACATCGAAGGCTTCGAAATTCCAATCACTTCTAATGGCTCTTAAAAAACTAGCAACGTTATAAAAGCGTCACCGCGAAAATATGCATTATACTTATCATAAAATTAAATCGCGCGGGAGACGCAAATAATTTATTAAAATGATCTTCGTTATATACATATATGTACTTCAATGTTTATGAACTTATGTTGTAAGTACTTTCAGGTCTAGATATTTTTTTCTGAATATTGATACAATAGTAATTTTACTGTAAGCAAGTACATATATTTATAGAATGTTGAATCGACTCATTTGTTGACCTGATATGGTGTTCAAATAAATTTTACCTCTAGTAGTCTATTCCAATAAAAAATTTTGTTTACTGTTTTCAGTTGCAGTAGTTGTCAATTTGAGGGAGTTGTTTGTCATCTCAACGAACAAAATTCGTGTTAAGAGTTTCAATTATAAGCTAAGCCATAATTATAATTTCAAAGGTTAGTTTGAGGTAAAATTTATTTGAACGCATGTTATTATTATAATAGAATTTGTGACGTTACTACTTTTTATTAGAAAAAGTGTCTTAAAAGATGTTTTATTCTATTTTATTTTCCTACTTACCTTTAATTTGCCCATTAATAATCACAGTTTTTTCTTAATTAATTTCTTCTAGGAGAGTGAAACAAAAATTTTGGATGGATTTCATTACTTATTGTAGATTACAGCTTTCTTCAAATAACTTCAATAGTCGATACATATTGTCAAAATCAATTTCACTTTAATAATAACTTCGAAATTGCATTTCTTATTTAAGAAAAATAGTCCCTTAATTTACAGGAGAGGAAATGTCATAAACATCTCTGCTGTAAAGATTGCTACAAAAATATTTATGTATGCGCACATGGCAGTTAACAAAATCCATATTCAATATAAACATTTCCATGTTTGAACTTGTATAGGAATAGTTTCGTTGCGACAATGATAACAATACGAAGGCAATTATTAGTTAATGTCGAAAACCTAAAAGAAAATCGTACAAACGGAAAATCCGAAATAGAAAAAAATATGAGAAAATACCGACAGTAGACATTACACTGCAGGATAAAATGCGAAAACAAATAAAAAAATAATTGAAAGTAATCATGATTAACATGTAAATGTAAGCTAGCATCGAAGGAATAGGAATTTGCCTATAAAAGATAAATCCTCTTTACCAGCAGTCGGGGATAGGATAGAGAGAAAAATACAACAGAATATACATACACTACCGTCCATAAATATGGAAGCAAGGTGAGATTCCTTTAAAATAATACAACTTATAGGCATATCGTAAAATCGTTAATCCCTATTATAAATTATTATATGCAAATATAAAATTGTTACACATAGTCTGTAAAATCCAAACATTTAGGTAAAAATTTCAGCGGAATACGCTCTATTGCTCTTTTCTAAGAATACGACTATTGTTTGACGAAAATGGAATAGGATACCTCCAGTAATTACTTTCGGCCAAACGGTTTAATCCTTAGTGTCTTATCGCTTTTCTGTGTGGAGCTAATTTTTTTAAATCGGTGCGAAATTGTAAGAATTTGGTAAAGTACTGAACGTAAAAATGCCAAAACGCAGACAGTTGACTGTAAACATACGTAGTAATATTTATACTTTTCGCAACGAAGGATACACTGAGAAAGAAACTCCTCTAGGGTTAGGTATTTCACCGAAAGGTGTGCATTATAGATTGGCTTGGAGAAGAGAGACAAGACAAAATCTTGATAGAGGACGAAGTGGCCGGCGACGGGTGACTGTTGGAGCTGAAGATAGATTTAATAGTAACGATTTCGAAACGACATCGACGTCTAACGACACCGGATATCGCAACGCGCGTTAATAAATAGCGACGGTAGTAACAAATATTTTTGCTACTACCGTCAAGAGCATGCATCGGCCGCAAAAAAATTGTTTTTGAAACACGTGCATAAAGAGAAACGATTAACATGATCAAGAGTGTATGCAAACTGGTCACTGGATGATTGGACCGACGAGTCAAAGTTATTTGATTATTATTTGATACACAACGGAGAGTTTTTGTTTGTCGATGACCAGGGGAAATAGTTAGCGGAGGCTGCTTAGTGCCATTCTTCAAACACGGAGGTGGTAGTGTTATGGTTTGAGGTTGTTTTGTTTTAACAACTACGGGTAATTTAGTGGTACAATGTAGGAAGAAGCGTATTTTAATATTTTGCAAAGTGCTACCTGGTGTGGAAGCCATCTTGTTGGTGAGCCGTTTGTGTTCTAGCAACATAATGACCCCAAATATACGAGTCGCATCTGTAAAAACTTTTTAGATAAGAAAACAGCAAGAAATAAAGTAAATTTAATCGTTTAGTCCCCTTAAAGTCCGAATCTATCTCCCATAGAGCTCTTATGGGATGAGCTTGATCGAAGAGACAGGCCTTAGGACACCCAACACATACGAAAATATTTACTGAACACATGGCAAGAAATAGAGGCGGACTGTTTCAAAAAATGTCTTCGAAGACTGCCTAGAATTTGAGGAGCGATTATCAAAGCCAAAGGAGACCATACCGACGAAAATGAACTTACGAGCTAATTAATGCATAAATATTATTATGTTTGAATTAATTTACTTTTATTTTACGCCAGTCACTTACGTTGTGTAAATTTATTGATAATCATAATAAAATGTTACTGTATAAGTGATTTTTGGTAAAATTCGTTGCTGCTTCAAAACTCTAGACTGTAGTGCATGTATATTGTTAATGTCTGTATGTTGTGTACGTTTATGCATTCAGTGTATTATTAATTGTTAACAAATCAAGTTGTACTATTAAAGGTATACGTTGTCAAAAGTTGCAATTTTTACATTAGATTGCAAAATCACTTATATGTAATTGTTTTCCCTGTTATCAACGTGTATGAAAAATTTATGCGCAAGATTAATCATTCGTATTTAGTAAAAATACGAGCAGAACTATTACGCTGCTTGGATATCAAGTTCATTTTTATAAATATTCAGCACAGCCTGATCTATGTTAACCCTAAGCCATTGCAAAATGATACGTGTATTTAACATTGCTCAAACACTTATAAAGTATTTCATGAGGAATCTTGGGATTAGATTTCCTCCAGACAATTATCAAATAGTTATTATAATTTGCAAATAAGAGGTCTCTTGCTTTGTTTAATAGATTTATTTACTGTATAACTATTGAGCTTCATGAATATTTCTAACGAACAAGTATCGGATACATACGCACTCAGCCTTTTGTACTCTTACTATAACAGCATTTTTTAAAATAATATGAATATATAATACTTAAATTTGTAAAATGAGTATCGCTATGTGTATAAAAAAATTGACACTATCTGATACGTAGCAGTATTTCATTTAGGACATGTTGTTGACATTTGTAATAGAATTATTCTGCATAGAGAGTGTCACGATTATTTCCCCACTCGAAAAAATATATAACACCCAGTAAATCTACGTCTGTATAACGACCAATATATGCGAATATTGGAAACATCCACAAACCACAACTCTCCAATTATTTTAGTTTAGATATGGCAACTTAAAAGTTAAAGAGTTACGTCTTTTTCCGTACTGTGAAGTTTCGATTGCCACAACAAAGGAATTTTTTGATATACTTATCAATAAAAGATAAAAATGTACTGATTCATATAATTTCTTACTAACACGAAAATGTTCCGGAAGATAAGCTGTCAAGTTTCCACGAAATTACATTCACCACAGGATTGCGTAAAGTAAAAATTACAGTACGTATTACTGGGAATAGTTGCGAATTAATTAAATGTTTAATGAGTCATTCAAAATTGTTCCATATATAATATCTTTACGAAATAAATTGATACCGCTAGAAATTGAACAACTATTACACTTAGAAAATACTTATTCACAATAACAAGTATCGATGTCTCAATGTTTTTTTAAATCATCTGTGTTTTGTTTTCTTTGCATACGTCCATACTCTCATTCACGTCTCAATACGGATGTCCTTACACGGACATGTTTCTGCCTACCCGGCGTCATCAGCGTGGTTTCGAGCGGTTTTATGCCCAACACATTCCCTCTCTGCTTCTATCGCCATATCTAACCCTACAATACCAGTGATTATTACTGGCACTAACTAGTGCCGAAAGAATAAAACACTTGTCTGCAAAATCAGACAGCGAAAAGAAGCGGATACAGTTTTCCACCCTTCTCTCGAGCAATACATGGATTGCTACCATGAGATGTTGAGCATAGAGCCGCTCAAAACCACACATGTAATTTCTGGTATTGTATGTCCGTGTGTTAGCGTTTTATGCCTCTTCACATATCTTTCTCGTGAATGATTTCACTAATACCACGGGGAAACTGTGTTTACAGCGTTTTCTTATCTTGGTGTTATTTTCTAGGCATTCTTTTAGATGTATTTTTAAATACGTCATGATAAGCCTGAGAAATCATTCACATGTGCAGTTCCCCTTGCACTGCCCTTGTGCTGCGAAGAAATAATTTTTTTCGCTATGCTTTTTTCTTAGGTAAAAATTTGAATATATTTCAAAAATACTTTTCTAGAACTCATGTTAAGTAAAAGCTTTAAAGCATGGTGTTCATTTGTTTTTGCATGTTTGTCTGAAGGATATCAATAAATCTATTATTATTATTCGTTAAAAATATGTGTAAAACCCCTTGAAATCAATATAAATACTAAACCATCGTTGGCATTAGTAATGATAAAATTACAATTTTCTTGCAATTTCCGACGTATTAAATTTCCGAAAAAATATCGGTCTCGGAGGGGACTTGAACCCAACATCGCTATATCGCGTGTTACCAATTGCTTTTTCTTTTCTCTGAGCCGCTTATTCTTGAAGCGAAAATAACATCGACGGGGCTGTATAGTTTTGAGTTCTAGTTGGTAATTTTTTCAGATTTTTATAATTTTATTATGTTTTTCATATATACTCAGTGTATTTAAAGTATTTTCGTTTATATAACTGTTTTGAGTTTTGAACGTATAAGTGGTTTTAAAACAATGAATAGAATCCGAAATGCAATAAAAATATATAAGTTGGTAATAGAGTAATCCACGACTTGTGGTATATAGCATGAAGTTGTCAGAGTAGAGAGGAATATATGGAGAAGATATATGTGTTTAAAGTAGTACGTATAATAGTCAAGAAAAAGTAAAAACTTAGAGAAAACTAAAAAGTCTTTTATTTAAAGAAAGACAAAATCAATATAAAAATACACATCCTTCAGGTTATGGGCCCAGAGCTTTCAAAGAAAATATAAAAGTAGTAAAGAGAAAATTGAATAAAAAAAAAAGCCAAGCGAAACAAAATGGTTGAAAAACGTTGAAGAAATACGAAAATTAAAAGATCCAAGCGCGTTTGATTGATGGAAGTGCGAAGTGGATATTATTTTGAAATCCAATAATTTATATTCATTAGTGGACGGAACTAGTAAATTACGTACAGAAGACGATGCAAATAGCAAAGAAGCATGGTTAAAACGAGATGCTAAAACACAAAGAATATTACTAGCTACTCTTTCGAAAAACCCGAAGCTACATATTATGACCAGTAAAACAGCTGTAGATATGTATGAAAAATTAACGAAAATATATGGTGGAAGTCAGCAAACACAAAAATTTAATATAATGCAAGATTTTTTCAACTATGTTTGTAATAAACAAGATAATATGTCAACACACATTAGTAAAGTACAGAATTTAGTTTTCAAAATTAAAGCAACAGGTGGCACAATTGATGATGTTATGGTAATCTCGAAAATTCTATCAACATTACCTAGTACGTATACACATTTCCGAAGTACCTGGGATTCTACAAGCTCTACAGACAATACAGTGGAGAATTTGACATCAAGGTTATTAATGGAAGAAGCTCGTTTGACTGAATTTAATAATGGAAATTCATCTGAAAATATATCCTTTAAAACAAAAGAAATAAACTGTTTTAGATGTGGTAAACGTGGTCACTCTAGTAGAAACTGCCAAAAATTCAAATGCTTTAATTGTAATGGGTTTGGTCACAAAGCAGCTGATTGTAACAAAACAAAAGACCTAACTTGCGATATTTGTAAGAAAAATAATCATGACGAAGCAAACTGTTTTTACAATAAGCAGAAAGGTAACAACAAGCCAAAGATTTCTTTGTTTATTGAGAAAGATGGAAAAGAAAATAATGATGACTGGATTGCTGATTCTGGAAGTACCTCACATATGATAAGCAATGAGAATCAATTAAAGAATGCAGAAGAAATACAATGTAATATTGGTATAGCTAAGAAAACAGTGAAAATGACAGGAACAAAGGTAGGAAAAATAGAAAACGATGAATTTATTTTAAATGATGTATACCATGTTCCTGAATTATACAAAAACTTATTATCAGTCAGTTCAATAACAGATAAAAATGGAATTGTAGTTTTTAAGAAAGAAAAGTTGAAATATTTAAAGATAATGAATTGTTGCTGAAAGGATCGAATTTATTTAAATGGAGTATATACAGTAAACTTAAATAAAGTTGAAGAAAGAGCTTTATTGACTGGAGAAATTAATGAGGTTGAAAAATAGCACAGAAAAATAGGTCATTTGAGTCTAGAAAATATGAAGAAATTAACAAAAATGGTAAATGGATTGAATTTGAATGAAAACCATTTTAAGAACACAAAAAGTATCTGAAATCTGCACAAGAGCTAAACAAACACGACTGCTTTTCAATACAGAAAGAGTAAAAGCAAGTAGACCATTAGAGATTATTCACACCGACGTATGTGGCCCCCAGATTGGGATAACAAAAGATATATTCTCACAGTGTTAGATGACTACGCACATTTCACTACAGTGTTTCTCATAAAAGGTAAATATGAAGTAGCAAATTGTTTAATAGATTTTATTGTAGAGGCAGAAAATAAATGGAATTTAAAAACACCTATTATAAGATGTGATAACGGACTAGAATATAAAAATAATTATTTGGAAAATTGGGCAAAAACAAAAGGTATTCGCATACATTATACAGTTCCGTACACACCTCAACTAAACGGTAAAGCGGAAAGGTTGAACCGAACTCTTGCTGAAAGAATTAGATCACTAATTGACTCAGAACTGGAAAAGAACATGTGGGGAGAAGCAGCTTTCGTTGTAACGTATTTACTGAATAGAAGCCCGACAGCTGGGATGAACGTAACCCCATCCGAAAGATGGTATGGAGGTAAGCCAGACTTGTCGAGAATACAACATTTTGGGTGTAAAGCATTCGCAAGAAACTTAGGATGATGAAAAGCAAAAGATAATTTTCGCCAGAGACGTGGTATTTAAAGAAACCAGGAACACCGATACTCCAAGAAAAGAAATTGGATTAAGATGGCCAATAAATGATGCACATTATGAAGAAAACAAAAATGAAAGTGAAACACTAGACGAAAACTCAATTGAACAGGATCAAGAAAATGATGAAAACTTAATTCAGGACAATGAAGAAAAGTCACAGGAAGTAGAAGAACCAATGCAATCAAAGAGAAGTGAAAGAACGAAAAAATTACCAAAATACTTAGAAGAGTATGAGCTAGATGTTGAAAATATAAGCTGTATGACATATGAAGAAGCGGTAACAGGACAAAATAGACATGAATGGTTACAAGCTATAGAAGAAGAAAAGAAATTCCTAATAGAAAACAACACCTGGGAAGAAGTAGACAGACAAGAAGCGGGAGAAGCGAAAATTCTTAATAATAAGTGGGTACTGCGAATAAAGAACGATGGACGCTACAAAGCAAGACTAGTGCTATGTGGAAATCAACAGGAATATGGAATAGACTTCACAGAAACCTACAGCCCTGTAGTTGACGTATATTGTCTGAGGATAATACTGGCCGTAGCTGCAGCCAGAAATTATACTACATTTGGCTTTGATATTAAAACAGCCTTCCTATATGGAGAATTAGAAGAAACCACCAAAATATGCGAACTTAAGAAATCCCTATATGGACTAAAACAGGCCCCATTAAAATGGAGTGAATTATTCACAAGTTTTCTAAGAAAGAATGGACTGAAAGCCCTCGAAACTCAAAGATTTATATTCAAGAATGATGACGGAACTTTGATACTAGCTATATATGTAGATGATGGAATCCTGATTGAAAACAATGTAAATCAAATGAATGAGTTGTTATCGAAATTAGGATATGCATTTAAAATCAAAATAGACAAAAACTTGAAAACATTTGGTGGAATCGACAGAATGGGAGATGGTTTGATGTTAAAACAAGAAAACTATATTAAAAATGTTTTAGAAAAACATAGAATGACAGATTCAAAACCAGTTGAGACGCCTATTGCAGGCATAACAAAAATAGCGGATGATGAACATGACGAATTAAGATTTCCATATCGAGAAATCGTTGGAAGCTTACTATATGCATCTTGCAAGACGAGACCAGATTTAGCATATGCGGTAAATTATGAGAGTCGTTTCGTGGAGAATCCAAAAAAACTGGATGTGACTAATGTAAAAAGAACACTTTGAGTGGAAGTACGTGTGGCGGCATCAAATATGTGAGTGGAGCAGATACTGAACTGTTAGAAGCCTTTTGTGATTCAGACTTTGCTGGTTGTGAAGATACAAGTGGTCCAATAGCGTGGTGCTCAAGACGTCAACCAATAGTTTCATTATCGAGCACAGAAGCTGAATTCATAGCGGCGGCAGAATGTACCAAGGAGTTAATGTACTTGAAATGTTTGATAAGTGAGATTTTAAATACACAAGTGAAAGTAAGACTAAATGTAGATAATCAAAGCGCCATTAAACTGATAAAAAATGGTGTGTTCAACAAACGAAGTAAGCACATTGATGTGCGTTATAAATTCATTAGTGAAAAGATTCAAAACAAAGACATTGTAGTAGAATATTGTCCAACAGATAGACAGCTAGGTGATATGTTTACTAAAGCACTAGACAAGAACCAATTTAAGAGATTAAGAAATGAGATCATGTATTATGTAAACTGAAATATTTAATGTATTCTATTATTCTGTCACTAGTTTGTTAAGTTTAATATGTAGTTAAAAGATCCTTGTCTATTTAAATTTTGCATTGGCACATCTATGTATAAGTATATTGTTACAAGTCATGGATTAAAGGGGGGTGTTGAAATATATCTAAGGTGATAATAGAGTAACCCACGACTTGTGGTATACAGCATGAAGTTGACAGAGTAGAGAGGAATGTATGCAGAAGATATATGTGTTTAGAGTAGTGCGTATAATAAGTCAAGAAAAAAGTGAACAGAGAAAACTAAAAAGTCTTTTATTTAAAGAAAGACAAAATCAATATAAAAATACACAACATCCTTGAGTTTCATTTGAAATCACAAAGTTGACTCCGTATGATCAGGGGCGCAACATCCATAAAAGTATTTTGCCGAAAAGATCCTGCGCAATTACGCTTGGAGCCAAAGTGTTAGATCCTTTTATCATCATGATTCCCTGAATCATTAATAGGTCAGTTTTCCCATATTTTTCAGAAACTATAATATTCGTTGTAATATTGAACTCCATACTTGGACACAATGTTTAAATAAACTAGCAGGAAAACACGCATGCATTAGAAGTGCAGCATTTCTGAATCGGTCAGCAATTTTAAGTTAGTTTGAACACTTTCGGAACCATTTTATGTATCGCTGCTGATCGCGGTTATGTTTTTACAAATATGACTAGACTAGTACTCAGCTTGATACTGCGCATGTCAGTACAGACGGTTTCTACTTGGATCATGTATCAGTTTAACCGTTCAGTAACTGGTACATGCACGATATATAGTGAAGTTGAAATGCTGCAGTTATCGTTCCACGTACGATGCATTATGTAGTTAGAACGGCTTTTTTGTATTGCGCAGGTACCGGGCGATAAATTTACGATTTAACCAGGGAGTTGGAACAAACCTTAAGAGTAATAAGTAAAACTGAAAACGCATTGTGGTTAAAGTTTTAAATGAAATAGATATATGTTATAGCAGATCAGTATTGAAAGAATCTTAATGTGAACACATAAAAGTTCATGGAGTAAAATGTTGCAAACTGCAACTAAATAACACAGTTGTTTTGTAAATATCCGCAAAAAGAAATTCGCTTTTAGGAGTTGGAACTGTATGAAGGAAACCGTTGAAAACTCGTAACCAAATGTTAGGTAATGTCTACAAGTATCGTTTGACAACATATAGTGAAATTTCTTAGGGTTTTAAAAATTTTTATGGGATCCTGTATTTAAAGTTTTTCTTTATATCACTATCTTTTTTTCCTAAAGAGAGGGAAAATATGCACAATACCTATTCTAGTTAATAAAAAGAAATTTAATTTTGTAGCTGCGTGACGGTTCTTCAAGTTCCAAAAGTATCCTCGATATCAGGATATTATATGGATTTTTAACAGAAATGATGAATTGGGTAAATTTTGTATATTTAAATTAATTAATTAAAAATGTATTCAAACTATCCAAAATTTTTCTCGAGTTATTTGCCTGATTGCTAGATAACCTAGTATGCATACCATACATAATATTAGCTAACAATTGCGTTAGTACTGTTATTATACTGGCAACAAAGATATTTCGTATATATTTCAGAAGATATTCCTTTTGAATTTGTTGCGTATGCGTGCATGTCAAATATTTTTATAAGAAACTACGCTAGCTATAAATATTCATTACATCAGAGATGTTTACGACTTCTCCTCTCCTGTTAATTAAGGGATTCCTTTTTCAATAAAAAAATAAATTGTTGCAAAAGTGAAATTGGATTTTGTAAAATATATCGAATACAACGTGTATGAGGCAAAAAATACGTTGAAAGTAAGAGACTTTTTGTAGAAATATACGTTGGTTGTACTTTATGTTTGCAATGTGTAACAACGTTATAGAAACGGTTATTTAGCCAATGTGTTCTCACTGGGTATTGACTTCGAAACGGGGTTATGTATTGGAAGCATTTCTAATTTTATGGTATTAACTTCATGTTAACACCATATATATAACTATGTATGCATATAAATAGAGAGTTTATAACAGCGAAAAAAACAACTTCTATTTCAATATAAAAAGTCAACATTGAAGTAATGCGCTAGGCAAATTTACACTTGCATACTAAATGGTCACACCATGTCAAAAAGTTTTTGTATCGCGGGGGCATATTTCTTCACAAAAAGAAGAGAAATTGCTACATAGAGATCGAAAAGCCCAGTTTCCAAAAGAATTTCTATACCACAGAGAAAAAAAAAATGGAATATTTCTAATTTTTTACTATCTTCATCCACAAATACAATGTCGAGTAGAAAAATAATATTGCAATATTTTTTAATGTTATCGTTGTCTACTATTTTCCGATCAGTCTTCCGGAGTTTCCAGAAAAGATGATACAATTAAATGTTTGTAAAAGTTTAACGGTAAACTGCAATACTTATGCATTTGTTCCATACTTTGCTATCACTTGTTAACGTCGATAACGAATGTAACATATTTGACCAACATAAAGTTTTAATTTTTCACATGTTTGATATCGATCCATTCATAAAATATTAAAATCAATTCCAAGAGTCATTGAAATGCTTTCACCTGATTGTTTGATACATTTCTTCAAATATTACTAGTACGTGTGTCACAATCAGTTTTAGATGATTAAACAAAATATTATTCGTTGTTATATATCCTCAAACAACTTATCTATCAGAAGTTATATTATGAAGTGAATGAAATATTCATTGAAAATTTTGCCTGTACATATTCATATTGTGTAAGTGATTTAAAAGAATCTTAAATTTATTTCTATTGATGTCATAGTAGCGAATGTGATACGTGACGTTTTACATGGAAATAATTGCATTTTAAGCCAAGCTTATTAACTTATAATTGCAAAATTGAAATGGAAAAGAGATTCGAATTTTGATGCGTTGTTGTCATTTCTGCGAGTCAATTCCAACTTAGAAAACGTAACATTAGATATAACCCTAGAGCACAAAATAACTAACTATATAATACAATGGTAAAGTAAAACCTACAACAGTAAAAATAGTAAACAACAATACCGTAGTAATGACTTATTTGTATAAAAGTTAATTATTCGTAAATATATTAATAGATTAATGTAATAAGTATAACTTATGCCAAATATTATGAATTAATATTGGCAAATGAATTATTCAAAAAAATTTACCTCATTGTAACAGGTATTTCAATGCGACGTGTTTCGTGTCTTATTCATTCATTAAACATATAAAAAGATAAATGCGCTAGAATACTAAAAGAATAAGAACTAATTACGATAAATAACTAAACTATATATGTATGTAAATACATATAACATGGGGACGTTCAAAAATTATATTTAAATAGATAGGTGTTTATTATTTTGTATCAGAACACATCACATCACACACAACAATGGCTTCCACAAGATTATACGTTATGTAAATTGTGTGAGTTACTCAGTACTTTTCTGAATTGTGCGCGAATAGCTTCAGTGCCTGCGATTGTTGTGTTACAATTTTATCGCTAACATACTGTTATGTGTCTTCATTATGTGGTTTCGCGTATCTTCCCTGAAGAGAAACTTGTCACCTACAGCATTTCATAGCAATAAGTAGGTAACAATTGATCGATTGAAGTGCTACTAACTACATTTTGTCATAATTATCTATGTTTGGCATTTTAAATCGAATTCCCGTTGGAATTCTAGCAGATTCCCTAGTAAATAAATAAGCATTTAAGATTTGAACTAGAGTTACATATTTTCAACCAAAGTGAACTAAAATTATGAATATAATAATAAGCCTATTTATTATCTTGAAAATATATTCCCATCTTTGACCAATTTCTAAGTTTCCATTGTAAAGGATATATACCAATAAAACACACACTACTATTTAAATTGTGATTCGATGCGGCGAGATTTATTTCGGCAACAATATTAACAAATAACAATTATACGTATTGGGTATGTAACATGTATTGTTAATTGTATCCGTTTTTTAGAATTGTTCAACCAGTGGAAACAACATGTAAGTGAAATTTTGCGCAAATTAATTACTTATAAATTCACAGTGAATCGAACGGTTAAATTTTAAACATAGTTTTGAAATTTAGATCTATGAGATCCATATGTTTAGTGTGTACTGAATTATGCGACTGCCAGCGTATTATATATATATATACACATATATATGTTATTATATAATGTTTGTACCAAATGTTTAACCTTCTTAATAGGTATTAATAATATGTACAAATACTATACGATGTTACATTACGCAGTATGTTTTTTATATTTAGTCTAATTATTTTTATTTCAATCTTGTAACGATTTACTCCTTCATTAAATTCTAATTACCTTGCAGAGGGAATTGTGGGGCAATTGTTTGCGGCAATTAACTGTGGGTATTAGTACGGTTCAATTTTTATATACATTGAGACTACTTTATTTATAAACATGTGCATTATATGCATGCAAATAAATACCTACCTTTGCTCGTATTTGCTTGTTAAAATAACTTCGATTAGTAATACAATCAAAAAGTAGTTAGGGAAACATAGCTCATGACAAAATGTGTATTTGTATAAATATTTGCGAGTTTAGGACACGACGCAGATATAGTTCATCTTCTGATCTGGATGATTGTCACCGCGATTCAACTTTTCCAAAATATTTTTCCAAGTAAATAAGTAACTGTTTCAAGTAGGAAAATCGGACATAAACTGTAAATGTTAATTTACATAATGTTCTGATTTCTTAGAAACTTTCTATTAATTTTATTGAGTTATCATTTAAACAATTTAGCCCATGTACGTGAAAAACCTAGGCTAACTTAAATCCTTAAATCCATATATATATATATATATAGATATGTGTGATATTTTTTGCTTTAACATCGTATTCCACTTATACTTGCACAATCAATTGAATACGGTAGTAAATTTCTATACTATAAATAATCTACATTTCAATACCGACGAAATGCAAAATTTCAACGTTAAAAAATAAAACCCAATCTCTTCAACTATATTCTTTCTGAAGAATTGTTATCCAAAGATTCAACTTTGAAGACATTTGCATTTTTTTTTATCCAACGCCCGTTCTTCCCAACTTACACCCGTTCATAATAAGTATGAGTTTCTCAATGAACGGACTAATGAACAATTCCATGTGTTACGATTACATAATTTTGCATAAGGATTGTTGAAGTAGAAGTTGAATATGATTCTTTTGTTTGGCATCTTTTTTACTCTACACATAAAAGGGAGGACACAGTATAAAGACACATAAATATTTGTATTAAAAGAAAGCAGTTTTCTGAAAGTTGTGCTAATCAAAAAAATTGTGCCACATCCTGTATTTGGGACCTGGAAATGGAAAAATTGTATAGAGATTTCGTTTAAAACAATAAATTCATGAAAATTTTACATAAAGTTTTAATGCTCCTTATTAATTTTTTTACCGATCTTGAAAAGTTCCGAAAAAAAGAGTGCTGAACCTTGATGTGCAATACACACAGTAGTTTAAAGTCCGTGCCAAAAACAGTATGTAAATTTCAGCTGCTAACAATATTTACATTATCCTGTAGGTTCCCTTAAATTATTCTTAATTAATGTAAGCAAGTTTCCACAACCGATACAATACTGAGATTTTTTATGTGCTTACGTTGTGTAATTATTACCGAATTAAAAGCGAATGTTTACTAACCCAGTTTTGGAGTGTCAAATTAAATTACAAATAAAAAGCGGTAATTTGCCGCCATTAGAGGCGTTTTAATCAGATAAATAAACTTCGATCAAAAAGAAGACGCATAAGGGATTAGGTAACTCTATTAAGTCTTTTTCTCAAATACGTATTACAGCGCAGTTCTATCGATTTAGTTTTACAGGTCTGTTTATTTTTGAAACTCTCGAGCTTCAAAATTAAAATGTTTCATTTTGTTGGTGCGTCTTTTATACGCTATTTTAATTAATTTTTGATAAGTAAAAGTATTATTTTAATTTTATCGTCTACAAGATTTATCTTCTACATGAGGATAATATAAGTAGATGGTTTGATTGCATAATATTAGCAATATTTTTCTCCAAAATTATCTTATTGCAAATGCCTTTCATCCACATTTAAAAAAATGTAAGTTCCCTTAGTTTCTCTATTTTATGTAATTTAATTTAAAAGATTTCGTGTAGTATAGACGTTCCTTTTAAATTATTTTTTGCGTCAGTCTTAAATGAGATATATAAAGTACATTGTTAGTTCAATATTGTAGAAAATTGAAATATTAATAGTAGCGGTTGGTATGAGTTGCCTTTCGGTATACTATATGTCCTAAGGTGCCACCCCGTTTCTTAATTATTAAAACGTCTGGAAATGGTAATTGGTTTCGGTTTTCAACTTCCATGCTGAAGTTGATCTTTGGATGGATACTATTGAAGTGTGAGAGGAAATCCTGTAGCTTCTCTTTGCCGTGAGTTCATATGATAAAAATATCATCCACACATCTGAGCCATGGTTTGGGTTTGTACTTGACGGTGTCCAGGGCCCTGGTTTCAAAATCTTCCACGATGATATTAGCTATGATGGGTGATAGCGGTGATCCCATTTGCGCTCCTGTTTGTCTATACCTCTGGCTGTTGTATGGGAAATAGGTCTTTCAGACAATGCTTTATTGCTCAAATGGTCTTCCACTAGGTCCTTATTTTTGATGATGACTGTTTCATTGATCGGTACTTGGACGAATAGCGGGGTTACATAGAAACTGACTTACATGCCTGTGCTCTCCACATGTTGTTGGTGCAGAATATCGACGAAGAGGTCCGTATTTTTGACGTAGGAGGTCATCTGTTCGCCGTATGACTTTAGTTGGTTTGTCAGGTATCGGGCAAGGGCTTGAGTCGATCCTATGCTATACACCATGGGTCTTAGAGATACATCCTGTTTATGTATCTTCCGCAAGCCGTAGGTTTTTGGATACTTTGAAGATTTTTCCCTGGGTGTGATGGATTTCTTCGTTTCTTCACTCAGCGATGTGGTGTTTATTTTTGTTCTAGTTGTCTTCTCCAGGTGTGTTGTTGGATCTGTTGTGATGGGTTTGTACGTAGGATCGTCAAGAAGTTTCTGCATCTTGTCTTTGTAGTCCCTTGTGTTGGGGACCACTGTAGCGTTGCTTTTATCTGCTGGAAGAATACTAATAATGTTCTCGTCCCGTTTAAACTCGATTAGGGCCTTCAACTCCTCTGTATTGAGATTTTCCTTTGGTGGGCGTGTCCTCTTTAGTATGGTGCAGACATCTTATCGTGCAGTCTCACCTATGTTCGGTTCCAATATGCTAATGGCGTTCTCGACTCCACACACGATCTTCTCCACTGGTAATCTGTTGGGTGCGATTGCGTAATTAAAACCTTTCGAGAGAACCTGCTCTGCTGCTTTTGATAATTGTCTGTTCGATAAATTGTATAGCACCTTCGTATTATTTAATTTAATAATTTTAGATTTCTACTAGTAGCTGTGTATGAACCTCCTGATACTACTGTAAGTGATTTTGAATTACTTTTTGAAGCGCTTGAGATCTTTATTACAATAAGCCTATTGTACTAAATGGAGACTTTAATTTACCGCAAATTAGTTCTGTAAGTGCTACTTGTTAGCACGTACTTTTAGGAATTTTTGTAAATCTCTAAACCTAGTACAATTCAACAATGTCAGAAATTGTTAATCTTTGTTAATCTTTTAGATTTAATATTTACTAACATTAGCAGTGAGATTTTGGTTGAAAAGGACAGATTTTGGTTGAAAGTGAACTGATTTCTCTTGTCCATATTGACGTGTATCATCCAGCAATTTCAATTCATGTACAGGTCATGTGTGACTACCATTCAGCACCGTTTTCATCTGCCGGTAACGCGCGGTACAATTTCCGCAGAGCCGACTTTCATCAGCTTTACCTTGATCTTCTTTACACTGACTGATTATTCCTTGATAAATTTAGTGATGTTAACGATGCATTATCTACCTTTTACCCCCATCTGAATCTCTTTCTTTCTAAGCCTGTTCCTTTAGTGTCGCGCAAGAGGCATCCTTACACTCTCTGATTTAATTCTGCTACAATATCTGCATTGAAAACGAAAGAATACTATAGGCGCAAATAGAAAACTACAAAATACAATTTTTATTATGAGGAATTTAAGCGTGTAAGAACTGTCTGTAAGGAACAGATTTCCTCAGCATATGAGATATATTTGGCGACTATTCAGAAAACTATATCTGTTAATCCTCAGGACCTGTTTCGCTTTATACGCACCAAACAATACTCTACCAGAATTTCAGGCTCCTGGTGATGAAAATATCAATAATGTAGATAGGATTGTGAATGCGTTTGCTGCTAGATTTTTTAGCACGCAGATTTTGAGTTGCTCGCGATTAAATTATTCTGGCAATTCTAATAATTCTGCATTGTCGGTATTAGCTACAACTGAAGATTAATTAAAATAATGGCTAAGATTCCTGATAAGCGCACTGCTGGTTATGATGGAATTCCGAGCTTCCTAATTCGTGATACAAGATTTGTTCTGGCGAAGCCAATGATGAAAAACATCAATCCTTCTTTGTCTACATCTGTCTTCCATGATCTTTGGAAACGTGCCCGCTTAGTGGCAGTGCATAAAATGATAGCCGATAGCAATTTTAAGTAATTTTGCGAAAGTCTATGAACATGTTATTTATTCCAATATACTTAATAGTATCACATCTACACTTTCTGAACGTCAGCATGGCTTTTTAGCTGGAAGGTCTACAGTAACTATCTTGGCAGTTGTTGCTCAATATATTAGTGAGATACTTGATACTCGTGGTCAAGTCGATGTATTATATACATATATATCGACCGTGGAATTTTGCTCTATAAGCTGATTGTTTTGGATTTATTTGTTCGTTTCTTAAGCTTATGAGTTCCTATTTATCGCAGCGTATTAACTACTTATTTTATGATGGCTATCGGTCACAAGAATGTGTATCTACCTTTGATGTGCCGCAGGGTTCCAACTTAGGACCACTATTGTTTTTATTATTTATTAATGATCTGTTGGTTAGCCTTTCCTGCTCGGCTTTGGCTTATGCTGACGACGTTAAGATCTATTCAGCTATTTCTCACTAAGAAGATGTTGCACTCCTTCAGAAAAATGTTGACTTCATAACCGCCTGGTGCACAACCAATAGATTCAAGCTTAATGTCAACAAATGCCGCCATATTACCTTCACGCGCAAGACGAATCCCTTAAAGTCGATCTATACAGTTAAAGGGGAGATTGTACCTACGGTTGAATCATTTAAAGATCTTGGAGTTCTTTTTGATAGCCGTTTAAGCTTTGTTCAGCATATTGAAGAGCTTTCCTTAACTTGTTCTGAAACGTTTGGCTTAATGGTGCGAAGCATCCGGCAATTTAGTGGCATAAATATGTTAAAGTCCTTGTATTTTGCCTTTGTAGTGAGGTGTCTGGAATACGCTACTATTACTTGATCTCCTTATTATTTCTGCCACCAGCTTACATTGGAACGAGTTCAACGTCGTTTTCTTAAATTTATTTTGTATAAATGATGGTCAACAACCTCCTAGAGGAACTGATTACTATTCTTTGCTGGAGCGTCATGGCATACGTTCCCTTAAAGAACGCAGCGAAACTTATTGCTCTCAATTTGTCTGGAAATTAATAAATGGATTTGTTCATTGCGGCGATTTGTTATCTAAGTTGCACTATCATGTACCTCGTTTCTCGACTATTTTCTGTTCTACGGTTGCAGTACCTATTCCGAAAACTAATATTTTGCATTATGCCCACATATATATGTGTAGCTTAGCAAATAAATGTTACAATGATATCTTTTTTGAATCTAGATAAATTTTCATCAATTTCATTTTATTTGTAAGCGCTTTATTCATAGTAACTCTTTACGCTAGTTATTCTTAGGTCTTTAGTTTCTAAGTCTTTTCACAATGTATATATGGCTTTGTATTATTTTTTTGTCCTGTAATTGGTATTCTGTTGGACAATAAATCCTGTTATTATTATTATTCCGAAGCAGGGTAGGCGTTTCCTGGTTTTGTCTAAGTAGCATTGTTTTCTTTTCTTTTCTTGTCTATCTGTTCTGAGGATAGTATCATTCTCGGCTTTGAAAACAGCCAGTCTATCGATCTTATTCCACAAGCAACGGTGGATTAGCGAGCTCAGTTGTAGTTTGCTTAGTTCGGTATCTAACTGTCCCAATTTTTTTCTCGTATGTTGAATTGATTCCCGTAGTACCGCTTGGCTTGTTTGTAGTAAAATCCGTTTCTGGTCGTGTGTCCGAAAGGGATTGTTTCGACGAGAACTCGCCAATCTTCTTCTGGACACTCTCGTTCGGCTAGCGATCGGAGCTGCCCGCTTCGTTTTGTCCTTTATATAACCCTGCAGTGGCTGTGCATAGGGAGAGGGTACGCGTTGCGTGTGATAGTCGGGCATCACTGTCAGTTTTCTGCCGGTCCTGTGTTGCTTCTTGTAGCCTAGTGTTAGATGAAAGTAAAATAAATCCTTTCTATTAAATTGTATCATTTGCATCCTTTAAGAAAGATACTTTCTTATATCATGCATTTGTAATTTTTGCAATTTCACATTAACATCGTTTGTGGAAGCGGTTCGAAACTTGGCTATTAATCATATGCGCAATTTGTTCCTTAGCTATACGGAAAGCAATGACTTGATGATTTTTCTACGCATTGAACAAACACTGAAACCGCATTGCTGGTGTTTAAAAATAAGTAATGTTAACATAATAGTTCGATAGTTAATGCAATAATTTTATTCCCTCGGTATGCGTGATATACACCATAATATTATGCGATATAGGAAAAAGGATAAATGTACGCAAGGATTGTTGTTGTTTCTCCTTACTTTTTAATTTTTTTTGGTTTCGACGTATACAACTGTTACGAAAATACTTGGCGTTGAGGTTTTTGAGGATGGATTTACTGGTTTTTGTTCTATGGAAAGTTCAAATGGTGACATACCACATACTTACTAGCTTTACTTCTCTGCAAATAAGTGTTATTTTTCTTAAAGAAAAAGAAGAACGAGCGTCAAATAATTTTAGAAATTGTTGTACAAAACGACACAAAAATGAGAAACTAAGGAAAGATTAGTAACAATTTTTGCATTTATTTATATAATATGCTTTCCTCAATATAACATAACGTTACGCTTTATACAACGCAGTTTTTATTACGATCTTGTTCTTTAAAATCATTTCGTAATGTTACGAAATCAGCTCTTAAACTCACAAAAGAAAGACTTTTTGCACATTGTTTAAATGTTCTTAACGTAAAAAAGAGTTCATTAATTAACAAGAGAGGGTATCTTTATTTTCTTAACAAGCAATAGAATTCTGAAATAGAAAGAGCGAAAATGAATTTTGGGAAATAATATATCGTATACTGAAATTATTTGGAGAAAACTGTAATCTATAATAAATAAAGAAGGCTGTCTACCATCTTTGTGCAATGCTAATAAAATCAGAGGGGATTTGGTAACACTGTACTACAATAAATTAATAAAACACTGTAATTACTAAACGAGCAAATTAAAAATAAGTGCAAGTGAAACAGAATATTTTGAGACATATTCTTAATAATAAAGAGGTTACGTCAACAATTGCATTACAGTAAGTAGAAATAAAAAACGAAAATAATGGTCTTATAGTAGTAGTAAGAGGATTCCGTTTTTCCAAGCTAAAGCATATGTGTAGTATTTTCACGAACGGTCGTTTTTCTTTATATTAATTAGATGCTTTTCTCATCATGGCGAACATCGCTCGCTGAAACCACTGTAGAAACATACAGTGTGATGCATGCCGAGCTAAACCAACCGCTAAAAGGATAAGCATGCATATCAGTAAGTGCTTATTATTATGTCTCTACTTAGCATTACCTAGTTTATTTTATTTGAACTACTACGAAGCCGCGAAGATGATATCCGTGGTATGCCGACGAAACGAACAATTCTAGTTATTACTATATACGCCTTATCCTAATTAAACATACTATTACTAATTAAAAATATTATAAAGCAGAATAACACCAAGATAAGAAAACGTTGTAAATACAGCTTTCTCATGGTATTAGAAAAAGACATGAGAGGCATAAAACGCTAACAAACGGACATGCTTCTGCCTTCCCGGGGTCATCAGCGTGGTTTCGAGCAGTGATTTCACTAATACCACGAGAAAGCTGTATTTACAGCGTTTTCTTATCTTGGTGTTATTTTCTAGGCATTCGTTTGAATGTGTTATAAACCAGAATGTCTAAATAATTCGTAACTTTGATATAATGAAGCACATCGCATAAGAAATGAGAGCAAGAGGTATGAAAGTCACAAAATTTATGGTATATCTTGAACAACGCGGAATTGATAAAAGATTAAAAACGGGAGAACATCAGCACATGTAATTATTTGTTTCAATGGAAACTAAATGTACGTGTAATAAGAATTATACTTATTAATATAAAATGAACGTGCATACGGGAAGAAGATAAAAATTGTATAATTTGCTATAAAATCATTGAGGCATATTATACATGAGGCGTGTTATATTTTTACTTTGTATCCGGCTGCTTGTTTAATTTTGAACTTCTCAAGGAAGTTCTGAATGCTGGGAAATAATATACGATTTTAATCAAAATTCAATGCTAATGAATCCTTAATATAAATAGGAATAATAAGTGTTGGGATTGCTGGCATAATAATTGCATATGTAATATACATGTGTTCACACATATAAAGGTACAAGCGTATCATATCAACATAAATTGTATATACCTACCTAGTCGTATGCTGTATGTATGCGCACAGAGTATTTCTAGAAACACAAATATTGAAGTAATTCAATGATAACCTTGGGAAAGGACACTTATACGCAGCCAACGTACTAAGTATATGTAAATATAATTAATGTTTAATTTATTAATTTTATTTTAATCGTTTAAGATTGTTTATATGTAAACTGTTGACCGATTACCACTATGTTGTAGTTTTACTAATATTATAGCATACTTTGTGAAACAAAAAGTTGTCATTGCACATATTTCGCTAATTAGATCATATATTTTTCTTTTTAATACGTACCCACTACAAGTTTCTAGAAAAACTCAATGTTAGCGTTATTATCTTAGTATTTTACACAATAATAAAATAAGCCTCTCGGCTATACGCTAATGCATTTTATTTAAAATTCTGTGATAATAAATTTCAGCTCTGCACTGACAAAAATGATTTCACTAATTCAGCACAAAGTATTTTGTTATCAATTTTGCATTAAAAAGCATGCATAGTATAAAATGACAATATGTTTATTGGATTAAATCTGTTTTTGTGTTATACCAAAATCTTTTAGTGTTAACTTGAGAATTTTCTAAATTTTATTTTGTGTAATATAATTTCATATACGGTAACAGCGAAAACAGCCGTCTCAATATATACATATATATGTACACAGATAAATCGCTGTAGGATAGCGAGAGCCGGCGCATTCCGATCGTGTATTCGGGCGAGGTCGGTGAATGAGAAAGCGTTAGTTACTGTGATCATAGGCATAGTGCAAGATTTGCGACATTCAAACGAACGACAATTAATTAATAATTACAAAATAAACTTGTTCAGTTATAACCAATTATTAAACTTAAATTAAATATTCAATCATTTAGTAAAAGGCACAATTCAAATTTTTCTAGAATTTATTTCAGAACACTTTCAATATTTACTTATAAATCTATGTGGAGTGACAATTTATGCCAATGCCACTGTTTGAATTTGTCACCAGTTTTGAACCATTGCGCATTCCTTGATCTCACCACATTTTGGCGATCAACCTATATATATTGTAATGATATGAAATATTGTCTATTAATTATTAATGAGTTTTTCTAAATTTTACTGGTTTACTTATTCCAGATATTTTCTCGTCACTGTTTGGTGCATTTTTTATTATGTTAGAAGTTGGAGACAAAGTACCGTTAGTACTCCCTCTTTATGAATTTTAAGCACAGATATTCAATCTGTACAGGTTTCTTTCTAAAGTTTTACAAATATCCACTTTGGGTATCCTTTATTAACTTATTATTCACAATTTTCTTGTTAAAAGAAAGAGTACCTTCAACAACACTTACAGAGGAGACGTAAACTTTATTCGCGTTAAATGACGATTGCAAGGACTGTGTGGATGTACAATTCACAGGTATAGCAGTAAACTCCACTCACACAAATTAATTAATTATGCGGAACGCAGCGTTGAGAGCACGTGGGCTCTATTGTCAACCGTGTTACCGACTAACGGTAACACGGTTGACAATGGGAGCCCACGTGCTCTCGAAACGCTGCGTTCCGCATAATTAATTAATTTGTGTGAGTGGAGTTTACTGCTATACCTGTGAATTTATTCGCGTTTATTATATATATCGCTTTTCGGAAACATATTATTTATATAAATAAATATTTCCAAATTTCATTCTTAAAAGACGTTTAATATACTGTACACATTTCAATCACATTCTATAAATATGCATTATTACGAAATTATACTTATAATCTTCAAAATTTCTTGTACGAGGATGGCACGACTGACAGCATTTACCTATATAATTTCACTTATACCAAGTATGTGTCTACTGTGTGGCCTACCATATAGGCAAACAAATGTGTTGCTATGAATAAAAACAAAAGAAAACATCGTGTCAGAGTCACACACGTTGTCATCGTTTCTCCTGAGAATAATTACTTATTTTCTCATATAAATCTATAATTTTACAAAGATCTTCGTTTATATCCATTCATAAAGCGTATAAGCTGATACAACAAATGAAATCTGGAAGTTCCAGACACATATTTTGGAAGCCGAAGACTAGTCCATCTTAAAGGCGAGAAATTACGTGCGAGTGAGTACGATTTCAAAGATTAAAGACGTCGAGTCTTCTTAAGTTCTTCAAAATTATTTGTATCTATTGCTCTCATTTTTGTTTCGTATATTAATTAGAATATTTAAAGATTAGCTAGACAGGGATTACCTTAGGTTTTCTATAAAAAACATACCTTTTTTGTAAAAACGCGGTATATATTTATTAATTTGTCAATATATTTATCTTTTCAACCTTGGCAGATATAAGATAGGTTGCAGGATATCTCGTATATAGCTTGAGCTTCAAGTGATATCTTATCGTTCGGGTTATTCGGAACTTGCCATATTTTCTGTCAATAAAAAATATGGTTTGGATTTGGTGCTTTTGCAATATTGTATCTATTTTTATCCATTGTACCTTTAATGTAGAGGAGGTATGGTTGTGCTTATAGAGTTAACTGAGAATTAACAGAAACTGTTTGTCCATATTATATATTTGATCTCGTTGCTTTCGGTTCGAATGTGACTGACATAGGCTAACTGCTGAGATCTTGACACCAGGATTTTCACTTCCTTGTATCTGTACAGTATGGTGGTGTGATTGCGCGTTAAAGTAGCGGTTGGTATGAGTTGCTTACTGGTATACCATATAGCCCAGGATGCTGTCCTGTCTCTGTATTTCACAAAATAGTCAAATTAAAAATATAACGTTGGTAATACCAAAGAAATTAAATTATCATTTGAAAACCAACGGAAGTTACATTCAAAATCATTTAATTGATAATGCACTTGACATTGATATTAAATATTGTGTCTGCCTAGATGTGGGGATATAACTGCAGTCATTAATACATCAAGATATTTAAAGTAGAGGTTTAAATTTAGCGAATTAAATAGCGATTTGTTCTTACAATCTCCACTGCATAAATGGAAAACGCGCTTGTCTAGCTGTTTAATGAGCAAATTCACGTTGGATTTATACACACGATTTACTACCAGGAAAGATCAATACGACGGAAAAGCAGAAAGATAATATAGGTCACGTAAATCAAAACATTCCGATGTATTTCCCAAACTGGGCATTAAGAAAGCAACAATTGCTCAAAAACTCTACACGAACAATATTCTAAAGAAACAATGCAATTATCTAAGAATGGCGATGATATATTCATATTGGCGTACGACAATTTACTTCCTTTTGTTCGAAACACATGAAAAATGTATGATCCCACACTATTTGACGTACGCAAGGTTTAACCTTACAAAAACTGGCTTTATACAACCGCTACTCTATTAATTCTACTTGTTAATTGTGGTAGTAGAAATAGTAGTGGGTATACGTCTGGAAAAAGAAACGATATTGTAGTTTCAATCTGTAGCGTCATATAAAACAAACACTAGTTTTTTACCATTGGGCATATGCACATGTATGAAGAGTCTTAAACATATTAAAACTATTTACAGTAAGTGTAAATTATCACTTAAATTTAAACCTAACACAAAGATAAGATAATTAAAGAATATACTTGAAATATTTAAGCTCTATCTACAATACCTATAGATTATTTCCTACATCCAATTTATCGATAGAGAAGAATAGAGCATAGAATCACTTATTTATCAAGGTGAAGAAACGCAAAAGTTTTTAGAGTATCCAAGAAAATTATATAATTTTTAATAGTTTTCGCATTGTATGTGTTAAGGACTTAACATTGTTTTTTATATTTTATATATTTTTTTTACTACTATGTATTTTATCTTCTTTGCATTATTATTTTCATTTAGAATATTACTTTATTTTCATTTTTATATTTATTTATTTTGCTCTCTTATATCCAATTTTATTTTAATATGTATGTACATTACGCATTGTATATGTATGCAAGTCAGCCATTCGCATTACGCTAGCTAAAACTGCCTAATTAGAAATCATTCACTGCAACGTCGTCGGATATGTAATGGGAATTTTCTTAAAATTTAAGGTACACAAGCATAGGCAGTCGTCTCCCGCGCGACGGTCGAGGTATTAGCGATCGTGTACTCTCGGTCACCTTTCGTACCTGGTCGTAACGTGTACAGTAACGTCGTCGTAAGATTATTAGAGATTTCTAAGATTTTCTAGTTTTGGCGGGAATCGTCGAGGACGTTGTCTATACATTTATTTCTGGCGGGAGTCATTTGGTAACGTCGTCGGATCGCATGTATAGATTTTTAATAAGTATAAATTCTCGATTTTCTATCATCGTACGTCGAGGCTACTGTGTCCATTGTCGTCTATACATATTTTTAGTCTTCAGTTAAGTTTGTGTCGGAAATTATTTTGGTGAGATTGTCGGCGCGCATGTATAGAGCTCCTCTACAAGTACGATCACTCCGCTTCTTGCTGACGGTCGTTGCGGCCGCAGCGCCCGTTGTCTTTGTACGTTTGTTCGGTCCTTGTCGTATCGGGACTTAGAAATTTTTCATTTAGTTGCTCGTCGTAGCGGACGAGTGTCACGGACCAGTTTTCTTATGTAATGTCGGCATCATCGCTCCGTTTTACTTGTCGGTGCGCAGTTCGCACATTTGCTGGTTACTGGATTTTTCCCTTCTTTGGGGCGCAGTAGTAGAGAGCTAAAGATTGCACATAGCGTAATATTTCAAACGAGAACGCCTGGGTAGCTGTGACATTACTTTTGTATTGAGATCGGCTATTATCGCTACTGTCGTCCTCGACCAGGCGTTCAAGCTCTAAGAGATAGGGTGGGTTCCCTATAAATGTGAAAATAACAAACGTATTTGGTCAAGTACAAATACATGCCAATAATACAGGGCCAAGTCCCTTAGGCAAATTTAAAACAAGGAAAGTATATTAGGCTCCCGAAAAGGGACATATAAATAAGCATAGCACCGAGGTGCGCTTATAAATTTAAGAAATAAATAGGGTTGGCTCTCTATAAAAGGTAGTGGTGCATGCAAACAGATAGAGGCATTAGTACATGCCTCTAACAAAGCTTCAGCGGAAGCATATAAGAGTTTAACCTTTTAAACAGAATTAAGACATAGCTTTGCAACGTACATGCTGAGGCATTACTTTATGTTGCTACCAATGAAAATACATATACAAATGCTAATGTACATTACATGTATAAGAGAGCTCGAATAACTGCAATTATTGCAAATATATATATCTTACGTACATCGTACATGTACATAGGCAAGAGTGGAAACCGTGTAACCATTTCATTTTTAAATATATTTTTTTGCGCATGCGCATTGAGTTTCACTGTACAACCTCTCCTCTAGGCTACAGCGGCGTTGTTCTTCAAACCAGTAGAACGTAACAGTATGTATTATTGTTACAAGCACTACAAATAGCTCCTAAATGCAAGAAATTTTAGTACATTCGGTGATAAAACACAGGTGGAAGATTAGTTGCCATTTGAGATACTCTAACCAAACTACTCTGAGTACTATACATAACTGCTTTTAAATATTTCAGTGGTAGTATAAAGTTTGCATACCTCGGAGGGATGTCGAAAAAAAGTGCTAGAATTTATTTACATTCAAATTAAATGGCTCTTAGATTCATGAATCAGAAGTTAGTATCCACTATTATAGCAACCCTATAGTATTTATATATGATCACACAATACCGGTTATTCGTATATCGCCATACATCAATGAGTAGTTTATACGAGTGTGTCCGGCTGCAGTGCAATCGTACCCCAACTTGTAATGTTGTTATAACAAATATGTATAAAGGTATGCATATAGGTCTTGAAATATGTGTTTTTGATTCAGGATTTGTAAGATAGGAAAATAAGTATAACATAAACGTCTACAACGATTTCTCAGTTTTTTCAATCAATAGTAATAGTAAGTAATAATTAGTTAGTTAGTTAGCAGAGGAGACGTGGAAGAATTCGGTTTCTCGTTACTACTTGTACGGCCTTAACCGTTCTAAATTTGGTGACACTGGACTACCACTTGAAAGTTGTTTATAGAGTTTCTTTACTATCAAATCTATATTAATAAACTTGTTTAACACGAACAAATTGGAAATACCATACTACTAAAATTAACTTATAATATTTCACAAGTAGATTAATTATTGATCCTTTCATTAATTTGGGAGTAGTACTCCTTTAAAATCTCCTCTAAAATAGAAAATATAGCAGTATAAGTATACATACATACATGCGTGTCCCAAAACTTATATGCGCATAACTGTTAGCACTATAAACTCCTAACATTTTCAAAGCAGGTTATTAGGTATTCTTAGTCAGAAATGTTTATTGTTTATACAAGACAACGATGTGTGTACAATCTTCTTACGGTTCACATAAGCCGAACCGTCTGGCGATATGCACTTGATGCAGTTTATTAAAGGCGCTTACCGCAGAAGCAGGTCAACTCGCCCGCGGCCAGCGCGCTATCTATCAATAAAAAAAATGCGTGTCATAACGTTTGTAATTTTACCGAAATAGACGTATTAATTACGTATACGCCCATATGTGGATATATTATCGCGATTTTTTTACACTCGTTACACAGGTAGTGATAGGGATTGATGTTTTCAGGGCGTAATGTGCCTGGTGTGCGAGCGCGTGTGGTCAATTCTGCACGTGCTGTGGAGTACCATTTACGTTTCATGCGGAGCAGCACAACTCGTTGCTGGAATATTCTTCCTAATTTCGATACCGGCTCTCCATTTAAGTAGTAACCTATGGGCTGGAACATGGGTGAGTATGTAACACAACTTCCTTAACAATATTATTCTAATTTAGTTTGAAGTACTTACCTATTATAATACGCTCTAAATCAAACTTATTTGTTATTCATTAAATATTATGGTAACTTTTTGAACTTAACCACACTCATCAAACTTCTTTAAGATCAACATGATTACTTCCGCGAACCGAAGTGATATAATACAAAAAGTGAAGCTGGTTACTCCGATAAAGCAGGAACTTAATATTGTTTCAGTTTATTACTTTTAAATTAATATGCGTATATGCGTATATGCTAATCTCTAAAAAGTTAGCATCGAAAACCGATATCAGATATAGTAACGATTATCTACTTAGCTAGAAAATTATATTTTTCGAATTTGTCAAAATTGCAAAAATGCTATTTTTTAGAAAGGAAGCAAGCTTTCATTGATTTTTTTTTGTTATGTGTTACTTTTAGCTTACTGGCAACTTTTTCTTATATTTTCGCTAATATCTGTCACATATATAGTTTTTGGGATATTTATCAGGCATTGTAATTTAATTGAGACTAATAATCTTTCCTAAATGAAAACTTTCGAAATTCATAATCACTAAATGATTCATAATCACTAAATGTAATAGGAATTACAAATTATTTCGCTAGATTTATTATTATTTAGAGAAGCGTAGTATTTTTGCAAAATCGATGAGTTGTTGCTAGAAATAATATTCTTGAATGATACTAAATTTCGGTTCAAGTGGCCACCAAAAGGTTTGCTCCACCTATGTTAGTGAATTACATACTTTCATATTTTTTTACAATTCGAAATCTTCACATTTTCCATATTAAAATTACTTGATTTGTGTCAGTTTCGTAGAGAAATTAATAATTAATTTAACGTTTGGTGTTACGTTCTCCTGGTTTGAAGAACAACGCCGCTGTAGCCTGCTCGTAAATTCCTAAATTACTTGACCAATACTTACTTGTAGAGTATGTTCGCTTATTTACTATATGAAAGGTTGTACAGTGAAACTCAATGCGCATGCGCAAAAAAATATATTTAAAAATAAAATGTGTACACGGTTTCCACTCTTGCCTATGTACATGTACGATGTACGTAAGATATATATATTTGCAATAATTGCAGTTATTCGAGCTCTCTTATACATGTAATGTACATTAGCATTTGTATATGTATTTTCATTGGTAGCAACATAAAGTAATGCCTCAGCATGTACGTTGCAAAGCTATGTCTTAATTCTGTTTAAAAGGTTAAACTCTTATATGCTTCCGCAGAAGCTTTGTTAAAGGCATGTACTAATGCCTCTATATGTATGCATGCACCACTACCTTTGTATATGGGAGCCAACCCTATTTACTTGTTAATTTTATAAGCGCCCCGGTGCTGCGCTTATTTATATGTCCCTTTCCTGGAGCCTAATACATTTTCCCTGCTTTAAATTTGCCTAAGAGACTTGGCCCTGTTTCATTGGCTTGTGTTTGTACTGGAATCAAACACTTTCGTCTTTACACATTTATAGGGGAACCCACGTTTTCTCTTAGAGCCTGAACGCCTGGTTGAGGGCGACAGTAGCGATAATAGCCGATCTCAAAACAAAAGTATGCAATGTCACAGCTACCTAGGCGTTCTCGTAAGAAATAATACGCTATGTGCAATCTAGCTTTTTACTACTGCATCCCGAAGAAGGGAAAAAAACAGTAGCCGACAAATGTGCGAATTGCGCACCGACAAGAAAAACGGTAGAGATGAAGCCGACATAACATAAGAAAATTGGTCCGTGAAACTCGTCCGCATCGGCGCCCAACTAAATGAAAAAATGTCCAAGTCCGCAAGCAAGCAAATTTATACAAGCCCTCCGGCGATCTTGCGCAAATTATTCCCCCCAAAACTTTAAACTACTAAAAACTTCCAAAATTCGTCCGACGACCTTACTGTTAATGACACTTGAAAGGCACTTTTAGCAAGAGTATTATGAATGGCCGAATGCATACATATACAATGCGTAATATACATACATATTAAAATAAAATTCTACATATTTTACAGAGGGCTAAATAAATAAATGATAAAAAAATATGCTAAATGAAAAATACAGTAATAATGCTAACCCATACGGTTGTAAAGAAGATTAAATCATATGAAATACATGAAGTAGTAAAAAAAATGGATAAAACAAAATACATTTCCTTAGAAACTTAAACTTCTTCTACAAAAATATATCAGCAATGTTAAATTCTTAACATACCGGCCCCCTTGAAGCGACCATCTTCAACATGCACTACGAAAAGTGTTTTTTTAGTGTCTTTAGTCTATTTTGGAGGAAAATTGGCGCACTTGGTGAGAACAAAAATCACACACTAGCACAACACTGCACCTTTCAGTTAATTGTACAAAAGGTCAAAACCCTAAACAGAAATACCATTTCAATACATAATTCACATTAGCCGTCAATTTATAAGAATAATAGTTACCACAACGTTGCAATTGTTAAATACACGTTATACATGACAAACGCAACGTTAATTTTGTAACCATATTTCTACCAAACGCCGAGCAAACGTTGTAAAAACTTATAATCGTAACTAATGGTTTCAATTATCTTAGAAAACGACGTTGCTTGCTATAATATTAAGTTTGCAAAAGAACGTTTTAGTAGTGTTGAATTAAACATAGTTTGAAAACAGTGTTTGAAATTATGTTAAAGAGCATCGTTGTCATATATTTATACATTAATTTCATATAAATGTTATAAATTAACACTGAACAAAACCGTATCTTTAGTTACGAGATTCTTAAAAGCAACTTTATTTTACACAATCATAACTTCATAGAAGACATTTAGCATTTCAAGCTTATGATTGAAGTATTCACTGAGAGGAGTGAAGAATTCCAGCAGTCCTTGCAGTGTTAGGAAATAAGATATTGGTCAATCGAATTTATTTAAGGTTGATTCAACGAAAAGAGAGTGTTTGAGCTCTTTCAAGAAGATTAACTTATTGATTCTTTGATACATTGCCGCTTCCATGTTACGCAATACCCTTTTTCCAATTAACCTAGTATAGCTATGTATTGAGATTTGCAGATATCGCAGTAAACTCCGGGCCATACAAATTAATTATTTATTTGCAATTCAGTGCTTCTGGAGCACCTGTACTCTCTTTGTCAACCGAGTTACCGAGCGTTTATAAAATATTGACATAAAATAGGTTCTTTCCATTAAATCGTAACATTTGTATCTCTCAAGAAAGATACTTTCTTATAACATTGGCCTTATTTTGCGAAAGCAATTCGAAACTTAGCTATCAATCATATATGCACGTTATAGCTTAACTATACCCAAAACATTGACATGAATATTTATTATCATTCAGTCAATTAAAATAGTTCAACATTTTTCTACGGATTGAACAAACACTGAAAACGCATTGCTCGTTTTCATAAATAAATCATAACACAACAGTTCGACGGTTTATGTTATAATTTTTTCTCTCGGTATTGATAAATAACAACGTTGTTCTATACATTTACATGAACGTTATGTAAAAATGACAAATTAAAGTTGAAAAGTCGTAGATCTAGATGCATGTCAGATTGTGATTTAATTCTTTTAGGAGAAATTTTTAATTAAAATTCGTTTGGAAATACAAACATACGGAAAACTATGCATGGAAATACCATAGAAAATGCAATATATATTTTTTTAATTAGGTTTAAGGAGAATACATGTAGTTTAAAAAAGTATGTACAACAATACCATTTTCAGCATCCAAATGCAAAAGCAGTTAGTTACTTCTAGAAATTCTTCCATCTGTTAAAAGAAATTAAGTTCGCCTTAACGTAATAAATGGCGTGGTTAAGACTACACGAAAACTGTTTCCTTCTTTTCATTTTTATTCGATGAAATTTGGTTTAGGAAATGGCAATATATGTAAAACCAAATCTAGAATGTGAATGAATTAGAAAAAAATACGAAAAATGAAATTGCTAATGAGCATGTATGAAAGGCAAAAAGAAGCTACAAAGCAGATCGTAAATGACAGTGGGTCTCTAATTACAGAGATCAGCTCCCGTTCTGTTTAATAAACTCGAACAAGATTCGTTAGCTATTAACAAAGTTAAGGTCCTATGGAAACTGAAAACCCAGTTTCAATCAGTGGTTCTATTAACAATGATGATGAGTTCTTGATGGAAGGACATCTAAAAAAGAACAACGGCAGAGCAACGAGTCAAAAACTTCAGTACGGAAAAAATGTTGTTCAACTGGACAATAACCAATCCGTTTAATACAAATCGTAAACTTCTAAGTTTCACGAAACTTCATGCAATATTTTATGTGTCTAGTTATTGCATCCGTATATTAAGTATACAGTAGAGTTGATCAGTCTTTATTTCGTAGTTTTGAGGTTATGTAGATTCATGCATAATGCATAAGACTAAATGATTCATGCAAAAGACTCAAATGTCAGCTCAAAGCCAAGAAAAATGTATTGAATTAACAGCATTGTTATACTTGTTATGCAGTTGCAATTGTTAAAAATAAAAGATACTATATACCGAAATAGTCAGGAACTCCACAAATTACTAAAATGGGACTATTACACTTCATGTCTGTTAGAAGATTTGTACAAAAGCAGGTAAATAAAGCACGCAAATAGAGAGAAAATTCTAGCTAACAAAATCAATCTCCAATATAAAAGAAGATGGTAGTACGATTAATTAAAATAACGGGTAATTGAAGATATTATTGTAGCATGGTAATAAATACCTATGTGTACGTAGAGGAGTACGCATGGGTTTGCACCACTATATTGTCACACAATATATCTTAGGTCTATTTGTAAGTAAACTCGTGCCACTAAAACCACTTTAAGTAATTGCAATTAACTAAATTTTATTGAAAATGTTACGTAACATGTGAAAGTATAAATTCGTAATCAGCTTACGCATCTAAAGAATTCAACAATGTTTTATCTGTTTTCGAAATGGGCAATTTAATAAACGAAGCATAACACTTCACATTCCACTCTAATTACATTTCGTTTGTATATATTTAGCAATAATCTCATAAATTGTAGGTCTGTTAACCTAACCGTTAATGACACAAAAAAATGTTAGGTTTCTGTGTATTGACGTGATGCAATTCTTTGATATCCTTTCTTGTAAATTCTTTGTAAATTTACATCATCTAGGGTTGGTTCAAATATGCCAGGGAATAATAATAATATAGATTAATCGCATGGAATAATATCCTAGAAACAAATTGAAATTTCAACTGAGGTGACCTGATATGCATCAGATTTGTTTTCTCTTTATTAGAAACCCTTTTCATGTAACCACATGTAAAATATTCCAAATTCCTCCTGTAGAATCATACGAGTATTAGGAATTGCTAAATCTTTATGTAGGGTGTAGACCAATATACCATCCGCATCAAGCATATATCGCTCTCTTGTAATCAGTCTCTGTAATCCCAGCGAGTGCATTTCATTTCGCAGTTTCTTTAATATCTCGTGATAATACTGTTTTTTTTGGATTCTATAATCAGTATATTTAATTCATTTCTTAAACAATTACATTCTAATTCTCTACGTCCATTATTCCCGCGCATACTCCTTTATATATGAGAAAGTTTATTCCGTTTATGGCTGGTAAAGTAGGATTTACGTAGTCGATAACTCAATCGTACTGCATTAATAGCCACTTCTCTGCGTGAAGAGTTCATTGGATAAATATAGGCCTTTACAATGTAATCATACATATTATCTACTTAAGCATCTGTCAAAATATGTTTTGAATATTCACAAGCAAACCGAGGGTTATCGCTAGCAGATTTATCTCATATGTCGATTGCAGCACCTACTATAAAATGATCAGAAATCTTCGTAGTAATAATAATAATAATGATAATTATTGATTTTGGCTAGCATTTTAATTTCAGGCGAAATTGATAGATTTCTTTATGTAATAGATTATATACCCCCCAGCATCCAGAATAGCTATTTGAAGGAATTTCTAGCTTCCGTTGAATTTTGCAATACCACAATGATAATTCCTATAATTCAATTTGTGAATTTATACACTTGCTAGGAACGATTGTCCTCTGGTAATGGAACATAATCTTTATTTCGTTCTTAGATTAATATACAATAATATTTCTAGTCATACGTCATCATTGCCAGCTAATAAAACTTATAAGATGTATGGTTTTATGAAACTAACTACATTAATTATATTATGTGTTGAGCGGTATTTACTGGTCATTTTAGGAGGAATTATTACAGATAATAGAAAAATTACAAAATCCTTCGGAATCGTTAGTAGGATCATTGTAAATCATGGATGATGTACACCCAATACTATACGCTGTAGATGACACAAAGAAGAGTTTGAGAGTGTAAACAAAGATGCAAATTTTACCGGATTAAAACAAATTTGTATTGGTGCATCTACAGATCCGTTAAATAATTTCAAATATTATTTCAATTATATCAATATTACATAGAATTAGATGTCGAACGGTTGTTCTCTGCATATGCAAAGCATACCTAATCCTATAGGTTTCTCTCCAATCTCATATTATAGCTTTAATAGTTATTATAATTGTCACATGATTGTGTTTACTACAATAGCATCCATCCACTCCTGGTATTATCGGCGGTTGACTGGCAGACGATATATGTACACTTTGTTAATTTTTAAATGCGAATCGAAACGACATTGGAGGTAGACAGCCAATTTAACAAGAAGTCAATAGTAATGATGCGTAATCCTGGAATTCTTTTACTGTTTTACAATTTTTACTTCATGATGAAGTATTATTTTTCTTTTTTTTTAATTTACAATAAAATATACGTAATTAAAGCGTTGAATTCCAATTACAACAAACGGTCACGTAAACATTTGAGAAAATAATAAAAACGGGCAATGATGACAGTGCGTGTAACTGAAAGAAACAATCACTTGAAGGAGGGGAGGTATATATCTTCGATACTACCATAATATGGAACTTTTTCTGACCTTTAGGAAACTAATACGTCCGTAAATTGGTAATTAAAGAAACGGAATCGTTAGTGTTTAAGAAGTGGAGAAGTGGACAACCACATAGAAATCCTGAAAATATTCATTTATATATATTCATTTGAAGGAATTTATTACTTACCTAAAATTGTTTTAAAATGTCGAAAGTATAATTGATATTCTATATGTATACCCCGTATGTACTAGTGTATTGCTGCTGTATATATATTGATATATATGTAATGGTCTACAAAGACACTGCTACAAATATACAAATAAGAACAAAAATGTATAAGAAATAATTATTATAAATTATATATTATATTATTAATTATATAATAATAATATTATTATAATAAATAAAATTCTGGACAAAAAATATAATATATCTCACATGGCTTAAGTTAATATAAAACGGGAACGTTGAGAAAACCTGAACGTAAACATCTAAGAAAGTAGTAAATATGGGCCATGATAACAGTACGTGTGACTGAAAGAGAGAATCAAAAGACTGAAAGAGAGGAGGTATACTGTTTTTGGATTTTTATTTCCTGATGCAGTTATTTTTGAATTTTTTTACTTACAATTAAATATATGGAATTAAAGTGTTGAACATAGTTACAAGAAACGGTTACGTAAACATTAGTACTCATAATGTTTATTCTTTGCGAAGGGTTCATTCATAACCACCCATTTTGAAATGTTTGTGACCTTAACTTCTACGCATCAAGCTAATAACTTCGCAAACGAGTAATTAAAACGATGTTTTTTTTATTTTGCGGGGTTCATATTACTATTTAACCAAAATTGTTCGAAAACGTATTTAATCAGTACTTAATAATATCACATTACATCGGATATGCAAATAATGACTAATACTACCAATAATTAATAATATATCAATATCGACAGAAATAAGACTATATTAATGAATATAAATTTATGTAGAGCATTTACTTATTTCATTCGACAGGAAATTACCGATAAAACACTTAGAAAAGAAAAGAAAGAAATATATTTATATAACTTCAATTATCACATCCTTAATTCGATTTAAGTTAAGTTAAGTATAGCCTTTATATTAATATCAAAGTGAAAGTTCTTTGGAAAATATTATTTTAATAAAAAGAAAAACATTCTTAATTACAAAAAGAACGGTCAATAAAACGGCAAAATAAAAAGCAAGTAAAGCAGAAATTAAGATAAAGGCGATAACATTTAATATTTCGTCCAAAAGAGATTGTTGGACGTGGCATCTCGTAATCTTCTTCCCATTGAGCCCACGAGTTCGTCGCAGATCCTTGTGGTTCTGAAGTCCTCCCAAACTCTACTTGCATGCGCTCTTGAGATGCTGCACAAATATCATTCCATCGATTTACAATGTAATCCCACAAATTTTCTATGGGATTCTGATTAGGAGACTTTGCGGGTCAACCCAAAAGGGTGAATTGCAGATGGGCTTCAATCCTATGTCTAACTAGACGCGATGTGTGTACCGCACTATTGTTTTGAACAAACATTAGCGACTCATCGTCCTACATCGCCCGCACGCTTGGCACCATAGCGCTTTCCAGCATATACGTATTAGTTTGCTCAAGGTCACAAAAAATTCCATATTATGGTAGTATCGAAGATATATACCTCCTCTCTTTCAAGTGATTGTCTCTTTCAGTCACACGCACTGTCACCATTGCCTGATTTTACTATTTTCTCAAATGTTTACGTAATCGTTGCTCAATCAATGCTTTAATTACGTATATTTTATTGTAAGTAAACAATAAAAAAACAAAAATAATATTTCATTATGAAATAAAAATGGTAAAACAGTAAGCAAAATTCTAGTTTACGCATCACTACTATAGACTTCTCTTTAAATTGACTGCCTTCCTCCAACGTTGCTTTTATTCGCATTTAAAAATTTACAAAGTGTACATACTGTGGTGGAAAATCCCAGGCTCGTTAAAACTTTTACCTGGGTTCTTTGAATTAAAATTTTGACTTATTTGTTTTGAATTAAGTGAAAATGTTTTCTAAATTAAAATACCAAATGTAAAGTTGAAAAGACAAATATATTGACAAATAAAAAAAATATATATACCGCTTTTCTACAAAAGAAAATATTTTTACAGAAAACCTAACGTAATCCCTGATTAGCTAAACTTGAAATATTCTAATTAATTTACGAAACTAAATATGAGATCAAAAGATAGAATTAATTTTGAAGAACTTGAGAAGATTCGACGTCTATAACCTTTGAAATCGTACCTACTGGCTCGGCTTTAGAATGGACTGGCCTTCGCCTTCCAATGTAATTGTCCAAATTTTGTATGTAGTATCAGCTGATACACTTTATTATTGGATATAATACGAACGTATTTATAATTTTAACCGGTGTGAAGTTTGCAATAGATTTCAGCAATAGAAAATCTATCGCTACATTTAACTCGCGATTTTTGAACACTGGGATATTGCCGATGTCGGAGACAACTCGTCGGGAGAGCTTTAAGATGTAAACAAGTTTGCCACCTTTTATTTGAGATTTCTGCTCACGAAGGTATTGCTAATGGGGAGAGGAGCTCGCCAGAAAAGTTTAAAAATGTAAACATTTTTGTAACAATTTTTATAAACAATTAAAGTTGGGTATCCTATTCGTTTATGGAATAGGTAAAGAATTATTTTTTTGCAGTGTTCGTCACCTTTTATTTGAGATTTTTACTCACGAAGGTAATGCTAATGGAGAGGGGAGTCTGCCAGAAAAGTTTAAAAATGTAAACATTTTTGTAACAATTTTTATAACCAATTAAAGTTGGGTATTCTATTCGTTTAAGGAATAGGTAAAGAATTGTTTCTTTCGCAATGTTCGCCACCGTTTATTTGAGGTTTTTGCTCACGAAGGTATTGCTAATGGGGAATGGAGTCCGCCAGAAAAATTTAAAAATATAAACATTTTTGTAACAATTTGTATAAGCAATTAAAGTTGGATATCCTATTCGTTTATGGAATAGGTAAAGTATTATTTTTTTTTCGTAGTATTCGCCACCTTGAGATTTCTGCTCACGAAGGTATTGCTAATGCTGTAATCAATTTATTATTTGTATCAATTCCGGAATATCGCCCAAGTAGGCATTTTTCTAACGGGTCGCTTTCTAACTTTGCAATTGTACTGTTCACAAAAATTGCGAATAAAATGTGAAGAGCACTACAAGAAATAATTATGCTTTACCAACTGTACTAAAGGACGGGATACTTAACTCTAATTGTTTATAAATTATGTTACAAGAATGTTTTAACACTTTTCTCTCGAGTCCGTTCCTTCCTTTTCAATAGCTCAGCTTAGAAAAATCTTGAATAAAATGTGGCAAAGACCACAGCAATAGATGACTCTTACGCTCTTGTATTAGCGAATAGGATATCCAACTTTAGTACTTTATAAAAATTGTTACAAAAATGTTTACATTTTGAAACTTTTCTGGCGGGTTCCTTTCTCGATTTGCAATAACCCAGTATGCAAAAATCGCATATCAAATATGGCGAACACTACGAAATATAATAACCTACTGTATTAGCAAAAGGCATATCCAACTTTAATTGTTTATAAAAATTGTCAGAACAAGGTATACATTTTAAAACTATTTTGGCGGTTACCTTACTCCCATTTCAATAGCTCAGTGTTCAAAAATCCCGAATAAAGAGCGGCAAACACTACGAAGAAATATAATGTGGCAAAAATTACAGAAATAGATGATTCTTAACATCTTGTATTACTGAATCGGATAACCAACATTAATTGTTTATAGAAATTGTTACGAATATGTTTACACTTTACAACGTTTCTGCCTGGTTCCATTTTCCATACGCAATAGCTTAATTTGCAGAAATCGAAAATAAAGCGAGTCGAACACGACGAGAAAAATAATTCTTTACCTACTTTATTGACGAATAAGATAATAATAATAAAAATGTTTTCATTTTTAAACTTTTCTGGCGGACTCCGCTCCCTATTAGCAATACCTTCGTGAGCAAGAATCTCAAATAGGAGGTGGCGAGCACTACGAAAATATTATTCTTTCCCTATTCCTTAAACGAATAGGATACCCAACTTTAATTGTTTATAAAAATTGTTACAAAAATGTTTACATTTTTAAACTGTTCTGGCGGATTTCCCTCCCCATTAGGCAATACCTTCGTGAGCAAAAATCTCAAATAAAAGGTGGCGAACACTACGAAAAGAAATAATCCTTTACCTATTCCATAAACGAATAGGATAGCCAACTTTAACTGTTTATAATAATTGTTACAAAAATGTTTTCATTTTTAAACTTTTCTGGCGGACTCCGCTCCCTATTAGCAATACCTACGTGGGCAATAATCTCAAAGAAGAGGTGGCGAGCACTACGAAAATGAAATTATTCTTTCCTTATTCCTTAAACGAATAGGATACCCAACTTTAATTGTTTATAAAAATTGTTACAAAAATGTTTACATTTTTAAACTGTTCTGGCGGATTTCCCTCCCCATTAGCAATACCTTCTTGAGCAAAAATCTCAAATAGGAGGTGACGAACACTAAGAAAATAAAATAATTCTTTACCTATTCCTTAAACGAATAGGATACCCAACTTTAATTGTTTATAAAAATTGTTACAAAAATGTTCATAATGCATATTCATGCAATGTAATTGAAATGTGTGAGTATTGTATATTAAACGTCTTTTAAAGATAAAATTTTGTTATAATTTACATAAGAGATGTTTACGAAAAGCGATATATAAGATAAACGATAGTAAAGTTTGCGTTTCCTCTGCAAGTGTTGTTGAAGGGACTCTTTTTTTTAAAACAAGAGAAATGGTAAATAATTAGTTATTAAAGGATACCCATAGTAGATATTTGTAAAACTTTTAAAAGAAACCTGTACAAATTAAATATCTGTGTTTAAAATTTCATAAAGAGGGAGTACTGACGGTACTTCGCCTCCAACTTCTAACATTAACCAAAATAAAAATTAACGGCGAGCACCAAGCAGTGACGAAAAATATATCTGCAATAGGTGAACTAGTAAAATTATAGAATAAAGTCATTGGTAAATAAAGGACAATTTATATCATTACAACACGTATGGGTAGCCCCGCTCACCACGCAGACAAGATTCCAGCTATAGTTATAACCTACAATTGCAAATCTTCTTCATTCGTGTTTAACCGCCAACGTAAAGACGGCAGTTTACATCAACTCGCATTATTAAACGATCTGAATATATTGCTGGCCAGAAAACAAACGTTCGTTGATTACATCAATAATATTACAAAATTTGAATTAAAAGTTTATTATCAGCGGATTTACAATTAGAATATCTAGGTAATTTAACTCTAGAGTTACTAGTTACTAGTGAGGGCATATTGTTTTGCACTTGCACAGTCCAACTATCAGTTGTGTCGTCACTTGAAAACGTATAGAGGAAGTTCCTCAAGCACGCCTACTTTAAGCAAAATGGAGAATGAAGATGCCTTAAATAAGATTTTGATCACAAGTTTCATTTGCAATCTCTGCAGTCGCGTTGTGTAATTTCTATATAATTTAATAAAAAGTAGAATTAATGCTCCGCTATCGCATAACACCCGGATGCCCAGAACACTGACACAAACACTGATTAAGTTGCCAATTCGTGAATGTATATTAGGTTCAGTAAGTTTAATACAAATGTTGACATCCATTTTTCGCCTCCTTGCTAAACATTGAATTGTTATATTTGTTGTAAGTTTAAATTATACAGTTTTCGTATTTTGGTTCAATAGTTCAAGTTAACATTGTGTTCATTCATTCTTTTCAGTTTTTCTATATTAAGTTATATTATTATATAGTATCCATGAAAAAAAAATAGATGTGAAGATTATTTCACATCTATTTTTTTAATAGGATAGCCAATATCTTGTTACATTTTCGAATGCAGACTAAAGACTGCTTTCAAAAATATCAGCATATTTATTTTTATTGATGAAAACGGAATACAAAAAATGAAAAAAATCTATCTAATACCGTAAAATTTGAATTTCTTTGAACACAGTAGAATTTAATCGAGAGTACAATAAATGTTCATTTAAAGTTAATTTAAATTATGCTCCATTTACAACTTGGCAGTTGTGTAATCGATGAACAAAATGTTTCATTGAATTCTATAACAGTTCAGTTATTCGTTCTAGTTTGTTTGGTCGATTTTTATATATATACTTGATATATTATATCATAGGATAAATTCAATTGTGGTAGACCATGAGAACAGCCTGGTCATTCAATTGATCCAATGCGTCCGATATAGTCTGCAGGAAATGTTTAGTTGAAATAAACACCAACATTACGCATAAAATTTGGTGGAACTCAATCCTATAGGAAGGTTGGTTTGATTGTAGAGAGAAAGCTATAATTTCCTAGCACAATCCCGTTCTTAATAAATTTAAACAGCCGTCACTATTTAAATTTTCTCTTATAATGCATGGTTTTATTACGTTGTTTCCAACGAAACCAGACCACACATATACCTTTTCAAGATGCTGTGTACGGACCACTTCCATCCAACGAAGGATTTCACTTGACTAGTAACGACAACGAGCCAGTACCACTAAGATAAAACATTGCTTCATCAAAAAGACTATTTGATTCACAAAATTAAGCTGTTCGTTAATAAATTCTGGCATTAATTCGCAAAAGTATACGATCTGCATCATCTTCAGTCAGTATGCATTTTGAAGGGTTTCAGTTTTACAAATTTCAGAATGTTGTCGGCAGATTTTTGAGAGATCTTATTCGTTGTAGCCAAATCATTATTTTTAGCTGTTGGTAAAATATTCACACTGGTGTCTTAATTGCTTGTTGTCCTTGAACATCCACTCCTTGGTAGATTTTTACTTGGCAAAATGCCAGTGACTTTTCAATTGTCCAATACATCGTACTTTTACTGATTTGACAATCCGGTTAAACAATACTAAACAAAGAGCGAACTTCCTCAAGAGAATATTAACTGCCACCGTATCAACATGTCATCGAAATGTCAGTTCTCTCAGATTCTATAAGTTTTACTATCATTGGAATTTATTATCATAATCAAATGATAGTAACGTCAGAAACTTGTGACAACAATCTAGTAAGTTGTAGTAAACTTTTCTTGATTACCAATCACCGTCTGTTCTGATCATCTGGCCTATCCCTCTAATTTTTTTTTTCAAATTTTTTTAATCTTCCAGAAAACACTTTGCCAATTAACAAGCATAAAATGCTAGGAGATATTAAGGTAAGTGGTTTCCATTATTTATAAACAAACTAAACAAATTACTTCGTCATTATCGATTTCAAGTAGCAATAGCAAATGTTTTAAAGAAGCACCATTCGATCTTGGCTTTGGCCATCTAGATGTCCAGATCTTAATTTTTATTTACGGATTTATAGATCAATGTTATATCTCTCCTATTGAGGATAGAGAAAACGTCTCAAACATACGAAAGTTTTAGAAATTTAAATCACGATGAATTGGAAGAGTTACAAGAAGAGAATTACAAAATAAAATTTTACTGTGTCCCGAATAGAATGGAGGACATTTAAAAATTCACGGTTAGCGTATCTATTAAATCAAAAAGTCAAAATTACCTCGGCATGACAAAGGTTTGCCACTCATTGAACATGCTTTTGCGCCGTCGTGTATTAACTCAGAAAATTCTTTTATAAGCCTCTATACATCCTCAACAAACCAACGTTTTCTAGTAACTCTAGCACTAACGCGATCTTCTTCTTTATAAAACCCACTGTCAATAATAATATACGCCAATTTCACCAAACAGGTAATTTACCAGGCTGCAATCATCCAGGATCATTAAGGAACATGTCTCAAACAGATGAATTAAGACTTAAACTCATTAACAAACTTAATTGAAAATTGCAAGAAATAGGATTACACGGCCGGGTTATATCAACAAAACAGCTTGTACAGCGAGATAATACTTCACAGATATCCTAGTAAACTTCACACAAATTAATTTCAAGAGCATATGGACTCTCATTACCAACTGAGTTGCCAACTGACAGTCACTATATAGTATAGCAAGATGTTTACAATGACCACAAACGCATCGCGAGTGGAGAATGAAGTGAAAAAAAATTCTTTGGATAAATGAGTCCAAATTCGAAATGGTCGGATAAAAACGACGAATTTTTCTGAGGAGGTGTAAGCATGAAACGTCATGCATGACTGTGTTGTACGGCTGTGATTCTATTCAGATTTAAAGTTATTTTTAATGGTTTTTTTAATGGTGCCGTGCAAGGTATTCTAGACCATCTAATGCCATCAGAAACAAGATTACTATCAGAAAATTTTATGCTTATGCAAGTTCCGAAGCACATATCAGTGTTAACTCGACCTGAATTCCGTAAAAATATAACAGGTCAAACTCACCAGGCGAATAACAGAAGAAGATCTGATAAGCAAACAAGGCATATTCAAAAGAGTTTGTTAGTTGCCATATGTTATGCATGCGGTATTAACTGCTAAGGGTTGTTATTTCGACAAGAAGAGAGTTTGATTTTGTTTTATTAATTACATTACCACATTTTTTGTGCTTTTGAGCGGATGAATATATATATATGCGATCTGTTTTGAGATTGTTATTAAATCGTAATACAGATTAGACAAAATCTTCGATGATTGTGAAATCCATTTTCGATGAACCAGCGAATTAACGCCCGCTCAGTGCAAGAGCAAACGTTATATTGCTAATGGTAGTAATATGGCTCATTTTTCTCAAAATATTTGACTATCGCAGCTCATACGCCCGTCGCGTCAAACACTTCACCGACACTTGACGGACATATAGTCCGAGACTATTATTCCTCCATCGCGAGCTCCATAGAAGACAATACATAATTCGAACACGTTAGTTAAATAATTGTTGCAACGTTCCAATGATTGAATACAAGTTACATGTTAATTCTATAACTCTATTTTTACCAAACGCCGAAAAACGTAGAATAACCTGCAATGACATTACCTAACATAATAATGATGTTGAATACAGCTACTCATGGTATTGGCTTTGGCATCGTTTTCGCTATGTTTGAACCAGCAGACGAATATGTTACACTTTTGGGACTAGTTAGAGCCAGGAAGGTTAGATATGGTGATGGTAGCAGAGAGGAAGTGTGCGAAGCAATTGACGAGCAAAAAATCGCTCGAAACGACGCTGATGATGACGGCTAGACAGAAACATGTGTGTGTGTTAACGTCTTTTGTCTCCTCACATTGTCCTTCTCGTGAATGATTTCAGCAATTCCATGAGTTGCTGTATTGTTGTGTATTGTTCTCTATACATTTTAGATGCCTTTATAATGATATTATACGTTTTAAATAGACCACTTAATTATTTATTCCGATTTTCATATTTATATTTTATATTTTCTCCCTGAATTTTTGTTTTACTCGTGTTTACGTTTTGATGTTGGAGATAAACTAGCGTTATAACTCCCTATAATTTCAATTTTAACATTCATTAAACATTCAATTTTTGCAGCTTTCTTGTCGTGTATTTCACATTGCAGTTATTTACATTCCCTTAATTTACGTGCACAATTGTGACGTAATTTCCACTATCGTAATATGGATGACCACAATATTCTGGAATTGTGAAGGCATTTTCCTAATTGACTTTAAGAGCGCAATACAACTGTGTATTATGCGTCTGTATTGATAAATTAAGGGACAGTATTTGTGCGAAACGTCGTGGAAAATTGACAAAAGGTGTGCGATTATTGCACGACAATGCTCCCGCCCCGTTTCATAAGCTGTCGTCCGCGAATGTGGCTTTCAAGAATTGGAACATCCACCGTATAGTCCGGAGATAGCTCCTTGCGATTTTTGTTTTCTAATTTCAAAAAAAGACCTTAGGGACGTCGTTTTAAAGACGACAGTGAGTAGTTGCAAGCAGGTGTTATAGAACATTTTGACGGAAAAAGTTATTATTATTTTTACAAGTGTATCAAATTATTAATTGATTGTTGTAATAAATGTATAGAAGTTAGGGGAAATTACTTATTGAAAAATAAAATTTCGGATATTGTTCCAAGTTCCCTTTTTCTATATTAGGCCGAGAATTTATATCGGCTACCTCGTGTTACTTATAAAAATTTTATTATCTTAAAAAAACACACCCAATCTTTTAAACTATCGTTCGTAGAATGAATTCACAATCTTCATGTTTAATTGAAAATACGCGGCATCCTTAGAAGTAATCGCTCCAAATATCATTTCACACTTTCTGTAGAGCATTCCAGAATGCTGCTTTGTCGGTTGGATTCTTTTCCGGACCTTACGATCTAAGTGGTACCGCAACAGCTCAATGGGGTTGCAATCAGGGTGCTGTGGTGGCCACTCCAGTAAGGATGGCACTCCTTCAGAATATTTGTGTTGAAAACAAGCTTTAACCACCTTTGTTTGGAGTCGTTATCTTGCCGATAAGTAAACCCCTTGCCAATTAATTCATATCCAGTTGGTACCGGATCGTTTTCTAGGATTCTCAGATACATATTTTTGCCATTCTCTCATCTATTTTAAGTAATTTTCCAATCCCTCTGCTTCCAAAGCAAGCCCATACTATGATGTTTCCTCCTCCATGTTTCACTGTTTTTGAAATATACTCGTCTAACATTCTTTATCCAGGGCGACGAATAAACGTGCCACATTTACTTCCGAATGACTTTAATTTCGATTCGTCCGTCCATAACACATTTTGCAATCATTTACACTTCACTTTGCGTAGGTTTTTGATCAATATAATCTTTTCCGTTTGTGTAGAGAACTTAACCGTGGTTTTCTTACTGCTATAGGAGCCTTCAGACCGGCTTTTATTTGTCTCCGTTCTATTGTCAACACACTTATTGATTGACAGCGTTGTACATTAAACTCCACTGTAATTTGCGATGCGATAAGGGGCCGATTTCTTAGGAAAATCACTCGAGTGTAATAGTCGTCACGTTCCATCGTTGAGCCATGTAGGTCTTCCACTTCGTTTCCTGCTTTGAAACCTACCGGCTTCTTCCTTTCTTTTAATCGCCCTACGCGCACAACACTTAGAAATACTTAATTGTCGAGTAATCTCTCTATTTAAAACATTTCTTTCGTATAAAACCCGTATTCTGGCGCATATTTGAATATCCAATTTCCTTATTTTTGCCATATCTTCAAACAAATAAACTTACTAACCGCCGATATAATAAAGAGAGAAAATAATTTGTCTAGTAATCTATATTTCAATCTATATTCCATCTTAAAATGAAGACGCAAAGTATAAATAAAAGTAGCTAATCTTTAAAATCGTATAATCAAAAATATGACTAGAAATTAAAAAAGAAATGGAAGTAATTGATGGTCGTGACTATATTAAATCCCTCTTTAATTCTAACAGTAATATTATTAAAGTTATTGGTATCCAATAATGAGAGTAAGTAAATAAATATTTATAAAAACTGTCTTGCCTCTCGTAACAATGGAAACAGTAACGTACCTTTTAAATCTTTAAAAGCATATAATCGTCATAAATAAATAAACGCCCAATAAATGTTACTATGTTTGTGAAATGTTCAGGAAATATGTATTTTATTTATATTAGGAAATGATGAAAACTTCAACCAGATACGATCGTAACAATTAATTTAAATACTAATTAATCCATTAGGCATACTAAAAATAAGCAAAATCAATGGTAACCCTTTATGTGGTATTTCAAGCTTCTAAGATCCTTTGTTGAAGGACATGTACATTATTTGGTAGTAGTTGTAAATTGTAAATCTACTCTTCTGCCATATCCCACACGTGTTCTATTTACAGTAAGTCCGGCAAACGAGAAGGTTATGGTAAGCGATCAACATTAGCATTATCCTGAAACGCCATAGTAGCCTTCGTGGTATTTGGACGTGCATTATTTTAAAAGTTGTTGAAAAAATGGTATTAATACACATTGCTTATATTAGTACAAAGTACATCATTTTGAAAAACTTTAACAAGATATATCAACGTTTACTGGGTGTTCATTTATCTATGATAGCCAGTATATATATATAGTTTTACTCAATTCTATCATATATAAAACAAATGTGTAACAACCTAAAAGTAAAAAAAGGATCTTCTGTGTACATACTTTTTTGAAAATACTTACTGTGCCGATTCTTACTCTATAAAAGCGTATTAAGATTATTTAAGGTAAATGTATATATCTGCTTTTTTATCTATCTTTATTTCTCCTTGTTAATTTTCAGAACATATTCGTGGGTATTGGAGGTGGCATGGTTGCGTGTTTTGGTCAATTATCTGTCCGGCGTCAGGAACTTCTGCTGTACATGGCCGTCTCGATTCTAATTGTAAATTCCGTCAATACAGTTTTGAGCGAATGGGGTTACTTCATTGCAGACATGGAGAAATTACTATCTGCCCACCAATATCAAGCGCTCATCAACTACGGTAACGAGAGTATGATTATAGGACAAGGGTGAAGCTTTATGCTATAATTAAAGCCTTACTTTACTTAACCTGGCATTGTGACTTGATGATTTGTTTCAGTTTATTTTACTTCAGTCTTACTGCTAATAATAGAAAGACAAACTAGGCAAACTTCAAAATAGACAGGCTAGCAGTTTGTTGCTTTTGATATAAGATATATGTAATTATTAACTTGAAATAGGAGTACTAAATATGAAAGGTTTCGGGAATGATTGGTACCATTGGTGCACATATGTATATTATCTTACAATTATAAAATAAATTTAATCGGAAACCTAAAGTTCCATTCATTGAGTATCTACAATGCAAATAATAGCGATACTGTACTACCAAACACAATTAGTTTATACTTGTAGTTAAAAAGCACGAGGGCGACCTGAAATGTTTCCGGAATCGACAAGAAAAACACGGTATTGGTGTGGTTTTTATGTTTATTATTCGATGTGGTCTTCTCGAAGATCAATACACTTTTTCAAACGGTGCTCCAGTCTTTTCAAGTCGTCGGAAAAGTAGGATGTTTCGAGGTCTGCAAAATAGCTATCTGTAGCGGCGATGACCACATTTGAGGCAAATCTCTTTCCTCCCCGTGATTTTTTTCAGGTTTGGGAATAGGAAAAAGTCGCTGGGGGATAGGTCCGGTAAATATGGAAGATGAGAGACTAATTCGTAGCGTAACTCATTTAATTTTGACACGCGAAATGAATGAGCCGATAATTGTCGGTAGGAAAGCACTTTTTCCGCCGCAAACGAAGCTATTTCTCCTTCAATAGTGCATCGAATCGGGTCAATCAATCGTTGTAGTATTGCCCTGTGATCGTCCTTCTCTTCTGCAGATAGTCGATGAGGATCACACCTTCAGAATCCCTAAAAATGGTCGCCATGACCTTTCCGGCCGATGGAACGGTCTTCGGAGCCGATTCGAACGGAAAACCTACAGTTTCGACTATTCCGTGGTCTCCAGTACGTAGTAGTGGATCCAACTCTCATCTAAGGTTATGAAACGCATGAAAAAATCCCTTGGATTGCGTTGGATCCTGGCCAGACACTCCTCCGAAACGGTCACCCGATTTCGTTTTTGCTCCGGTGTGAGCCAACGCGGTAACTATCGCGCCGAAAGCTTTTTCATGCCCAAAATTTTGTGTAGGATATGCCCAACGCTGCGATGCCTGTTGTCTCTGCTATCTCTTTCAGCTTCAATCGACGATCAGCTAACACAACATGATGAATCTTGTCGACTATTTCATCGTTGGTAGCTGATGCAGTACATCCGCTATGAACCTCTAGCAAAATATTTCGAATTCTCGTGGCCGTTTTCCCAGCCAACCAGAAGTGTTTTATCACTGCACGAAATTTCATTTTATCCATTTTTGCGAAACCGCCATCTCTTGCCGATTTGGGAAATATTTTAGGTCGCCCTCGTACAGATACAGCAAAGATATATACTATATATTTCATATACAAAATTTTATCTTTACGTTGAAATAGTTCGGATACTGCTGGAATTGTAGGAGCTGTTCAAAACTGTATTGTTACCATTTTGACTACTGAACTTGGTTCTATGTAAATTTCGACACTTCTTAACAAGTTCTTATTATTACAAGGAAGAAAACTTTTTTGTTGTTTATAAACATTTTAACTACAACAAATGTAGTTCAATCTTACTGTTTTTGCCTTAAACTATGTGTGATTAAATTTTTAATTTTAATAATAAATAGGTTGCAAAATAAAGTGTACGCAATCTTAGTCGAATAACTGCCGTTTATTTTTAAACCTGTCGTAACTTAAAATTTAAATGTAACGTGGTTTAAGGCAGCAGAACTAAAATTATACACATGTATTTAATAAAGTGTTTGTAGCAAAATGTGTTCTTTCTTTATAATAAGAAGAACTTGGTATCGGAATTGTAAGATATTCTTCATCTATGTGGAACTACAATCATCAGCTAAAGTGAAAATGATAAAAAGTTGCTATAATATCAAACGGTTTCGCCATAAAGGTACTTAAAAGAATTTTATATTTTTATTTACTGTTTGTCAGTTCTACTTTTTTGTATTTGCATTGTGAATTTGCAAATTTACAAATATAGTATATACTCAACATCTCTGTAGGACTTGTCTTCATAATTATTTTCGTAATAAAATAATTCATAAATGTATTTAAAATCTCTGGGAAGTGCCAGGAAAGTTTCTTAAAGATGCGCGTTTTGCACAATAATCACTACCTTGGCATAACAATTGTCTAATGTATATATAATATCTTCAATTTCCTGAATTAAATTGTACTTGCACCATATATGTATTTTTAATTATTAAAGAAAACATGCTGAAGACAAAAAATAATAAAATAAGCAAATAGTACTTGTAAAAGGATAAAATACAAACAACAAACATTTTACCGAAATTTACTTATATTATCATAAATCAGAAATTACAGTTATTCAAAAAAATGTTTTGATGTAAAATGGTAACTTTCACAATCACATAAATGAATTTTTAGTATGTTTAGTTTTCTTTTATAAAATTAGAACATATGATATCAGAATATCGAAAACACGAGAGTTATTCATTGCTGAATGTACTTTACGTGAAGAAGTTAACGGTTGAAAACGTGCTTTGTAGACCAACTAGTTCAAGACGGCAAGCTTATATGTGACGATGCAAAATCGAAAAAATGTTAAAAAATTAGATTGCGCCCACTATTAAATATGTAGGTGGTATACATGTTTGTGTAGGGATCTTCTGGTAACCATCAAATACGAGAATTGTCTTGTGACAATATTTCCTCTTCAATTTTTATTAAGGAAAAACTGGTTAAGGAAAAGTATGTTGAAATATGCAATATTCGCCTCTGCGGAAATGTGTTTGTTTTCCAGAACGATAACGATCCAAAAAAGGATGAAGGAACGAAGGATTCGGAAGATGAGGATCGAATGATTCTAAAAAAAGAACAAGTAGATGAATAAACAAATAAATTCGAAAATAGTAAATGTAGAGAACTGATAAAATGTGCTTCTGGAATCCAGTGTTTTATTATTTTTGTAGTAACGTTTTCATGTTTTGCCCAATTGTTTCGATATTTACGGCTGGTATTGTATATCTTTCTTGTGTATTTACATCATACTGCTTAAAAGTTTTTGTTGTTAATTTACATAATACAAAACGGTGTTGGATAAATATTAGGCGTTGATTTCAGTAAAACTCGTTTTCGTCTTTCTTACATCACACTAAAATGTGAAATCGATTTCATTAAAACGTTCTTTCATTTTGCATCTGTTACAGCCAATATAGCTACCCGTGCTTCATCGGCATTAGTGATCATTGTATCGTTTCTGGATAGCCAACTAGCGTTTTGCTCAATGCAGACGATTCCGAAACAAGAGAATAAGAAAATTCGCGGTTCACACGAGCAGGTCTCCGACATCGAGTATATTATTCCCAGGGTAAATACATATGCAATATATTCCTTTGTTATGCTAACATCACGAACCACAATGCAATATCAAGAAACAGGAAAATTCTCACACTCTTGTTTTCTTTCGTTATTTCAGCGTAAACCTTCGAAACCTCACACAGTTTACAACGCGTACCCGCAGAGCTGGGTGTACGATGCGGACACTGGTGTAACTGCAACGACAGCGGCATCTACTAATCATATAGAAACGTCTCCTTACCTACAAGTTCCGCAGGAGAGTACGCCGAAGGCTTCGATTACAACTACAAGAAGAAGAAGTGGTGTTGAAAACGGATCTGTAAGCGACACAACTCATCTTATCGACAATCCTGTAGTACATATTGAAGAAGCTTCCGATGATAGTAACAGCAATAGCGACAGAAAACTCTGCTACATGAAGAGTTTTTCTAGGTCTGCTTCGCCCATTGTTCTTTCTGCTAGTTCCTCTCAGGTCAGCTTAAATAATCCTCCTATTTACGAATATCTACAGAAATTAACTGATCCTGAGATTTACCAATCGAGGTTGAATAGTGCTTTAAGTAATAGATCCGAGGAAGGTACCCAATACCAAGCACCACAACCAATTGCAACTAGAAGAGAACCAGGTAGTCCAAACGCTGAGAAGGTACAGTACGCATCTCTAATGAAAGAACTTCAAAAAGCTATAGTGGGTAAAAAAGGATCTTCGAATCAAATATCCCCGTCAAGTAACAGCGAAAGTATAACCAGTTCTGAGAAGACGCAGTCAAAGAATAGCGACGCAGAATTTTCGAAAGAATTAGAAGCAGCTCTCCAGTTAATTCAAGATTTAGAAAGTCCAAATACAATCGAAACGCCTTCTGAACCAAAGGCATTTGGCGAAAGAGAAGACAGATCTTTAACTGTATGGAGAAACAGCGATGCAAGCGAAAGCGAAAAAACGCTGAGTGCCGTTGGGTCCCTGGCAGAAATCACTTCACCGGTGAACGAGTGCCAACCGGAGATGACTACGTTTAAACCAACCATAAACGGTAAGGGTACGCGAGTTATCATCCAAAATTCCCAGTCGCAAAGCACGTCCGGGTATAGTTCACCTACTCACAAGACGCCCAATTGGTCGACGACTTCTTCGGTGAGCAGTAGCAACCATGATATAGAAGGTGCCACCTACAACAAACCCATGTCCTATACTATACACAACACCAAATCCGCAGCTGTTATTTCTTTGTATGCGGGTGAGTCTCCGAAAACCAAAAATGTCACGCTAGTCAATATTACTCCTAACAATGAGTGCCTTCTTGTACCTATCCACAATTCTACAATCCTTAATGAACATGACCTTCGTAATAATAACGACCTACATATCGAGCGTGCAAACATCAATGATCGCAATAATGTAGAAAATATAGACTATGAATCCGAACATTTTGACATTAACGTATTCTCAACCGATGACGAAAAATCGGAAAAAGAAATGCAGAGAAGACTTTCGGTAAATTCAGCTCACTCATGGAATGTTAAATCGTTACTACGAAAGAAGAGAAATGTGCCAAAATTAGGTCCCGAGCTTGAGAGTGCCATAATTAAATCAGAAAGCTTAGCTTACTTATCGGAACTTGAATTAGTTGCTAGACACCAGAGGAACAAAGACATTTATAGGGTAAGACGAGGAGTTGGTGGTGGTCAATTGCAGGCGTTTCTTTGTTTCTTTTCTGTCTAATTTAGGATCGCTTTCACATATTACCATAAGTAATGCATGGTGGGAATACTAACATCCAGAAAATAAGCTTTGAGTTATTTTCAACATAATAACTTAAACAAACAATTATTTCTGAAACAATAACCATACGTAATCATGATATTGTTTAAAACCGACAAACAGATATACATATGTTTGGATATCAAATGTACTTAGTTTTTTGTAGAATTTTTAAGTAAACTACATTTATATAAACTTACTACATTATGGAATTTTTTATTAGGCTGCACTAAAACAGTTAAAACAAATATAATAAGTGGGAGTAAATTTGGTAAAAGTTTAGTAAACAGGACTTAAACATACGCTGTTTAATCCGCACCTTTTTATCGGCTAGCACAACAGGACGCACACATAAAACACTTGCTCTATGATTTACAGTAAATCAGACAGACACCTACAAACGCGTTAGTTTTCTTGAACATATATTTTGAGAAGCGTATAATATTTTGTTCACAGATGGCGACAACTTTACTATTTCCAAAAATATTTGTGCTTTTACTCATATATTGTTCGGTATACCTTAAATACATGTTATCAATTAATTATTTTAATGTAAGTTATAAAAGACTAATAACACTAAAAAATTGTATATTTACATATTTACAAAATATTTTTAGACAGAACCTACAAATATTAATTGATGAACTAGCTATTATCGATGAAATATTTGCTATATAAACGTAATATATAAGTTTCATAATTTAAAATTTTATTTTTTACGTATACAGACTACACCAAAGAAATTACATATCAACAGTATGATATTTTATATGTTTATATATGTTGTGTATTTGACTTTTACTGAAAAATCTACGCTACTATTGTATGAAATTAGGTATATCAACATTAAAAGTATTACTTCTTCACATCTCAATATTTAGAATTATAACTAACAATTGCATTAATTGTATTTCTAAAAAGTTTCAAAACAAAGTACCTTTGTCTCGCATGTATTCACATTTAATATATACTCACCTTCTTTTTTAACAATAAAAATTATGTCAACTTCACTTACTAACTACAGTTTATAGATGAATTTTAAGAAGAATTTTAAGGTGTATTGTATTAATTAACGACGCATAATAAGAAACCGTTTATTTCGTTCAACTGGTCAGATAAAACTATATTTTCGAGTAGCAACTGTTGAAATTGTGTTTTATAACATACAAAATTCATTGATATTCTGACTAAACTAATTGTTCGAAGTAAACAAGCAATTGAAAAAATATTTTAACACTTCTTATTGTATGTGCAGCAAATAGAGCAGCGAGTCCTCCAACAATTGGGCGCCCCAAGGACTGAATCCAATTGTTGATAGTACCTAGAAAAACGGTCCTTGTTTTTCAAATTAGAAGAAGAAGAATCACAACAACCGTGCGCTGCTGGTCAGCTTCGTCCAAATTCTGAACTACTATTTCAATTAATTTATTACCCGTATATTTTTGATGTGTTTAATACTATTGTATATACTGTTGTTATAGATAAATATAGTTTATATTAATTATTATTCTATTGTATATAAATAAATTCCATTTTTAATACGACATATTTTTATTTTCTATTTAACAATAGCAAGCCGCAAGTTTTCATCCATACTCTATTAAAAGTTGCTTTCTTATGTAACATTTAAATTAAGTATGATCTGTGACCTATTGCTCTACTGTGCCCCACATAACATTCAGAAACACATTCAATACAAATTCTCAGAATTATATATTTCAAAACTTAATATACTATATATACAATCTATTATATACATTACCTTTTCATTAAATGAAAAACAATCTATAAAAACGAGTATAGTGCTGTACGTACATAAGAACTTTCGCGCCTTAAAATCTTTTATATTAAGCAGTACTGTAAGGAGAAAAGCGATATTTACGAATGCTAGCAGATTCTGTTATATACTATTTTGCTCAAATCAGACAGTACCAGGTCTATCGAGGATACACATGGCATCTCAAATACGAAATCGTTGAGAAGGATTGAAGTTATTTAATAAATAGCATTCGCTAGTACATCATACATTTTTTCTTCGAACATACACTTCCCATAAAGAAATTAGGTTTCCGGGTTGAAACCGCGTAATTGAATGTCTGCTAACGTTTTGTTCTCGATTGCTTGGGGCTTCTTGTCGGTTCCCGTATATCGTATCGCTTTCTTCTCACAACAGCTATACGACATGCCATAGCCCAACGTCGGAAGATTCATGCAATTACGACATGGTTTCAACTCAGAAATTTCTTAAAATACAGTTATTTATGCTTGTAAAGAAGCAGACAAAAGTAAATCCGCGGATGATACCGCGACAGTAAAGAAACTACTAATTGTTCTTCAATTCGTTTGAGAAGGTTTGATTCTACAATGGAGTGGCATAGACCTATTAAAGTAAAACTGTCGTCGGAAGATATACCGCATTTAATTTAAAAAAACGTTTCGAAAAGGGCACAGTTACTTAGCTAGAATATCTTGTTCACGTTATAGAACTCCTTTTAAAGTGTTCATAGGTATGTCAAAATGAAAATAAGTCAACGTTTTACAAGTGGTGAGAACAACTAGTGAATAAATGCAGAAATGGCATCCCTATTATTTCATCGACAAAGTGAATTTGCCCAACGATTTATATGTTATCAAAATGCGCGAGGTTTAAATATCAAAACGCATGACTTTCTTGTAACTATTGCAGTCTCCGTTTTGACATTATCTTAATTTCTGAAATATGGCTTAACGACTCCGCCTTTAATAGTGAACTCTTCTCCGAACTACAATGTAATATGATGCGACGCAGCGTGGGTGACGGCGTTCTGACGGCACTATCATTAAACTTAACTTTCCAACATACCGGATATGAAATCCTTTACACGTCTCATCGATCTTATTGTTTGTAAATGTAAGTATACTGACAATGGGTCACAATCTTTCTATATTTGTGTTACATACATCCCATCAGATATTCCAGTGGCTGATTTTGAGATATTCCTAAACGGTTTCGAAGCATTTTTAAGCAATAAACCTATCTTATTGATCGCTGAATTTAAACTTAACGCTTAAAATTTAAACTTTGTAGATGGCTCCTCTACATTCGATAATATCTTCTCACGCTGTTTTGACTACTACTGATATTAAACAGTTCAATTGGATATAGAACGCATATGGTAAAATATTAGATCTTTATATTATGTAGTATCCTTCCTAATATAACTATTGAATATTCAATAATCCTATTAGTTACTAAGGATGGATACCATTCACCCTTAGTTCTATCTTATTTGGCATTTCCTCTACCGCTGAAATACGCTGCTTCCCAATCGCAAATGTTTCCAAGCAAAATTTTAAGGAAGCAAAGTATTATGACGAATTATGACATTTTAGCATTGATATATAATGACATTCCTAGCATGATTGGTCATTTCGTTAAAATACTAATAACGTTTATTTTGCTGTGACTTCTTTCTATGACATTCTTTATAGTACTTTGGAGGCTTCAGTTCCTAAGTATATTCTCGTCAAATTTACGTTTCAAACATAATTTACTCTACAAATGAAGTATATATAATTTAAAGATTAGAAAATACTTCAAGTCCAAAATTAAAAATCTATCCTATATCAATGAATTGAAATGGCTGCAAATACTCATCAAGTCTCAAATACGATTTTTACCATTTCAACTTGCATCGTATTGAAGGTAATATTAAGTCTAATCCAAAGGATATATGGAAGTTAGATCACTTTAAACGTGCCACGACTAGAATACCTGGTATACTTTCTGATGGCATTAATAAATATGGTCGTCTGTATGAGATGTGGCACCATTCTGCTACACATCTCGACATCCGTATTTTCCAATTCGTCAAATAAGCTCCAGCAACACGAATAGTATTTTTGTCTTTATTCTCAAAGCAATATTGTCCGGTCACTTCACCAGCCCAGATACTACAACAGACGGATTTTTGCTGTATTTCTCATGGATTTTCTTTATTCCATGTTCAGTGATTTTGTTTGTTACATCTCCACTCGGCTGAAAATGTATCTCAACGCGAAAGACTTCATTAAGAAAATTAATATCATGATCCATTTTTTATTGCCCCAAATAGCCCAATTTATAAATTAATGATGTAATCCAAAGTGTATAGACTTTTTTCTTGTTAAATTATTCAAGAAAAGAAGTTTCGTTTCCATGGTCTGTATAAATTTTTTTTGCAACGTTTAGATAACACACCAAATTTTGAATATTTTTTTATATTAAAGACGGATAGATCAGTCATATACTCTTTTCATTTCTATTAACAGCAATTTTTCTTTGTAATAGTTATTTGTGAAATAACTTATGGCACGCTAATACAAAAATATAAATGACAGTAAATTTAAAAAGTTACCTTATATTGCTACATATTTACTTTCATGCAATATTTACTATAATACTATGTACACTTAACCGGTCAATATTATTTAGAAATTACACATTAAAATTTTAAACTATGTCTTTCAGAACAACGATTTTTATCTGTTCTGCACTTCTGGTTATAACACAAGTCAATATTGACTCTTTTATTTGAAACGAACCTATTTTTTTCTTTTTATAAAGGCTAACCTTTATAAAATATCCTAATGCGATAAGTGGACCGGTCAATTTCTCTCAGCACGATAGGGTAGGAGCTATTTTAGTAAATAATAATATACATCTACAATCGTTTGGGAGAAGAGAATACTATCGGCGGTGGATCAGTGAATGAATACATACATATATGAAACATCTTATTTACGTGAACAGATTGGGTAAAATTGGTGAAAAGTTCATAGCGTAGGTTTCCACATTCGTCGCGAAAAAAAAATGTTTTTACATTTTGAGAAAGACCGTTCGAGATCTATGGAGATCTAGTTGCAGATCATAAGTTTGTCGTAACTTTGTAAAATCGAAATCCTTTTTTATAACACTATCGAACTTTTTTAATATGCAACTGTTTCTTGAGTCGACTATATTCTGCAGGAGTGTATTTACTTTTCCCTCTATTTGTACTAGGTCTATTAACGGCAACCTAGTATTTTCCAATTTTTCTATTGCGTCAATACTAATCACTAATACGTAATCAATACTGAAAATAAAAAACCGCTTTCAACATACAAGAATTGCCTCTGGTGGTTCGGTAATACTGAGATACCGCCTGTGAAATTCCTTTGAATGATTTTAGAAACACTTTTTAGTATTTGCTATTAATGCATACACCTTTGGAAAACATTCTCGAATAGTTTGTACCACAGGATTTAAGCTTGACAGCAATGTCAATAATTGGTTAATTTGGAGTCGACATTTTTGTCGCGTATCCAACACTACACCATCGTCATTGCTTCACCAGTTCTAATCTTTTGCTATTTAATAAGATTGGAAATGTCGGTTTAAAAAGCTATGTTTTACAAGTAGCTGTGCCTGTATAATAGAACTTTTTTTTCAATCTGTCAAGTTTATGTAAGATTATAATTAATTACAATATAGATTATAACATTTTCGGGTAGTGCCGTTGTTTGATTATAACATTTATAATTTCTTACAGCGTGTCTATGGCTTCTGTCAGGTGTTTGATAGCGGTGTTGGTAATTCTGTCGCGTACAGGTGCTTTACGGTTCCTAAGCGTTTCTATAACGTTCTGGAGTTCCTTGGTCATCGTTTCTTCGATGTGTATGGTGGCTTTGAATTCTGTGTGAACTTGTTTGTTGATGGCGTTGATAAATTTTTCGTGATTTTTGTCCATTGGTGAGTGAGGGCGGAAAATCGCGTCAAAGTAGTTTACAAATTCCTCGGTCTTGTCGGAATTGTTGTTCATAACTCTTTATGCGATGAGTATCAGTGGTATCTTGCCTTCTTTTGTCTTAAGTATTCTGGTTATTTTCCACAGTTCGGTGTCATCGTTGATCAACTTTTCGATTTTGCCGACCAGTTGCCCATTATAGTGTTCATTGTAGTTTCTTGATTCCATTTGTGATGTTCCGCTGTAGTGTTGTTTTATATTGTTTGTAAGGTTGTTTCTTGTGTTATTTTGTGTTATAATTTTTATTTTTATGTAAGGTAGTATTCTTTCCCTTGATGTTTTCAATTATGTGGTTGTGGCCAAGTCCAGTACCAATATTATATCTTCTTTGAATTGCTTAACCATGATGTCGATGTTGTTGTCGGTGTTTATGCACGTCTGCCTTATTTTGAGATTCTTTTCGAGTTTTTGCCAGTTTTTGGTGCAAATGGTTTGATGGATGTTGCAGCTCTCAAACGATACTGTCATAATCACAGAAAGGTGGTCAGATGACAGGTCGTTTATACTTTCTAGGTAGTACGGTGCCTTGACGTTCTTTAGGATTACTAGATCCAGGATGTCCGTTGATCCGGTTAGCGTATGTGTGTGAGTATCCTCAATTGGCGCGTCAACAGTGAGGTTTTTCGGAAATTTTTTAAAGTTGATTTCGTATCCGGTTCCTGGTTTTAGAATCCCACAGTGAATACTTGCTGTTCAGGTCTCCCACCAGAATTGTAGGGTGATTGGAGTTGAATACTATGTCGATATCCGCATCCTCTATGTGGTTATGTGGTGCGCTGTACGCCGTGTACAGTGCTGTACGCTTTTCGTATTTTTATGTATGGCTGTCAGTTCTGTACGTTACGTAGTTCGAGATGTTAAATTGATAGCCGGTCTTCAGGAAAGTTTGTGACAACAGGGCCACATCTATTTCATTATTAGTAATGAACGCTCGTTACTCGTTTTTCTTCATCGCTATGCGTTGCCCATTCGAGAACATAATCTTTATGTTCTGCTTCCACATTTTTTCCCTTTTTTTTCACCCTCTCTCTTTCTCTCTTTGAGTTTTTCTAACAACCTTTTTTATTTTGTATTTTTTTGTTATCTTTTTATTTTTTTTTACTTGGTTTTGTATAATCAGTACCACGCCTCAGTACTAACACCAATTTTTCTTCCGATTCCTCGCTGCTGTTTACAGGATCTTCCTTAGTAGATTGTTTCTCGAGTTCGTTTTTCATGTCGATGAATTCTTTTTTCTTGCTCCACGGATTTATTTTGAGCGGAGCGGCGTCGATGAATTTCTTGTTGACGGCAGCGTTGTTAGAGATTGTGGGGCAGCTGATGTAGGTGGATAGATGCTCTCTCTGGCAGTTGGCACACTTTGGTGAAATTGTTGGTTGATGTTCCAAATACTTTGCATGGGTCCAAATATTTGACATTTATAGCACTGAACTATTTTACTGCGCATATGTAACGGTCCAACTTTTATCGCGAGCCCACAACAGTTCGCGATATTATAAATAGACCAGTATTCGCGGTTGACTTCAATCAACACTAGCGGTGTCGATTGGCCCCCTCTTCCCTTCACCCGCGAATTCTTTTCTACCGGATAGTTCTGTTGCTAGATGCCGTTTTTTTATTTCATCGTCGCTGATACTGTGGATTATTCCTCGGAGAACCACCTTCAATTTCTTCTCGCTCTTTAGTTGGTATGGTTGTTTGCACTAATTTACTAATTTACTAATCTACTGATCTACTAATTTACTAATTTACTAATTTACTAATTTACTAATTTACTAATTTACTAATTTACTAATTTACTAATTTACTAATTTACTAATTTACTAATTTACTAATTTACTAATTTACTAATTTACTAATTTACTAATTTACTAATCTACTGATCTACTAATCTACTAATCTACCAATCTACCAATCCAGCTATTCCAGCAATCCACCAATCCACCAATCCACCAATCCACCAATCCACCAATCCACCAATCCACCAATCCACCAATCCACCAATCCACCAATCCACCAATCCTCCAATCCACCAATCCACCAATCCACCAGTCTACTAATCTATTAATTTACTAATTTATATTTTCTTTTTTTTCGTTCTGTTGAAGATGCTAGTCGATTTCGCCGTTTCCTTGATTATTATTGGTGCAATTTTGTGTTTAAATTTCTCTGTTTTTCTTTTGTTGCTTAACGTCCGTACTTTCTTGTATTTCTTTATCAGTTATTATTATAGGTCGATTTCCTTCAGTTTGGGATTAACGCGCCCCTTCTTATGTCTTTTCGTCTGTTCCATGCATTCCTCGGTTTTCGGTTTACTTTGCTCGCCTATCTCTCCGTTGGTATATATCCATAACCTTGTGAATGAGTTTCTGTAGGTATTGCTCATCCAAATTGTCAGCGTATTTCTCTTCCATTTCAGTATAGGAAATTCCCTCCTGAATTCGGATAGCGGTGTGAGTGAAGAAAAATGTTCGCTTACAGCTTGATAATGTGATTTTAAATGTTTATCATTTCCGCCAATAATTTCAATCCACTAGCCTGGCCCAAAAAAGAAAAAAATACAATTTAATACACTTCCACCTATAACATTGTATAAACTTTGACTTACAGCATAAGATCTTTTTATAAGTTAAAGAACACCATATTAGTCATCAAACATATTCTTATAACACGACCTACTAACACCAACCACAACTCATGTTTGCAATTTACTACAAAAGGATATATTTTCTTAATTAATACATTTAATACATTGATTGTGATTGAGCAAATTTTCTAACCTAATGCGTTACGTTCTGTTATTGATAAATAAATGACCAATGTTCAAGGCATAGTCGGCGAAATAGATACATGACTGTGTTCATTACCATTAGCCCTTTAGTTAACAATTGAAACTAGAGATAGTGCTATACTCAACACGGTCGTTGCGTTTCCAATCATTAACTTCCTCATCCCTGGCCCATGAGTTATTATTACATCTGTGCCCGTGGTGAATTTTAAGGTGCCTCTTCGCATTTATCATAGAGTGAAAAAAAGAACATGGAAAACGTTAACTCTGAGAAGCAACATCACCGAGCTTCGAACCCGGAACTCGGAAACTAATACTCAAGCGGGCTAACCGTTGATAGTAATTCGACAAATTTTTACTTTCCTACAGATATCAGTAATGGTAATTCCTGGCGGGATATCTTGTGTAGAAGCTTACGTAATAAATATTCTTTTTCTAAAAATCCCCGAGATAATGTTGCAAACTAAGAAAAACAATGAAGCTTTCTGTATACCCATAATATATAAAATATATTGGAGCTGTTAATTTTCAATTCAAATAGGAAAGTTCTTTTCAAATGTTTTAGGCAAGTGCAAGTTGAAGGAGTTATCTACGTATTTCTCTCTATCTAGGGCATCTACCTTCATCTAATCGAGTACGTGGAAAGTTCGCGCAGCATCATTATAATACACCTTTCGCTCACCAAAGGTAACGTTTAAAACATCATTTACCGCCACCAATCTTGTGTTGCAAGGTCGCGCGACCAGTGGATAATACAACAGTTAGTTACCTGCGCGCTCTAGCCGGTCAACCGTCCAAGCACGCCACGTTAATGCAGTGTTTTAAAAATCGTACATAACATACGATTAACTGTGACTAAACAACTGTTAACCCAGCATTCCTATTCCTACCTTAGTGTCGGTTCAATTGTAGAATATTGGATATTTTGTGCGAACTGTGTGTTTCTTTTCACTAGTTATTTAGGTAATTAAAATAATGACATCACCGTCATCCACTCTTGATGGATTACCGAAACAATTTGTCTCAGCAATGCGTACATTATTTGAGATAATGGATGACAAACACACCGGACACGTAAATTTCGCAGATATAGAAAACAGATGGCAAGATGATGGCTCCAAGGGATTACCGAAGGGCGTTATAGAAAGTTTGCGTAAGGTAACACCTGCAAACGGCTTATTAACATTCGAACGTTTCTGTGCGGGTTTGAAGATTTGTTTGCTAAGGAATCAAGTCGAGCAAAGAAATCAAAATCCTTTAAAACAAAGATCACAAGAAACGTCGCAAATTCGACCACCTTCGGCACCCCTTTTAGATATAGATTGTGCACCAACAAAGCCTACTTGGAATAATACAGCGGCGATTCGTCCCAATAATGTTTTGACACAACAAAGAACCCTCAGTATGCCTCAGCTATTGCCGGAACGTAAGGAGAATCAACAGACGGAAGCATCGGTCGACGTTCACGCTTTTGTTGACAAGGCCGTTCCAAACATAAACAAGCCTACGCTTTTCGGACCTCCAAAGCCCCCGCGCACTTCCTTAGCTATTGAACGAATACCTTCTGGTGGGAACATCGACCGAGCAGAAATCAGAAATGCCTTGCAAAACTGGCAAATGGGACTTATGATGAATGATCCAGAAGGTAAACTAAACCTTTTAATAAATTAGGATATTCAGATAATGTAAAATGGCTTTTCTATTAGCTTTTCATTTTTTTTCATTAGCAGATTTTTCAAAACTGTCTCTTTTCCATTTACCTTTTTTGTACTACTAGTATATAAAAAACCCTCAAAATGAAATGGAACACTATTTCCCATTAGTGATTAAATTGAGTGCTTTACATAAATATACCACATAAAGATTCGGAAATCTTAAATTATTTTGCTATACGTATACGTGTCTACTTTTTAATTTAAAATTGCAATTATCGTAACAATATTAAAGTTCACATAATGATAACAGCCTTAGTTGATTAACTATTTCATTTAAGAATCCGAATAATTTATTAATATTGCTTAACATAATGCATGCTACTAATTTATAAATTGTACCATAACTAGTGACGTGAGTAATGTTGACCACCACGAGTTATCACTTCATCGCTGTTACTTCACGACGAAAGTAACATTACAATTGTTACTTATACCTTTAACTTTTCCATGTCAAACGGCGTTTTTTTTTCTTAAATTAAAGGGAATAAACACACTATTTTCATTGAACATTAACAGAATTACGTATTGAATGATGTTAGATGTTATTTGAAAATTCTGTGCACTGCAAAAGAAGAATAAAAATTAGTCGTTTACGCTTGTTATATATATGTTATACGAACCAATAATTTTATTCGCATAAAATTGTCAAAATCACATGTAAATCGAGATACATACGTAGTTCCCGCCTAACGCAGAAACAATGATGTCCCTGTTATTGCTTTTTCTTTTGGAAAATAGTCGATTAACACAATTCCATGACTATCCCAAAACAGAGTTACCATCACTTTCTCGACCGATGGAACAACCTACTTCTTTTCCGGGGCCGATTCACACTTCGCAGTCTATTGTTTTGTCCGTGCCTTAGTTTTACGAGTGTAGTGGTGTATCCAGGTTTCATCTACAGTTATTACTCGACGCCAAAACTTGGACTTATTTTACCTAAACTGCTTCAACAGGGCTCTGTTAAAGTTAAAAAAACTGGTACGACCACGTTTAAATTTAGCTACCCAAAATTTCGCTTTAACAAATGGTTGTGTAGAGTATCTGTAGTATCCATCTCGGCTTTAATTTGCGAGGATGTGTTGTCTTTCAAATGCAAGAATTTAATAACAGCTCGATCTTTGATTTTTTCCAATTGAACGTCCAACGTGGCAGAAATTTTCAAAAGTATCTTTCAATCTTAAAACACTAAAAAAATAACGTAAATGTTGCAACTCTTTAATAGAAGGCCTATTCCAAATATTATAATTAATGTTGGCATATTCGGTTCTCAATTCAATTAGCGTACAAAGAGTATCTACTCTTCAAAAACGAATATTAAGATTAATATTCAGTGTTCAACCGAAGAATGGTTGCATATCCAGTTTTCAACAATATAAAACCGTGACATTGTCTTGTATTTGTATTTTGAAGATTATTACTTTCTTAATTAAAAACACAACCAGAAAATGCGTGCATGATTATTGTATAAGGGGTAGCAATAATTTCCGAATCTAAAAACATAATAGTTTATTATTTAAAAAAACTCAAGATACTTTGGTAGACGCTACTTAAACTAGAGAAAATTGAGATGGGACAGTCACATGCCCCTGATGGTTCTATATTTAACACAATGTATTCGGCTTGGAGCAAACTAACAGTATAGTATTAGTAGTATATTACTACATATATATTTTAAATTTAAATTGAATAATGCATAATGAACGAATTATATGTAATACAGCTAAATTGTGTGTTACTTATTTACAATTTTGCTATATTACATAGAGTTTGCGTTTGAAAAATAGAGCATGTAGCTAATATTTGGAAAAAACAGGTGTTAATAATTTACTATTTCCTCCAACTTATTCTAGTGCAAAGTACTTTTTTCAGACTCTACAGTCGTTGTATATTTCTACATACATAGCATCATTTTTTTAGTCTACTGTTGCCACAAAATCGTAACCATTTTTCAAATGGTTCTATATTTTTGGTGGGATTTGAAAACCTATGTTTGTTAAGGGTGCTGCCAAAGCAGCCACTTACAGCACAATTGACTCCTACCATACTTACATCTCCCAATAAATGAAATAAATAATTAATATGTGCTTATTAAAGCTTTTGTAAAAAAAAATCGAGGACTTGTGTATATTCAGCACGCACATATTGGTAAAGAAATGCTTTAAGGAATGAAACATCAAATCATTTAATCTGATGCTATATAATTTATGTATGTGTGAATATGGTGGTTCCATAAAGTACTTAGATATATCATTGATATGCATAAATTATAACTGTATACAACATTTATATCGTAGTTTCGGGCTCCCAACATCATTTGCGAAAAACCCAACAGTGACACTTACATTCGTGGTATCATTTTGTATGTTTCGCAGCATGACATTAAATACCTAGGATTAGCACTATTTGCCAACTAAAATACGGTTTTTGGTAGTAGGAAACATGGGAACTGCGGATATTTATCGGCAGATGTCTAGTATACAGTGAGAATGCAATCAGTGACAGTATAGAAGCATAATGGGTAAGATTGCTCAATGAAGACACCGTCCATGATGAATCGGGCTCTGGTTGGCCATCTGTAATTAATAACGATTTGGTGTAACCAGTTGACATCAAAATCCATGAAAGCGGGAAATTTATATTTTCCGAGTTGTCTTTATCATAGCAGACGCAATTCTGTAAGGGTAACCAAAAAACTCGTTGTTCGTTACGATACATGCTTAAATCGGCAAGGAGGTTGTAAAACTAGATGATTTTGTGTATATTCAAAAAATTAATTTTCAGAAAATTTGTAGTTACGGTAGAATATTTCGAATGACTTATATACTCATCAGCTAAATTCTGTTTGGTAAATTTTTCAGACAACATACATTATACACAATCTAATCCTTGTAGTTTTTTGCATAGATAAATAGCATTTGTAATTACTGATATACTTGCGATAAATTTATAATAATTAGACAAAGTGCTGGTTTTAATGTTCTTTTATATGTGTGTTATGATGGAAAATCTCAGACGGTTGATCTAATTAGTAGATTCTTTGAATTAAAGTTTTCAGGATGTCCTTGACTAGCTAAATATTTTTTAATTAGATACAAAAAATACTGAGAGTTTTAATAGGTTTTGGTTAAGTTTTTGTCTGTATACAGTATTCACATACGCACAGGTTTTCAGATTTCCCTGGATCTTCACAGAACCAAACAATTTGGAAGCACGATGTTCTGGATACTTTATAAAAGTCTTCCTGGAATGCCCTTCGAAGTTTGGAAACAATCTTTACTACCTTTGAAAATAATGTCTCTTCGAATTATGGCATAATTAATTCATTTAAATGGAAGAAGTATATTCATACCTATCCAACCTATACTAAATTTAGTTGACTGATCATTAGGCTACAAAGCAAACAGCCTTGATGATTTAAAATAATGCTGTCAGTCGTTCCATTCTTTCCATATTTACGAGAATTCAGAACGTTATTAATGTTTCTAAGTAAATAATATTTTTTGACAGTTCCATAATGTGCGTGTGAGTATAGTATGCCTTTCATCTTAGAAATAATATACAAAATTTAATATATATGAATTAAATTTACTAAAAGTAGCTCGATGTTTCGATTAAGTCTCGCATGTTTTTTCTGGAGCAAGTCGTGACAGACGTATATGTAAAACGTCAAAACATCGAGGTACGTTAGGTTTTTCTGAGAACCAGCTATCTGCGCGTATCAACACTCGCAAGAATTATATTTCATATTTCATCCACGAAAACCTTAAAGAAAATATATACATACATAACAATACGATAGTGAAGTCTACGTCTCGACTGTGCTCGTACACATATAGCCGAAGGGGCACCTTTTTAATGATTATATCGTGAACGTCACTAAATGAATATAGATAGCATTGAAAAGAAATTTTCAAAAATCGTAGAAACAAATGCCATTACATTATAAACGAAATTAGAGGAAGACCTAATGTTATTACTCCAACAGTAACAAAACGTAACCAAACGAGAACCAAACCAAGTTCAATAAGATTGTATTAAAAATTTGGAATGAAGTCGGTTATACTAAAGTACAAACAAGAAATATTATTACAGTACGTATACTTTTTAGTTATTAAATTAGCACCGCTAGGTGTGCGTACCTTGTAGATGATGTGTACATATATGGTGCACTGGTTTTTCAGTGTAGCATATAAATCACAGTTTAGTACATATTACAATACAAAATGAAACAATAACATTTAATAAACTTGCCGTAGTGCATAAAGGTGGCCGGTACGATTACTCGATCGGAGCTTGTGCGTGCCTAAATTTACGACTGCGTGAATAATTAAAAAGTGAGAGCAATGTATATGCAACCCATCATGCACTACTGCAAAATAATATTTCTTTTGGTGTGGTGACCGGCCCAATGAGATTTATAAGCTATTTTAGCTTATTATAAACAGCGAGAATCTTAAAATGTAAAGTGTTCCACGACGTACAGTTAATTATTTTCCTAACGACGAATGGTGACTCGGGAGCATGCCGAACCCGTCCGAAAAAGTACTACCACTATGCTTGCCAAATGGAGGTTTCGAAGGCATAATACTGAGTTATTAAAATTTGACTATGTGAACATATGCTAAGTTGTGCTATATAAATTTTATTTTTTCGGCGTTCTTCTTTCGCGATATAAAGCCTGAAAACTGAATGCTGTATTATTTTTTTTAATTCAACGATGCCAAAGTTTTGTGCACGCTTTGGGCTGACTTGTATCCCAGAGCTCTCGTTTTACACTCGCCACGCTCCGGAGATATTTGAGTTTCAGAAATGATGGGTACTCCTATTTTGTTATTTTTGGCGCACCACATCTTAATCTCAAACATTTCGGAAATGGAATAATATTATAGTTATGGATTTATAATACCAAAAAGTTGGTGCATCGGTTATTTACCTTTTTCTATTCATTTAATTAAGTTCAACACATAAGTCTTTGATTCTTTTAAGCATAACCATATTTCAATTAAAGTGAAATCAATAGGAATGTACGCTTAAGTATTCATGTTTTTCTTCTGTTTTTGTTTTATTTTTTTCTAATTAATTGATGAATGGTAATAATGATATTGATGACAATGGTAACACTGAGCTGTGAACGGGATTTGGATCATTAAATGTGTAGGGATTGAATAGTAAACTAATAGGTCCCAAAATTAGTAATTCTAGAACCATTGTTGGTAGTCACATTGAAGTTAGAACATGGATTTAGTTTTATACATATATACCAAAGTACAAGTCTTAATCAATTGCGGAAAAAAATAAAATTAAAGTACGTGCATCCAGTTTTAATGAAAAGTTGTGGTTAGAGAGATAGTGAAGTGATTCAATTACCGGTCCTCTTCCTCTTTCTGCAACAATATAGGTAAATAAAACTAACAATAGTGAACATATATTAAAACAACATAAAAGTTAATAAAACAAATAATTGGCTAAATTAAATAGGTGAAATATTTATGAGCAATTTTATAATTTTTAGTAGATGATGTATTTCACGAACAACATATGAAATCCAATAGCTCTTGAAGTGCCTATCTGCTATTTTTCTACTTCTATAAATTAGAAAAATATTTCGTAGATACCAATAAAACGTCATTTTCAATACGTGATTCACCAAGTAACTGACACATGGTGACGTTTAATAAAGTAGTGAGGTATTTTTCCTTTTTCGATTTCCGAGGCTTTGGCGATTGCAATTTCAACTAAAAATTAAAAGCGTGGGAGGTGGAAGAGTAACATAGATATGGATTCGAGTGCCTTCTCTATCTTCAATTGAAATTCCCTTTTGGCTTATATCATCTTTTTTCTCAACGGAGAGCCAGGTGCATTTCTTAAGCCATCTAGCGCCAAAAATACATACCCGCAGCCGTCTAGAATACAGCAACACAAGTGGATACAGTTTTCCAATCTTCTCTCGACCCTAAACTTGAGAGGGAGCGCACCGAAAGTGCATTGGGTAGTGCACGTGTGAATGATTCTTTAGGCTCATCTTAGGCTTACCATGGTAGCTGGTCTTAGGGTTCTTGTATTTTCGTGTTACCTTTTTCTAAGAGACCAATCGGTATGATTTTCTCAGATGTTTAATGATCCTATAAAAAAGGCCCTTTCTAATGTTTATTTATTGTAATCAGTGTGTGGAGCTGAAAAAGAGTACGTAATGTGAACAAGGTCTTGGCTTGGACACATACATACGTGCGCAAAACACCTTTCATTTAACATCTTTCATCTAAAAACTAAATTTGGTACCAAAGAGTTAGTTATGAATAATATATGAAGTAGTAAATTCAATAGTTGAAAATGATGAGCACTTATTGATTGCAGGTTGACCAAAAACATTATTCATGGGCATATGGGTATAATTTTCTCAGTACACTTCTTTAGAAGTAATTTCGGCGGCGCCCATGCAGCTTACTTTTAACTTTAGCAATAATTATAAATATATTTTTTCCTAAATGCAAATCTATATTCGTAGAAATATTCAAACATTTTTTTAGCCCGATATCTAGTAGCACGAAGATATAAGCTATTATATTATATAGCTACATCATTTGACAATATAAAGCATACGTAGAAGAATGTTGCTTGTAAATATCAATGAAAATTACAGACAGAATGTCCTTCGTATTTGTTGATAAGAAACTAAAAGTACTACAAAAATTTGCCGCTTAGACTAAACATATTTTATTTTAAATTATAGAATTAGAATTGTTTTCCATTGTGAAAAAAATATACGTAGTTTACATTGTTTATAAGTACATGTTCTTTTCTTCTTTCTTATGCTATTGATTATCAGTTTCGTAAACAAATTGGATAATATACATTCGACGACATAATGTAAATTATTAATATAACATACATGCGAGGGTAAGCTGAAAAATTCGTTAACTAAAGCGTAGCAAATAGCAATATTTCAATGAAATGTGTTTTATTTCGTCGATCAATTCATTTATTTAGTTGATGCTCAAATTTCTTTATGCCTTCACAGTACTCATTTCCCTCGAGCTCCCCAAAATAGTGATCCATGGCAGCTATCAGCTCCTCATCCGAAGCAAATCTCATACCGCCGAGGTGTTTCTTTAGTTTGAGGAAGAAATTATAGTCCGACGGAGCTAAACCTGCTGAATAAGAGGGATGCTCAAGCACTTCGAACTTTAATTTGGCCAATTTTGTTTCGACAATTCCGTTCTTGTGAACTGGCGCATTGTCTTAATGGAAAAAGACTTTTTTTGCTTTCTTCCGGGTCCATTTTCGATGATAGCTGCCTTCAATCGGTCCAAAAGTTTAGATAGTATTGTCCAGTAATCGTTTGTCCCTTTGGAAGGTAATCGATAAGCAAGATTCCCTTCGCATCCCAGAAAACTGAAGCCATTACCTTTCTTGCCGATAGAATGACTTTGGCCTTCTTTGGAGCCGATTCACCTCGTTTAGTCCACTATTTGAATTACTGTTTACTTTCCGGTTTGTAGTGGTGGATCCACGTTTTATCGAAAGTCATAAATTGGCGCAAAAAATCTGTTGAATTTTGCTGAAGCTGCATCAAAATGGCTGTAGAACATTCCACGCATTTGAGTTTTTGTGGTGGTGTGAGCAAACGCGGCACCCATCTTCCACACCGCTTAGACATGTCTAATTCAATATTTACAATGGACGTTACCCATTCTCTGAAGATGCCTGAAGCCTTAGTATCTTAATATCTTTCAATGTTGATCGGTGACTTTTTGCACACTGTGCAGAAGTGGCGTCCAGAACGGGCATCGGCATTTACGCTCGTACGACCTTCTTTAAATTCACTCACCCATTCACCCCCTCAATTTTTAAAAAGCGCTATCTCATAGCTAGTTACCAAATCTTTCATCTTACCCTCATACTATAAAAAAGTAACATTTTAGAAAAAATAATATGTAATTTCTATTCCATTAACAAGGGAAAAGCGAAAAGAGACCAAATCAGTACAACAACGGTAACGCCAATACCAACAACGGAATGCTAAGAACTGGCGGGAGAAGTATGGGAGATGGAAAAGCCTCGGGACAGAACGATGCACCAACCACCGGTGGTCTCTATCAGAAAAAAGTCAACATTCGCAGAAGAGAACCTAGAAGGCATACGTTACAAAACGGAATAGATTACAATATGTTGAAAAGAATGAAACAAATCGAACAGGAGAAGGATGTTCTAATGCAAGGTCTTAACGCAATAGAGAAAGCTAGAGAATGGTACTTGAAACAAGTCGCTGCCGTACAAGAGAAGATGAAGTATTTAGGAAGGATGGGACATCTTGTAAGTATTCTAAAAATGCACCTAGATTTGTTCTGTAACATTTTAGGTTCCTGTAAGTTTTTAAAAAAATTTATTATTCTGAAAATGTAGGAATAAGTACTGATTACGTATTTGCAAAATTAACTTAAATACATAATAGACTATAAATGATCAATTGAGCTTACCCAATGTTTGTCTATTCTCAAATTATACGTATAATCATGATTTAAAAGCGACTCCTATGTTAGCACTAGTACTAAGCACAGTATCATTCTCAAATAGACTGTGCAATTCTGGTTATTCGTGTTATAATTTAATAGAAACGTGTCATTTATTTTATAACCACAATTATATTATTTTTCCATATATTTCTTTTATGTCAAAGTAATATTAAATTTGCAATAGACAGTTTGTGATTGAATGTGTAAAGTTTATGATAATTTACAGCGTATTTTATAAATTATAGATTTCTAATATTTCTGAACTTCCTATTTCGTTTTCTGTATTAAGTACATATATTTATTCAACACAGTTGATATATGTAAATAGTATTTATACATAAATTTGATATTGGTGTATACACGTTATATACGTTCACTATTCGAACGCTTATTAATATACTATGAGTTGACGATGGCCGTAACTGTGAGTAAAAGAAGCAGTTTATTGCATTTTTCAGTTTTCACATGAGTATTGTCTTATTATTTTCCTTTTCACTAATACAAATGTGACGTTGGTTATAATATTATTTTTACAAACTTTGTAAATCGTGTTTACAATAGCTCGTTTAGACAATCTGCCTATATCATCAATAGCGATACAAAAGAGGAAGGCAATCACGCTCATTTTATTTCGGATGAGCTATGACGTGTCGCCGAAAGTTAACAAATCTGTAACTGTACTGCGGCCTCGTGTTAATGTATACAGCTGGAGTCTTTCCCATTTCACCATTTCACAGCTTGCGGCTTCTCAGCCGGCATAGGCGCGTTTAGAAATCCTCAATTTATTATTATAAAACGATCTTAAAAATACATTTAAGATTTCATTTAATTTAATGATTTTATAAGGAATGCCTAGGGAAACAAAAAGAAGAATAATCTAATAGAATAAACAAATAAAAAATGTTTAAAAAATAATAGTAATTTTCAGGTATTGCAGTAAACTCCACACTACTCAAATTAATAATTATTCGGAATGCAGTGCTTCGAGGAGCACTCGCACTGTCATTGTCAATCAAGTTACCGACGGAATCGTAAAAATATATCAGCATGCAATATTTCCAGGAGGCTTAACGAGTTCCCAATTACCAGCTTTCACCACCTATTAAAAATACATCAGCATACAATATTTCCTTCGCAGAGTTAACAAATTCTTAATTACCCGCCTTTACAACCTATTAGGAATTCTGCGTATATTGTATCTTTTTGGAAAGGGGGAATGAAAAGAAGCCACATGTTTAACCAAGCATTATGATAACAAGTTTAGTAGACTCGAATGTGCAAATGGTGCTAATTCTGTGTTGAGCAAACGTTTATTCTTTTTCATGAATATCGTTTCGTGCACGTCTAATTCTCTAGAAGAATTAACATTTTTATGTAGTTTAAAGTTTTTTAGTTCAGTATTATGTTTGGATTCTATCATATGCTCTGCCACACTAGATAGTTCTGGTTTATCGAAACGGTAATGTATGTCGTTTAAACCGCGTTACGATACCCTTTATTCAATTCATTGCTTAAAAATCTGCTTTTTACACAGAACACATGCCTTTGTTGACGGAAAATTTTACAAGACCTTTTTACTGCTGCGTGGAAAGGTAATGTTATGAAATTCATAACACAACCTTTTCAATCGACAAGTTGTATCCGAAACGCTGCGTTCCGAATAAATTATTAATTTGTGGTATGGAGTTTATTGCCATACCTGTGAATTATACAACCATACAGTCCTTGCAATCGTTGGAATAAGTAATATTGATAATAAAAATAATAATAGTAACAAATAGAAATTTGAAATTACATCTAAATAAACAACCTGCACCAATATTTCCTACAGAAATAGGAATCAAGTTAATTACACGTAATGTCATGTAACAAGGGACGGCAAAGACATAAAACTAATGTGTAATGTGAATTATAACCTCTTGGCTGGTGTCGGGAACACGGACACATTAATAAACTCACGAAGATGTAGGCCACTATACGGAAAATACAGAGCTATCTTCACTGGCTACGTAAGGGTTATATATACAAGGAAGATGGAATTCCTTTTTCGATCCAGGATCAGGTGACATCCACCAGATCATATCAGAGGAGAATTATGAAGTTACCATAGAAAACAGCTTATGAAATGAGAAGGTGGAATCCTAAGACCATTTGATTAGTGAAAGTAAAGTTTTGGCACCAAATGTTTATTTAAAGACACACGATGCAGCAGGACGAATAGTTCATCAAGGTCTAATGCAAATGTACGTCAAAATACCATAGCGAAATCGCGTACTACCTTTATCATCCAGAGTCAGTACTAGAAATCAAAGTGCTAGACCGCACTGCAACATAAGGATTAAAACTTATAAAACAATTCGGAATAATATCCTTGGCGTAGCACTTACCAACAAGGTCAACAGATTCGTGTGAATAGTAGATATTACAATATTTCTTGTGAATAGCAAGCTCAACAGTGAAAAAACGAACTAATACTTATTGCTTACCAATGAAATGAAGTAGATGTCGAAACTGCATGCCTTTCAAATAGTACCAGTAGTAGTTAGAGCAACGGGTGAGATTCCTAATAAGCTGCAGTATTTAAACAAATGTAAAAAGCTGTAATAAATAAAATAAAGTTCGACGAGATCTGATTCCAGTTTTTTTTTTGGATGCTCTCGTTCGGCTAATAGTCGGCGATGAACTAGATAATGCTCTATTAACATTGTCTTAAAAACAACTGTTATAGATGGCAGCAAGACGAAGCATCGCGATAGTGATATTTTATGTTATGTTGGTAATACATATTACTCACTTCATGTTCGTAATATATCTTGTCACATAATATACTTTTGTATTGCTTGTAAGACCGTTAACGTTTATATACTAAACTATATTTTCATAGCACTCTTCGTTTCAAGAAAATAAAACTGTGAACGATACTTTCTAACAAAAGGTTATGGGCCCAGACAGACAATAACACAAAATAGAGTGTACACGAAAAATCGGAAATATTACACTTGGGTTCGTTCACTAAAGAAACAACAAAATGGCCGCAGAAGATAAATACCGTATACCGCTCTTTGGACATAATCACGCTATTCGATTTTACTCGAAGAAAGGAATGTCTGGAATGTTTAAGTGGTATTTCGTTATCTGAAGATTTACAAGAAGAGAAAATAAACAAGAAAATTGTAGAGTTTAATAGGAAAAATAGAAAATGTAAATCTATAATAACGCAGTTAATTGCAGACAGTCATTTGGAATATATCAAAGATAAAATGAGATCTAAGGAAATGTGGGACACTTTAAATAAGATTTTTTAACGAAAAGGCATGGCAAGTCAATTGTTTCTACGCAAACAACTGCTGCAACTTAGATTGGAAGACGGTAAACCATTAAACAATCATTTTTTAGCTTTCGATAAACTGATCAGAGAACTGAAGGGATGTGGAGCAACTCTATCGGAAATAGATATTGTATGCCCATCTATTATTGAAGTTGTTGTGAAAAGTTTTGGAATGGTCGTAACAGCTTTAGAAATAATTCAAGAAAGCAATTTGACTCTAGAACTGGTAAAAGGAAGATTGCTTGAAGAAGAAGCTAAGAAATTCGGAAGAATTACAAAAATAACAGAAAATGCCCAGCATTTAGTGGAAATTACAATAATCGTAGAAGACAAGGTCAAAACAGAAACTTCCCATTTAATTGTCATCAATGTGGTGTGGTTGGATATAAAATGTCAGACTGTAACCAGAAAATAAACAAGAACAAGTACAAAAGGAATAGTGCGACTAGTGGTTTGAAAGAAGACGATGAAAATGAAATAGCATTTATGGTAAGCAGGAATAAAGAAAGTTCAAGTAAATGGTATTTAGATTCTGGTGCTACAGATCATATAGTAATAGTATGGAATTCTTTTGTTATTTTAAGAAACTAGAAAATAAAATTCAAATTTCTGTAGCAAAATCTGGAGAATCGATATTGGAACTATTAAAGGACATGTACTGGTAGAAAATAGAATTGAAAACTGCAAAATTGAAAATGTTCTGTATATATTTGAATTATCACAAAACTTATTGTCAGTAAGACGATTATAGATGAGCGGATTAAAAATAACGTTTGAAATTAATAAAGCAAAAGTACAAAAAGGAAATCGACTAGTTGCAATTGCAAGAAGAATAGACAAATTATATGAATTAGACGTAAATCAGAAGTATTTGAAAAATTGAAAGCATATGAAGCTACCAGCTACCAAGTAATTTGGAAGAAAAATACTGAGATTACGATGTGACAACGGAAAGGAATATTTGTCTGATTATTTTAAACACTTTTGTGAAGAAAAAGGAATTTCTCTTGAGGTGACTGTTCCTTACACGCCTGAACAAAACGGCTGAACGAAAGAATGAATCGGACTTTATTACAGAAAGTCAGAACAATGATGTTAGGAACAAACTTACCGAAGAATTTATGAAATGAAGCAATTCTAGCAACTGTGTACTTATTGAATAGATCACCTATTTTAGCTTTAGGAAATACAACGCCAACAGAACTATGGTATAGAGGGAAGCCAAATATATCAAAATTTAGAGTTTTTGGTTGTACAGCGTACCTACACACACCAAAAGATTTACGCACGAAATTTGATCCAAAATGTAAAAAGGTAGGGTACACGAACAACGGATACAAGTTATGGGATCAAGATCATTGTAAGATTGTGATTGGAAGAGACATCAAATTTTTAGAAGATAAATTTGGCATTCAAGAAAATACATAAGAAGAGGACCGAGATATAAATGAGGTAGCATTTCAAGAAAATATAAAGAAAGAAGAGAATAAAAATAAACCTATCCGAGAAGAGGCATAGGAAGGAAAGGACAATGAGGACAACAAGTGTGACGGAACAATCACGGAAAACGTACAAGGAAACCACCGTCATGGCATGACAACTATGATATGGGAATTACCGCTCTAAATCCACAAGCGTATGTAGAAGAAATTCCGAACACAATAGATCAACTTGATGGAAGATTAGACCGGGAATTTTGTTTAGAAGCAGTCAAAACTGAACTGGAAGCACATCAGAAGAATGGAACCTCCAGAAAATCGCAAAATCATAGATTGCAAATGGGTATTCAAAATTAAACGTGACGAGGAGGGCAATGTGGAAAGGTATAAAGCTCGACTTGTAGCGAAGGGTTGCGCACAGCAACAAGGTTTCGACTATGATATCGTTTATTCGCCAGTAGCAAGAATGTCAACCGTACGCTTATTGTTGACGTATGCAACATTTCATGGCTGGAACATAAGGCACATTGACTTCACGACCGCTTTCTTAAATAGTAATCTTAAAGAAACCGTATATATGAAACAACCTCCAGGGTTTATTCAGAATAATAGAGTTTGCAAATTGAAGAAAACGATATATGGTCTAAAACAATCCTCAAAGAAATGGAATAATTGTTTCAATAATTACATAACAAAGCTGGGATATAAACAGATAAAAACGGATAATTGCCTATATAAGAGAATTGGAGTAAACATAGAAAGTTACATACTAATTTATGTAGATCATATAATACTAACCGCCAACGATGACAAAAAGTTGGAAAGGATTGATACTAAGTTAAAAGAAAATTTTCCAATTCAAATTTTAGGACAATTGAAATTGTTTTTGGGCAGCAAGATAGATATTGAACCAGAAAATAAAACATTATATTTAAGCCAAAGAAAATATACAGAATAACTCATAAAAAGATTTAATATGATCGATGCTAAAAGAAAACACCGATGGAAACTAAATTGAAACTAGGAAGTGGTACAGAAAAGGAAACTAAAAGTGGTTACCGACAATTAATTGGTTGTCTAACTTATGTAGCAAAGTCCACGAGACCTGATATAGCTTTTGCAGTTAACTACTTTAGTAGATTCCAATCTAATCCTAGTGAAGAACATTGGAATTATGGGAAGCGGATATTAAAGTATTTAAAACACACCAAAGAAGCTCGAATGATTCTATAACCGAACAATGACAACAATCTAATAGCAAATGCAGATGCAGACTGGGCAAATGATATCAATTCAAGAAAGTCTACATCAGGATACATAATAAAATACAGAGATTCTATAATTTCATGGTCATCTCGAAAACAATCCTGTGTTGCATTGTCGTCTACAGAAGTAGAATATATTTCACTAACATCGGCTCTAATAGAATGTATATGGATTAAATCTTTACTAGAGGAAATGTCTGATGAAGAGATAACAATCACATTCTAGGAAGATAACCAAACGTGCATCAAACTCCTTGCAGATGCGAAGCGAGAAATTGGGCTGAAACATACTGAAATTAAAGTACATTTTATAAAAGAAATGATCGGAGAACAACATTGTGAAATAAAATATGTATCCACAGAAGAACAGATTGCTGACATCTTAACCAAACCTTTGGCAGCAGCGAGATTTTGCAAATTAAGAGCTCAGCTAGGAGTCTTACTTTGAAGGGGCGTGTTATAGATAGCAGCAAGAGGAAGCATGGCGATAGTGATATTTTATGTAATGTTGGTAATACATATTACTCACTTCATGTTCGTAATATATCTTGTCATATAATTTGTATTGCTTGTAAGACCGTTAACGTTTATATACTAAACTATATTTTCATATATATTTTCGTTTCAATCAAGAAAGTAAAACTGTGAACGATACTTTCTAACAAAAACAGCTATTTTACATTTAACAATCAGAAGTATAGATAAACAGAAGGGGATACCACCAAGTACAAACCTAAGCTATGTACTTAGCTTTTATTATATCGACACACGGCGAAGACAAAGGATTTCCTCTCACACCTCAATAGTATCCACCCAAAGATCAAGTTCTCCATAGAAATTGAAAACCGAAACTATTTACTATTTTTAGACGTTTTAGTGATCAAGAAACAGGATGGTACCTCAGGATATACTGTATAGCAAAAGGCGACTCACACCAACCGCTATCTCAATCCGTAATCACACCACCATCTCGCACAGATACAAGGAGTGGCAAAAATCCCAACGGTTAGGCGACGCCGATCACATCTGGACCGAGCGCAGCGAGATCAGACATATAAACAGCATCGACTTAGATTTATCAATTTCCTTTTACTAACATAATTACCAACTTTAATTTTTTTTATTTGGCTACTGCATTCAACAAGTTTATGACATATTGTCATTCTGTGTTTATAAACTAATTTAGTTTGACAAGAATACAAAATACAACAAAGGGTAAAACAATAATCTAGGAACCGCTTAATAAAGTATATTCATTCCACAATGCCGAATTATTTTTGATCCAACACCAAAACAAGAACAAAAATTAAAGGTTATATACATAAGGTGAAATCTCAATAGTAGAAGTATTAATGTAATTGAAAAGAATGCACCTAATTATATTTTTATGCTGAACAATAAATTTACCAATTTATAAACGATGTAATTACTCATTTGTATGGTTAATATTAACTTTTGCAATTTCTTACTATCCTTATAGTTCTTAATAATTATGAATGTTTCGCAATGCAGTAAGTGTTTTCATTCAAATAATTGTAATAGAGTATCTATGTACATTTCGGTTTGATGCATCGTTGATTACAAAATAGAATGTAGATGTCGTTGTATATAGTTGATATAGTGAGAATAAGTGTGGTCTTAAGATTGAACGACACTAGCTGATCAAGTCAAACATAAACAAATACCTCATCTTACGTCTCCATTCTAGCGACATGCCCTCATTCCAAACACGAATATTAACCATACGTTAAGGCGATGTCCTTTGCTGTACTATGCTATGCAATAAAGACGTATATTATAAATAACACCTACCAATGTATAGCGTTAGTTGTCTGTAGACAGGCTGAATATATATGACAACACCACCTTTTACTTCCCTATACAGAATCTACTAAGATGCTTTTCTTGGTATTTCAGCAATTTTGTTGCTATTTATCGTACTAAATTGACTGTTGCAAATAAGAAATATATGAATTAAATGGCTACATTGCAGTTAAATTAAGATGTCTGTAGTATGTACAAGTTTGTATAATGCGAAATACAAAAAAATGAAATTTCGCAATTAAATGTCAACTTGGAAACCAAAGCGTTTATTTTCTCTATTCACGTTTAACATATACTTGTTATGAAACTAATGAAAATTTCTGAATGTAGAAATTGTACAATACATTTCTTATCAGAAAACAAGTATTTAAAAATACTTATGCCCAAAAAACTTGTTTACTTTTTCTTTCAAACTCCACTAATGCAAAGTTAGTTTCTCTACTGTTTAGGTCAATAAGCAGCGGACATGATATATATTTTATTCAAAATACAATAATGTAAGATGAGATGAATTAAGTCATAATTCAGATTGACATGTAAAAGTGTTATCAGTCGTGAAAACAAAAGATATTACAATACAACATTTTTAAGTATTGACAAACTATGAGAAATTGCATACAAAGGTATCGGTCATATTACTCCTTCATCACATCTTCTGTATAATAGACACAGTTGTTCGAAACTTCTTCGTTACACCAGGGTAATGTGTCCATCCATATTTCGAGCAAATTATAATCATCATCTGCGTCTCTTCCAATATATGTATTGTACTATGGTGTTGCTGTTGGCAAAATCAACTCAATAACATTAAACTCAGATCAAGCAACACAAGTGCAAAAATTCCCTTATAAAATTATCACCACACACACTTCATCTTTGTTAATTGTGCATTAACTACACAAACTCTTCCATGAAATAATTCAATATTTTATTTTTCATATATTTTCCGAAAGAAATACTTCTGATTGATGAACTTTACATGCATAGCAAAACACAATTTGAAAGGCTTACTAAACAGAACGTACTAATAGGTAACACTTTCTTTTTATACGATTCCAAATTTAGTGATTTTCAGGTAGCATGCTTATGCATACATAAAATATAACATTTCTATTTCAATTTTAACCAGCTCTAGTACGTCATGACTTTTTCTAATGTGTTTCGGTTCTTTTTCACTCACTATACTATTCTAAACACTTGAAGCATCACAATATTTTTGTTATAGTCCTTTGCTTTTTTCGCACGTACTTTTAAACACGCTGAGCCTCGTATACGATAGTCTTATCTGTGTTAGCACGTCCGCTCCGTTAGCCGGCTAGAACCAAACTCCAATAATTCATATAATGCATCCAAATGTCAGAAAAAAAAAAGCGCAACTGTTTGTAAAGCCAGACTTCCCAACTAATGTGGTGCAAGTTGTTAAAACAAACACAGCAAGTTACCTCAGACATCAAGCCACTTCTGTTATTAATTATTGATATTACCTTCTCTTGACGTTTGAGAGATACAGGCAGTGGGATTCTGTAACTCTGACTCGACACCGGCTACCCCACACTAGCCTAACTCGACGTCGTCACCAACCGGAATTCTGTAAGAGTGTCGAGTACGATATCGGGAATTGTCGGTAATTTATGTTCATAAGTGCCAAACTTTGTGATTTTTAGAACAAATGTAAGGGAATTAGCCGTCAAAAATGGCTTAACAGCTAATACTTGTAAAATAATATTCAAATATTGTAGTGAATATTCAAGTATACCTTATTTATTTTGCCCATATTCGATAATTTATTATATCAGCAGAACCAAAGAATAATTAGAAGTTAATTATGACTAGATGTCAGCTGCTTAAAAATATTAATTCATGTATTTACTACGATTAAAGGGTAAATATTACTTAGTTGCTCCTAATTCAGGCGCCCCAATAAATTCTCAAAACGTCTTTTTAATAGTATTATAAACCACAATTTACTTTGTCGTGAACTTCCACTTATGTTTATTTAATGAAATTTTAAGGCTTCGCATTTCTTTTTCAATGCGCTTTAAAATATCTGCAATTCCATGACCTTTTTTAACGCTAATTATTAAATTAATTGTGCGTATTTTGTCATTCATTTACTGATTTTTTACAATATCCCAGAACATTTAATATTTAATATATAATATTTATTTATTTAATTAATTAGTTGCGCCTATAATTGTTTCGTATTTATCGTTCGCATTCAGTGTTGAAATTCGCGTCTTTTATGTCATTCCATAAAATTAATCGAGATTTTCCAATGGCTGTACCTCTTATTTTAAACGCCATCTAATATAAAGAAATATGGAGTGGTATTGTATAAAAGAGCGTTATTTAACATCCTTACGTTAAAACAAATTTTGTTAAGTTAAAATAAATTGTTAGTATAAACAAAATAGTAATCACTATGCTCGCTTAAGAATTGAAAAATTCCAGGAAAACATTCATGAATAGGTGTATATATATTCTACAAATGTTTTAAATTTGTGATTTTCTATCAAACCGTCTTCTATTACATAGGATAGTAAATTATCATACCACATAATAGAATTACAAACATAAACAAACAATGAATACATTTTGGTTTTGAATAGCCGCCAAGAAAATGTCCTTTCTTGAAGAGTGATAGAAACCAAGTAAAATGTAATAGAGTGAGATGCGAGACCCAAACGACACCAACTTTGCTGTCGAGTATATTCCGTCGAGTTGGTCGACGGCTAGGTGTCGAGTAAGCGTTACAGAATTCCGATAGTGTCGACTCACTCGACGGCGAGCTTACAGAATCCCTATACAGACGCGATCTACATTAGTCTACATACCGCAGTAGTATATCCATAACCTTATATAAAACAATATTATTACACACTATCTCTTTTGAACATGAATACGACGTAATCTTCGTATGCCGTTGCTTATGTTAGACGCGTAGCAGACACATTTTTGTTCTTTGAAACGTTTTTACCTCATGTTGTCGGAAACAAACTATTGTAGGACATAGGTTATATGGCGTAATTGGGTGTAATGTGACATTTGAGAATAATCGAAAACAAATCAATGATGTGTGGGTAAAGATCCGTTGGAACGATATTTGTAACGGATTAATGGAATTTATTGGGTTGCACAAATGTTAAAATGTTTATATCATAGGTTCAAAAACAAACAGAATAATATGATCAGCAATCGCTGAAAGAAGGTTTCTGTTTTTTGTAGAAACCAAATTTAATAAATGGAATATTAACTGATAACTCCATTCTCCAAACATAAAAAAGAAGTACATCAACCGGGGAAAAATCCCAAATTTAACAAAGGAAATAATTTCATTTGTTTTCACAACAGCATAGGGATTCTGTAAGCTCGACGTCGAGTGAGTTGACACTATCGGAATTCTGTAACGCTTACTCGACACCTAGCCGTCAACCAACTCGACGGAATATACTCGACAGCAAAGTTGGTGTCGTTTGGATCTCGCATCTCGTTCTATTACATTTCGCTTGGTTTCTATCACTCTTCAAGAGAGTACATTTTCTTGGCGGCTATTCAAAACTAAAATGTATTAATTGTTTGTTTATGTTTGTAATTGTATTACGTGGTATGATAATTTACTATCCTATGTAGTAGAAGACGGTTCGATAGAAAATCACTAATTTAAAATGTAATTTGTAGAATAATAAACACCTATTTATGAATGTTTTCCTAGATTTTTTCAATTCTTGTGCGAGCATAGTGACAGCAATCACTATGCTTTGTTTATACTAACAATTTACGAATAGCATGTAAGTATATACCGTCGAAAAACCGGTACCGTGCATTTTAATATAATGCAAGTCTTCCTGCTTTACGCCCTCGTACTCGGTTATCTGGTTCACAAGATGTTGTTTATATTACAATTAAGAAACGGCATTCGTTCGTAAAATATGATACTTATTTTAGGCCCTTCCTGCATTATATAAAACTTAGGCAAAACCTTCTACAGCAACGTTGCCAATTGCACTGGGCTTTTGGAATTCCGAAGTTTCCCACAACGGGGGACCACGTTACGACCACCTTTATTCTTATTTCGTTTATGCAGTTTTACGGAGTGACTTATTTTGTGATTTTCGATTTCTTTTTACCAAATTGTAGAATAAAAGTTTTAAAATTTTGGTACAGAATCCTTTTTTCAATTTTTTGGCGAAAATACTGCCTTTCAAAAGAAAAAACAACAAACTAGAAAAAGGGCTCTGTAGCGGCGAAGAAGAGCATTTTTAGATTTTTCCATAGCCCTAATTCGATGTAGTTACTACGTACAGCCTATCATTTCCAACATCATTTCCTTTTATTTAATGTTTTAATCAACACACCCTAATCTAACCCTACCCACATCAAACAAAAAAAAAAATACAATATGCGCTAGTAATTGATGTGAATAAATTATGCCTAACGTATCTCATATTTGTATTACTTTTATTTTATTAAGTCAAGTACATGTTTCGCGGACGATAAATCTAATACGCATGTACGGCATTGAAAAATGGCATTTTGTTACCGCGGGTTTTGCGGACAAATGACCATGGAAGTAGTATTGACTGATATAAGTATCTCATCTGTTAACCCACAGACATACATGAGAAAGTTAAACGACTACAGTCTGTCGATGCTGTATGATTCATAGTCGATAGAGACAGCCGTCGATCCGCGGCCTATTAATAAGCAATAAGTAAAATTTATTGCATTAAAACCACTTATCAATATTTCTGTATGTAACTTACTACAGCCGATCTTTTGCCCACCGTACATTTTTTTGGGACAAGACGGAAATCACAGAAAACCTGAACCCTGAGAAACAGCCCCCGCTTCGTCGTGTCGGGCATCATTGTCATTGTTCTGCCGGTCCTGTGTTGCTTATAGCTTATGTATTGGGATATACTTTACAACGGTTCTGCAAGACGTAGGCGTTGCTCGTCGTCTCGCTTGTTGAGATTGTTCGGTCGCTTTTCTATCTCCATGGCTCCTCATATAATCCCTGCCGGAAGATATTCGCTCGTGCTTACCGTCTTTGTTTTTTCGATATCGATATTGTGATCAGTCGTTAGTACGTGTTGGGCTAAAGCTGAGGTTGTTTGTTTTGCTCGTACCATTAGTTTGCGTTCTTCTCTTCTGACGCTTATTTTCCTGTTTGTTTGGCGTATATAAGAAAGGTTACAGTTCCTGCAGAGTATCTCGTATATTCCTTGAACTTCCATTGATGTCTTATCCTTCGGATTATTCAGAATTTGTCTGTCGGTCGGAAATATGATTTGGATCTGGTATTTCCGTAATATCCTGTTTATTTTGTCCGTTCTACCCACTATGTAAGGAGATACTCTTTTGTTACACAAGTGGTAGTGTCAACAGATTCGTTTCCATGTGGAAAGCTTTCTTTATGGTGTTGGTGATAAAACCGTTGGTTGGTAGTATATGGTTGATCGCTCGGTCCTGATGTTATCGGTGTCGGCTAGCCGTTGACAGGGTTTTCGTCACTCCTTGTATCTGTGCGGGATGGTGGTGTGATTGCGCCTTGAGGTAGCGGTTGGTATGAGTCGCCTTTCGGTATACTGTATGTCGCAAGGTATCCTGTTTCTTGATTATTAAGACGTTTAGAAATGGTGATTGGTTTCGGTTCTCAATTTTCATGGTGAACTTAATCTTTGGATTAACACTATTAAGATGTAAGAGAAAATTCTGTAGCTTATCTTCGCCGTGTGTCCACATGTTGAAAGTACCATCCATATATCCGAGCTATAGCTTGGGTTTGTACCTGGCGGTGTCCAGAGCCCTGGGTTAGACAACGCTTTATTGCTCAGATTGTCTTCCACTTAGTACTAATATTTGATGATGTCGACTGTTTCATTGATCGGTATTGGTCGAATAGCGAGGTTATATCGAAGCTGACTCACATGTCTGTGCTCTCCACATGTTGATGTAGGACAAAGTGTTCCGCATTCTTGATGTGAAAGATCATCTGTTCACCGTACGGCTTTAGTTGGTTCACCAAGTATCGGGCAAGGACTTGAGTCGGTGACCCTATGCTATGCACTATAGGTCTTAGAGGTACATCCTGCTTGTGTGTGTAAATTGTACATCTAAAGGACACGGCGAAGTGGGGGGCGTTAGTATATCTCCGATCGCGAAACGAAAGCGTCCAGAAGAAGATGAGTGAGATCTCGTCGAAACGTCGAGCTAGTCAACAACATACATATATATATATATATTTATATATGTACATTTCGGTTTAGTGAGAATTAAGAAATATATAGATGCATTGTTCATTACAAAAGATAATGTAGATGTCGTTGTACATAACCTATTAATAAAAAAATAAAACCACCTATATATATATATATATATATATATATATATGTGTGTATATATATAGATAATATGTTACATACAGAAATATTTATAGGTGGTATAAATGTTATTTATTGCTTATTAATAGGCCGCGGATCGACGGCTGTCTCTATCGACTATAAATCATACAGCATCGACAGGCTGTAGTCGTTTAGCTTTCGCATGCACATATGTCTGTGCATTATATCAGTCAATACTACTTGCATGTTCATTTGTCCGTAAAACCCGCGATAGTAAAATGCCATTTTTCAATGCCGTACATGCGTATTAGATTTATCGTCCGCGAAAATATGAGTTACGTTAGGCATAATTTACTCACATCAATTACTAGTACATATTCTAATTTTTTCGTTTGAAGTGGGTAGGGGTAGGTTAGGGTGTGCTGATTAAACATAAAATATTGATACACAAAATGGGAAATTAAACAAAACATTAAACAAAAGTAAATGATGTTGGAAATGATAGGCTGTACGTCGTAATTACATCGAATTAGGGCTATGGAAAAATCTAAAAAGTGGTTCAAATTTAGAAGTTATTGAATACAATATTGAAGGAATACATTTAAATATTATTTGATCTCATTTTCAATAATTTATGCACACCTTTTTAAATAAGTTGCAAAGCATTGTACATGTCACATAGGACATGATTTATTTACATTCCTACGAGCACGTAATTTGTTTTTTTTGCTGTTAGACTTGCACCGATGCTAGTCAATATATCACTAAATATAAAGAAACTTCTTTCCACATCGCAGCTAATGAGAAGAGAATATTGAAAATGAGTTTTACGAATACGAATTAAGATCACACTTATTCTCATTGTAGAAATTTTTTAATGTTACAAAGACAGGATTCCCAAAAAAAGAATTGCATCAATTTTTTTACTTGAAGAAGCATCAAAGTGCACTAAAAATAAATATAGCAATTATGAAGTAGTCATGATCGTTAATCCAAGAAATGATTTCTTGGCATGGACATTTATCATGGGAAAACGGCCATCAAGGATAATATTATTACTGTTTTCAACAAATAAAAATAGAAACACTTTTTTTGGTACAAAAAGACGGAAGACAAAGAACAAAGAGTGTCAGATATTTGCCGGAATATCAAGTACGAATAGTGCGAGATATAGTGTATAATTTCTATTGCACAGACGAGGGACTAGTTACGGTTTTAGCTCTACACCAAAAGATGTATATACGATGAATTAAAATAGAGAGGATCAAACATATCATTAAGAAGAATTTTAAAAGATTTGAGATTCAAGTTTCGATGTTGTACACACAATAATAGGAAAGTATTGATAGAGCAATAGATGTACGAGCATTAAAAATTGATTACTTGAAAATAATTAAACATTTTCGAGAGACAAATCGACCCATTGTATGTATATATAGATGAGTCAAACATCTTCCAACACGGGCTTTATCCCTAACGCTCTATTGATTTATAAGTCCGGCGTAAAAGCTGGCGATTACCATTCGTATATGAACGCAGAAAATTATGGCAAACTCCGTTGTTGCAATTGATAATGCACCGTACCACAATGCACAAACAAATAATGCTGCAAGTGTAATAGTAAGAAAAATGACATGATTGAATGGTTAGCGTTAAAAAATATTACTTTTGACACTAGAACGTTAAAGCCAGAACTACACCAGCTAATCGAACGCTGTAGGGGTGAATATATAACGTATAAATTCGACGAAATTCTATATCGCAATGGACACACAGTTTTGAGACTTTCGCCGAATCACTCCGATCGAAATCCAATTGAGTTGATCTAGGCTACCGTCAAAACCAATGTCGCTGCAGGAAATGTAAATTATAGGATAGAAGTTGTTGATGATGGTTGTCAAAGTTGGATTTTCGAAAAATGCTACCGTGTTCCCAAATTTAAATAAAAATTATAATCTCATGACTAATCTAAATGAAAATTTAATTGAAGGCATGGTAAAGAGTGCATATAAATTGGTGCAAAAGCTTCCGCGTCGCTGCTTGTAGCGTACGTATCAATGTATGTACTTGCACATATAGAGAAAGTAAAATGAGATAGTCAAGGAAAATGAAGAAATAAACATGTCAGAATCGAGGAAAATATGGTTAATGGTCATAATCCAATGATTATGAAGCCTTTAGATTAAAACTTTGCCTATCATTTCGATTGCGCTCATAGTATATAGTTGTACAATCTGTTTGAATCACTATAGTCGAACAGTTTTGCACTGCATATAACGTGTTTTGAGTAAGTAAGAGATAGACGAGACTGGACGTGAGTTACTAGTTTCACATCACCATCTGGATTTATATTGTAGAGTGAACTGGTCAACTAGAATATCCCAAACCTCTTTAATCTCTGATATTATAGAATATATTTTCTAAAAAATACAACAAGAAAATTGAAAGAAGACAGAAATAATGTTTGAGAACGTTATTATTTGAGTAAACACGGTGTGTGAAACATTTTTAAATAAGTACAGGTCTCATGATAAACTGATATGTATTTCAGTATCTAAAGACTAAATGTAAAATTAGAACAAGCTTAATTTCGATTGCAAAAGGCAACAGTGTAATGACGCCGATACCAAAATAAAAATGGCGATATAAAACATCAGATAAACGTCAACAAAACGATTTCGTACGATTGCGACCGAACTTTAACGGACTATCCCAGGTAGTGACGCCACCAAAACGTGCAGGAACTTGCTGAGGAAAATGGACCCAATGTATTTTTAATGAGACAAACAGAAATAACTAAAGTGGACAACTTTTCCCATACAGTTGAAGACATGATAGTAGTCTGTGGATCAGTACCGGCCAAACATTGTGATGAAATTGCCACGCGTAATTTCTCAATTATTACGAAGTTGCAAGGTGTGCAAAGGTTTCCTTCAAAGTGGGTTTTCTATTTAGCGACTACAGTTATCTGTTCAAAACTGACCAACGATATAAAACCGCTCAGCAGTCCAGTTATAAGAGGGTCTGCATCTGACTGACAGCATTATATATTGTCCGTGTCCTGCCCGCCCTTGTTGATATAGTAGTAGTATATCTTCTGGCGAGAACAGTATACTCCTCAGTTATCATTCGCCTTCGAGAAGATAATTAATAGTGCGTCACTCTTTACAGAGAGGGGGTGAAGTAATAAAAAGTTCTTCACACACACTATTTATACTCCAAGCTCCTTGCGGCTTTGAGAACCTAAATAGCTTATAACTCTTTCGAGTCGCTCGCCATACTAATACAAATGGAGAATCCAATTAAATTGTGCTGAAATTGAATAATTCAAATGTTAAACTTTAGATAAATTGAATTATGGACAAGTTATTTCATGTAAACTAGATAAGTTAGTAAAACTACTACTCGAGAAAGATGAAAAATATTTTTTGTTACGTTCAAAATTGCGAAATAACCTTAAAGTATATTTATTTTAAATATGAGACATCATCGACTAGGCTTTGTGATGTTTTTTGAGCGGGTTTATATTTTAACAATTGAAAATAGAAACAGAATTTTTTCGTATATTATATTGATTTTCATATGCTATTATAACTGGTAACTTTTTAAAAACTGTAACGACAATTTTTGGAACGATTTGTAAACTTTATAGAACAGGATTAGTATTGAATTTAATTATTTAAATGTGAGGTTATTATAATAAAACTTACTAGCCTTAAATAAGAATTTACATGCTTTTAGCTATTTGTTGACAAAATATAAAACATTTAAAACATAGATTTAGACGCATTCCTTAATTAATGTTAAAGGTAAACTAGTTTTTCTAGTCGTATAAGCTTTCATATTATGTAAATAGTGATCAAATTACAATTTTGCATACCAATACGATTTCAGAGATATCAAAATTACTTTTACTTTTAGAGACAAAAGTTTTCTGGTAGTATTTTAGATATTGAAAACAATATAATTTTGTGTAGTCAGTACTAAAGTTAAATGTGTGATTTATGAATCTTTAAAATCATTAATTCACTCTTTCATTAACAAAAGTTTTCTACTAGTTAGTAGCCTAAAGCTATATGTTGGAAGAAAATAACCTTTTTTAATTTTGAAAGCGGCAAGGTACTACCACCACGTAAATTAAATTGGGTATTGTAAGAAGAACATAATGGCTATATTTGATTAATAATTATATATATATTATATTACATACATATACATACTATAATGATATAATTTAGCTCAATTAAAAATCAATGACTTTTTCTAAATTTTCTAATAATTTACTTTTAATTACTTTTCTCGATAGTCTTTACGGGCTTATTACATTTTGGTGTTATTGGAGACAAAGAACCGTTAGGGCTCTCTCTTCTTTAATTTTCAATTTAATATTTTAAGTATTAAATCCGTGCCGCTTTCTTTCTGTGTATTAGGTATTACAAATACCTACTTTAGTTATTGATTACCGACATTTACTTAGACAACGTGTACACGGGAGACGTAAACTCCACCATCGTAATCTACATACGTATATCGTTTTTAATTATTTCCAAAGGAACGAAACATATTGTACTCACAAGGCTTTTTATCTAATTGTAAAAGAAATTATCGTCTCGAAATAATACAGACACTGTTTTCAACATTCTCGTAAGTGGAATGGATGGCATGCCTGGCAATCCATGCTTGTAATTAATTTCATTCCATACAAAGTACTTGCTGTGTAGCCTATCGACCAGGCAAACAAGTTGAATAACGGGTGATTAAAATAACAACAGTGTCAAAGTGACTGATGTTGAAGTGTCCCTCCAGAGAAAAAATTGATTTATCTGCCAATAAGTAGACTAAATCTTCAAACTAACTGAAAGAATATAGTATTCCAGTTGTTATACTTGCCAATACACTGCGGAGTCGCAGCCCATGAAATCTAAAATACGTGTTCGTAAGTACTATTCCGACATTGAAGACTTAAAATTGTAAATCTCATCAAAATTCATTGTTATGTATATATATATATAGATAAATATATATACATATGTTGTAGCGTATGTTTTCCCGGGTAAAGATGTCTTGTTATTCTCTCGGATTTTGTCCCGCGTTCGGCGTTGGTTCTTAGAAGAACCATGTACGTTCTGACGTTCGATGTAATCGCATACATCTTTTTCTTGAGGTCAACTGCAGTACATATATATATATTGATTGATCTGTTGAATAATCCTGTTGCTGGAGGTCATTTTTTATTTCTTCGTCTGTTATATCTTGGGTTATCCCCAGGAAAACCTACTTCAATTTCTTTTCACTCTTGCGTTGAAAGACATAAGATTGAATTCTTTCCTCTAATTTTACATTTTGCAGCGGTTATGTTTTTTACCTCTATTAAGTTGGAAGTTCTAATCCATTTCGTCGTTTCCTTGTTTATAATTGGTGCAACTTTTTGTTTAAATTCTAATTGTTTTTGCGGTCTAGCGGTTTTGTTATTTTTTTCTTCGTTTTTCTCTGTTGATTCAACGTCCGTGTTTTCTTGTATTTCGTTATCGGTGCCTTCCTGCATTTCCTTACCTTATTCGTCGGTTGAGAGTGCTTCGTAATTATTGTGGGTCGGTATAGGTTCATCCGTTGCTTATCCAAGTTGTCGACGATCAATTTTTCCTCCATATCCGCGTAGGAATTTTCTCCTGGATGCGAATAGCGATGCGTACATGGATTGCTAATCCCGAAAGGGCGCTCGCTCAAACGGCAGTTCATAGGGTAAACTGCACATGTGAATGATTTCTCAGGCTTACCATGGCGTTCTTATCTCTGGTATTATTTTCTAGGCATTCTTTTAGATGTGTTTTTAAATACGTCGTGGTAAGCCTGAGAAATCATTAACATGTGCAGTTTACCCTATGCACTGCCCTTTGTGCGAACGCGCTGTCGGGACTAGCAATCCATGTATTGCTCGAGTGAAGGGTGGGAAGCTGTACCCTCTTCTTTTCGCTTTGTCTGACTTTTGCAGACAAATCGTTGATTCTTTTGGCCCTAGAATAATCATTTGAATTGTAGGGTTAGATAGGGTGATAGCAGAGAGGGAATTGCAATGTGTATAGCAAAAAGCGGCTCGAAACCACGCAGATGATCCCGGGTAAGCAGAAATATGTCCGCGTGTTAGCGTTTTTTGTCTCATCACACTGTCTTTCTTGTGATTTCACCAACACCTTGGGAAAAGCTGTATTTACAGCGTTCTTATCTTTGGTGCTATTTTCTAGGCATTCTTTTAGATGCACTCTAACACCGACTTTCACAAAACCAAGATTTTAACGAAGAGCGAGAACCTAACAATCAGAATAATAAGGGAAGCAATAGATAGAAAAGAGACTTATCTTAGAGACTTATGTAAGAGTTTAAATAAAGAGAACGATATATATATCACAGACGCCATATCAATAATACCAAGTTCTTATTAATTACATTAATATTTTCCTTGGCTCTTATAGTGATGTACGGAATTATTCAAACATAACACTGATTAAACGAACAAATTTAATTTAACTGAATTAAACATTTCAAAGAGCAACTAAACTTTTACTGTATTACAACTTCCGCCCTCTTTCTCTCTTCCCTTTCTTCTCTCATAAATTGCACCTTCCCGATATATATACATATATATATATATATTGTTGTGGAAAATCTATTTAATTTAAATTTTGTTCTTTTTGTTTTTAAATTCAAAAATAAGATACCAAATAAAATAAGAGCAAAAATACAATTAATTTTGTGAATTGATGATGATTTAAAGTCTTCAATTTTAGTAATCGTACTCACTCTCACGTAATTTCTCGTATTTTTGGTGTCCTGGTCTTCGGCTTCCAAAAAGTGTGTCCGGAACTTCAAAGCTTTTATTATAATACCAGCTGAGACACTTTATGACTAAATATATTCGAAGAATTTCATAAATTAAGCATTATCTGAGAAAATAATGCATTATTCTCAGGAAAGACGATTTCGATATGTGTAACTTTGACACGATTTTTGTTTGTATCCCTCGTTCGATAACGATATAAAGAAAACAACAATCCCTACGGGTTAGACATTTGTTTGCCTGTATGTTGTGCCACACAGTAAACACACTCTTGATGGGAATGAAATTATTTAGAGCATATGTGAGCAACAACCGACCCGCTGTAAGATTTGATCCGGCCCGCCAGACGTTTTGAAAAACCCAATTAAAAAAAATTCACGATTTAATTATAATGTTGTACCTATTTTTTTCATTTCATTTTCTTATTTTAATAAATTGCATTATAATAGCATTGTCGTATTATTTCATGTCTGATATCTATCGCTAAAAATTATGAACGCTACTTTAAAATGCACTACAAGTAGTGCGCGGCCTGCGATCGTATTTGCAAACTAAAGTTTGGCCCACAATATGTCAAAGGTTGCCCATACTTGATTTAGAGGTAATGCTGCCAGGTGTGCCATCCTTCCGTCGTACGAGAAATTTTGAAGATAGTGTGATATAATTTCAGCATGATACATACAGTACATTAAACGTCTTTTAAAAATTAATTTGGAATAAGTTATTTATTTATTGAAAATTGTAAATTATATGTTAAGAAGAACACCCAAAGTAGGTATCTAAAAAATTTAGAAAGAAAACTGTACAGACTAAATATCTGAAATAAAATTCAATAAAGAGGGAGTACTAACAGTACTTTGCCTTCAACAATAACATCAACATTAATAAAAGTAAGGGCGTGAACCGAACGGTGACGAGAAAATATCCAAAATAGATGAACTAGTAAAATTTAGAAAAATTATTGATAATCAATAGACAATATTTCATATCAGTACACAATATATATATATAGTGGAGGCACGCTAAGTTCCAATGCACGTCATTAACGCGACATCATACATATAATTAAATGATGAAGTCATAAATATGCAATGCGGCCACACAAATAAATTACAAGTATTTTACATTAGTAGATAATTATAACATAATACTTAATAATTAAATTAAATTGCAATGGATAACGCAACACACTCTAATACAAACACTCGTTCTATCAAAGTTAAAAATGCAATTACTTACTTAATTATTGTATTTCCCATAGCGCAGTACTTTTACGTTGCTGTTATTGGCTATTTGGAAAGATATTTGATGAAACACGATGTTGCCGGTTGTCATTGCGCCGGCTATTTTAAATGTTGGCAGTTCGTAGAGTATCAAACGCTTCCGTTGTTTCTTCGTTTACGTTAGTTTGTTTAGTTTTCGTCGAATTTTTTAATTGCTTTGCATCCCCAAAAGTTCTTTTGAGAACTAGTCAACGTATATTTACGAATATACCACGTGCATTGTCTCAACAGGCGAAAGGGATAATCAGTTCGCTAATTATATATTTTGAGCAAGAACGCGACAACAAAGATCCCGTGGTACCGTCGACTGTTGTCAGAGAGGTAAATTATATTCTGTTTCTGCATACACGACAATAACTCCATAAAAATGTAGCATTTCAGCGCGTCGCTGTTGGTGCAGATGTATCTATTTCGACTGTGAACAAGATATCAAACTTGGCAAAGTCGCAGCAAGCATTACCTTTCTGCAACAAGAACAGAAACAAATTGAAACCAATTGTGGATATTAATGAAGCAAACGAGACTACTGTCCGTAATGTACGAGCTAGCGCCATAAATTCTCGGTCTGTTGGGCTTATACAGGTTCAAGTGTTTTCAAACCCCGTCACGGTATACATAGACATACGCGAGGTCTACGCTATAAATATGATGGTTCGAGGAGTAGTAGTTTTTAGTAGCCAGCTAACCAACGTGACTAGCGCATTAAATGTCTAAAGTAATGAAACTTGGATACCGCTCGGTCTGCAAAATTTTAAACAAAAGAAGGGCATACGCCTAGTAACATAAAACAACGTTACTGTGATTCATTTCTTTCGTATTCCACTGTAAAAAAGTAGGCAAAATGTTTCCGTTTGGAGCAAGAATCCCTGGAAGAAGAAGGCTGAACGGTCGGGTCGACCAATTCAAGTGATAACGCCCCAACAAATTTCAATTATTGAAGATTTAGTGCGACAAGATCGCCGTTTGAAAGTGAAGGAATTAGCAGTGATAAGAAACATATGCAATTCGCAGAATTCTCCATTTGGGATCGACTTGTTTCTACTCTCCAACATGAACGTCGAGTCGAATGTGCGTTTGTTGTTTTTAAACATGTGTAGAGACGACGCAAAACCGATTTTGGAATCCATTGTCATAGGGGATGAAACAATGGTTCTGTTTTACGGCGACTTGATCAACCTCGTCCTAGAAAGATGAATGTCGTTCAATCAACGAAAAAGGTAATGGCCACAATATTCTGGGATTGTGGGGCCACTTTGCTAATTGATTTTAATGACAATACAACTATGAATGGCATATATTGTGCGGCTTTATTGTATAAATTAAGGGACAGTATTCATGCAAAGCGTGGTGGAAAATTCACTAACCGTGTGCGATTATTACACGGCAATGCTCCCGTTCATACCGCTGAATAATTTAAAGAAAGACCTTAGGGGACGTCATCATAAGGACGACAGTGAGTTGCACGCAGCTGTTATAGTACATTTTGACGGAAAAACTTCAGATTATTTTTACAAGGGTATCGAATTATTAATTAACCGTTGTAATAAATGTATACAAGTTGGGAGAGATTGCTTTGCAAAATAAAATTTCTTATATAGTTCCAAGTTTCTTTTTGCTACATCAGACCGAGAATATGTGGCGCCTACCTAGTAATTTACCAAATATACCATAATCGTATGTTAAAATGTTTTCTACGTAATCAGATATAGTTATACCAATTTATTTTACGCGAATACACTACACGTTCGTCTCTTTTATGTAAATTGAAAGAAAGAGATTTGTTTAGTGGAGGCGTTTCAGCAATAGGAAAAGTTTTAAAAATATTGCGTTTATGTGGAAAAAAGATGATCCTTGATGAGGACTAACGCATTGCATTTCTTCGTGTTGAGTTTTTACAACGATATGTAAAGAACATGGGAAGCAACAACCCACAGGACCCTGTTTACTTAGATGAAACATGGATATTTGAAAATTGCAGCAATAATCATTCTTGGCAGGACAGTAATCGACAAAATGTGAAAAAGTTAAAGACTGAAGGCAAAAGATTATTGGCAAATATAAATCCTAATTCTATGATTATTATGGATAGTGCTAGTTATCATTCTGGACTAAGAAAAGGCAATATACAAGAGTGGCTGGCAAATCACAACGTTACATACGAGGGGAGTTCTAGAAGTTCGTGGAATGAAAGGGTTTTAAATAAAATAAAACAATAAATCTATTTTTCCTTTTCAATATAATCACCCTTAAGCACAATACATTTATTAGATCTATGAATTAATTTTTCTAAACCATCATAGAAATATTTTTTATCCTTCGCTTCAAAATGGGCCAAAATTGCCTCCTTTACCTCATTGTCGTCGGAAAACTTTCTCCCACGAAAGTCTCTTTTTAAATTGGGGAACAAATAAAAATCACTAGGTGCCAGGTCTGGACTGTAGGGTGGATGGACTATTGACTGAAAGCCATGCTTGTACAGAGCAGCCATTGCAACTTTGCTTTTGTGAACCGGCGCATTATCTTGCAATGATGAGTCGCCAATCAGAATGACACCTAGCGAGCGCCCCTATCCCCACTCCATCCCCTCCATTCCGCGAACTTCTGGACTTCCCCTCGTATGATCCTAGTATGTTAAAACATGAGTTATTACATCTGGTTGCATTGTAAGTATTTGTTAAAGTAAGTTAAAGCAAGTAAGTAATAGTGGGTATGTTTTAGACATCAACCACCGAAAGAATATGTGATAGATGAACTAGCACGTGCACATGGACACACAGTACTAAGATTACCTCCATACCACTGTATATTCAACCACACTGAAAATATATGGAGGATTACAAACACATACTACAGTCACATAGGAAGAGATGGCTACAGTATTAACAATTGCATGAAAATGTGGGACGAAGCATTAGTAACAATCACGCAAATAACTTGGTCGAACAGCATCCACCATACAGAAGCTGAAATGGTAAAGAGAAGTTGGGTTAGATCGTGACGGAATTGCTCCTTAATTATTAATATAAACGATAAGGATGCAAACTTAGGGAGTAATACTGAAGAAAATTAATTAATTAATTAATTTTCTAAATAAATAATCTATTAATCTTAACGTTTGTTTTCGTTTTACGTAATTTCATTCTTTACATTTGCGAAATAAATATTTTAATAAAGTAATTGTGATCGATCACCTGTTTTTTTTTTATTTAATTCGTAAATAATTTAGAATACTACAAATAAAACATTATTTTTTTTCAGTCGAGATATATTTACTTTTTGTAGTTTCATTGAACACTTTTATATATTGTCAGTTGCTTCTTACTAAGTTTTGTGGTGCTAACTATTAAAATTTTCTATTTGATATATCATAATAAGTAATAGAAGTTAGGTTACATTAGTATGTTAGGTTAGGTTTGAAGGCGAGTTTATGTATGCGTATTTGCCAACGGTGTAAAACCTTATGTCACGATTTATTGATGACGTGCATTAGAACTTATCGCGCCTGGTATATATATACATATATATATACATACATCATATAAAGAATATTGCTAATGCATTAGACGCATAATATGCAACCAGTTATACACTGTGTAGGATTTACCTATATCTATTGAAAAATACAAAATTGCTTTTCCATTAATCCATTATATATTGGTCCCGTGTCATGCCCAAAGCCTGTCCACAGTTTCTTCAAAAAGTAGTCGCTCAGCAAATGATTTCTTTTGTTGGAGTTATCTAAAAGGCAAAATTTATAACGTGCAAATATGTAAGATAGAGGAACTGAAAGACCGTATTGGTACTGAATATGATAGAATAAACTAAGAATTTATTCGGAATACCTTCCGTTGCTTTCAAGATCGTCATGGTTATTGCCTTAAAAGACAAGAAGAACCCTTCGAAAACTTACTATAAAATCAGATTTCATTCTGTTATGTCATTTTGTAATTAATAGTTAAAATAAAATAATGCTTTTATCAAATTTGAATAGTTATTTTATTTGCATTAAGAGGGGTCTGCGGTAACTGGTTCTGCTAGGAACTCAGTTCTCGCTCGTTTAATATAAGTGTATGACTGGTTGTCTACTATTCTGCTAGCTCACTGACAACTATCTTTTTAAAGTTACACAGAGGAGCGATAAAAAAGAACCCTGGTAATGTTTTCCAGGTTCCTGCGATTGCTAGCCAAACAACAGCATCTAGAAGAAGGTGATATTACTGATACCTCATAAAAGAAAGATGAGAGATTGATTTATTTTTATGTGTAATTTCACTTGTTTCCTTTTAAAAACGCCATGTGTACAGCACAATATCATAAACCGTTAAGTTATCACTAACGTTACCCTACACAAATATTCAAACAACGTTATATTGGATAAAAACATGATAGGATTAATTACAACATGATTAATCGTTTGTAAATGGTACGGTAATTTTAGGAACATTGGTCAGAGGCTCAACAAGAGCGATTGGAATTACAGCGTGCTCGTGTACTGGAAGTAAATAGGCACCTCGTCGCTTTGACCGACAGTTGGGAGAGAGGTGGCTTACCACTACATATGAATTTAGCTGTTCATCATTATCCGCAACCATCGCAAGATTTAGCTGAACGACTCAAACAACAAAATCATTTGTTAACAGAGGTAAGTAAAAAGAATTTTAACTATACATTTAGAAATTATCAAATTCTTGAAGAATACTTATTCCTTTGAATAAATAAAGTATGTGAAATACACTGAAAAAAAATCATTTGCTTACCTTTGTGTAATGTGTAAAATATAAAAGTTCTTCCGGTGATAATACAAGTAAAATAAAAAGACGGTTTTGAGCTGCATGAAGTATACTAGACTAAAGATAAAGCAAAACAATTTATATACTTTCATTTAATTGTCAATATATTACAACTACCAAATTATGTCTATAAACCAATGTCGCAAGAAGCGTGTATGTAAAATACCTTAGTTAGCTTATTCACACTTAGTATGATACACATGGCGACAGCTGTGACAAAATTGTGATACGTGATATTCTAACAATTTTCTTAATATAGCATAATTATGTCAAAATATCGTATTTTGTAATTTTAATATCATGTCTAAACATTTTATTTTTCTTTATAGGAAGTTAGCAAAAAGAGCGAAAGGATAGCAGTATTAGAGCGAGAAAAGACAAGTCTTATTCGTGAATTAATTCAAATGAAAAATAGGAACACTGGACAAGAAGAAGCAGTATTTTGAACCATGTACATTCCTTTGGAGATTGAAGGAACAGTCATAAAGAATATATATATACTGCGAAACAGCCGTACAATCTTTATACAGTTGTTATTATTTAATAATATCCAAGAAATCTAGATCAGACACAATACATATTACACCGGATAAATGTGAAAACGATTGGATTAAACATGAAAACGTTATTATAAAGAAGTAAATAATAATCTTTAAATAATTATATTTTGGAAGGACATTTTATTAGCTTTTTATATTAATTATTTTCTATCTAATTTACTTCTTTATTCATTGACTTGTACTTTTTATATTGTTCTTTAAAATGTTCGCCTCTTTGCTTTAATAAACGCAGTATTCTTTCTATATATGAATTTTACAAGACAGAAGATACTGCTTACCAAGCACGTTGCAGTATTTTCCACATATCCCTAGCGCCCTTAATGGCGTGACCATTCTTAGCAATATTTAATTGTTGGCCCTATACAATCTTTTAACATACTATCACCTTTACGATGTTGCACATACACTTGTCGTTTTGTTCAAACTTGGATTCATTAGTCTAGAGAACACATTTTGAATCGATAGCTGTGTAGTCTCTGAGGTAATTTGTTTAGTTTACCCATTTCTTCAAAAGAAATGGGTAGAAGGGAAAAATATCCCTTTCTGTAGCAGAGGTTTTTTGACAGCGATGCGTCTGACAACTGCTTCTAATCGACTGCAGACAAAGGTTGTTGAAACTGGTACATTCCTATCTGCATTGCAAGTATTAGAAGTTTCAAGTACAGTTAACCGTTCGTTTCTTCTACTATAAATAGTAGTAACTTCATTATCTTGAGTAGATGTAGCACGTTTTCGACGATTGAGTCACCAGATGTAAAAAGTTCGGTTTCTTGTTAGCGTCTTAATGTATACCGCTTTTTTAGACAATTTTAACAGTGCTGCAACTCGCTACGTTGAATATTATTCTTTGCGTAAAGTACATATTGTTGCGCGTTTATCAATGGAAACTTAAAAAAAAACTAAGCGTAATAATAATTCGTTAGATTTTTAGTAACCTCGGTGCAGTTAGTACTTCTTAATATCACATCTTTTCCTTCTTACAAATTCGGCGTTTCTTTAGCTTTAGTATTGTTTGCTTCTATTTCTTTTCTTTTACAAATCATTTGTGAAGTCTACCAACTTTTCATTATTGGTTTCCAATTTTGGTTTAAAATTACGGTTTAATAACAACTCTGTTGATGCAGATTGTAAATCACTGGATTTTCTTAGTATATTCTTTGCTATTTATAGCAGTTGTCTCTCTCAATCCGTTACTTTTCGTTTAATTAGAGCTACAGTCACTTAGTCTTTTGGGGGTTTAATTTATGTTCTTTCAATACGTTAGGCATATTCTGCATTATTACTATATCTGGTATACTTTAAATTGCAAATATCTGCTTTAAAGCATTGATTTACCTCTTGTTTGTTTAATTTTTAGGGGGTATTACACCTAACAATTTTGTTAAATAATGACTACTAATGACTACTAATTGTAAGTAATAATAAATAAAAAGATTCGAAAATACCCGTAGCAATTTTTTAATAAGGTAACTCATTTCAGGCTACGTTAATGATCCATACTGTTAACCGACTATACATTTTGCAAATTTCCCAGGTTCTAACTCAGCATTTTATACCAAAGTACTGACTAGTTCTTTCTCTTGTTGAAATAACTCCAAAGTGATCTGTAAAAGTTTAACATATCTTTTCTCAATTCTTTAAGTACTACAATTTTAACTTTATGAAAAACTAAATCGTCTATAATATGCAACTGTTGTATAGGATCTTTAAGTGTACACTCTCGAAATCCATTCATCTTTTATTACTTATTTGCAAATGTTTCATTACAGAGTATATAACCTCAAACAAAAACCTCCGCCAAATTTTCTGATTTCATGATAGCAAATCAGCAATGTAGTTATATTTCGCTACTCTAATGGCAAACTAGGACATACAGTATATCGAAAGTCGACTCACACGGGCCGCTACCCGAACGGTTTTTCATCCGGCACATAAACAAGCGGTGATAAACGAGCTTTTTCCATTTCTCAGCCAGACGCTCCAGCTCGAGAATTGAAACATATGGCCGGCGCCCTCATACACAATAATTTCAACAAAATAGATATCCGAAAAATTACTATTTCAATATTTTTCACCTACATGTGTTCGCCAATTGCTTATATTATCGACATAATTCCTGTTCATCAGTGCTATGCAGTTGTTGTTAATGATTTACATTTCTTTCCATGTGATGGACACTTCCCATGTTCATGCTTTTTGTGACATTTACTACATTCTTTTTGAACAATTTTTTTATTTTTATCCAGTTGCCTTCTTTTCGTTTACTCTCGTTCACTACACTAATATTTTTTCCTTTTCCCTTACACTTTGCACTTGTAATTTCTACATTCCTACGTATACTTTCCTCTATCTCCAATTTTATGTTTTTTATGTTTAGTAAAGCTTCCTGTAACTTTCAAATCATTTAGTTAATATCGGAGCCCCTTAATAGCCATATTCATATTATTTCTTTGGCTAACCTAGATAATGATGAAATATTTCCTCTTCAGACTGCACTCTCTTGTTAAATACAAATCTCTCATATGTTTTATTCCTTCTTGACGTATAATTTTGAAGTTTGAAAGACAACTATTACTGTTTTATAATTTTCCTATTTTTCTTTCTTCAAGTTGAGGGTATTATACACATCAATAGCTAATATATTACCTAATATATGATAATCTAATTAAATTTACTATTAATATTATTACTCTTTGCTTTATTTTCCAATTTAATTTTGACAATTGATATATCAATAGTTTTTTATATCTGCTAAACTTCCTTAATTTTTTTTTATAATCACTAAGGTGCACTCCTATCTGTTATTTAATCTCCATATCTCGTCATCTTTTAATTTTATTCCATTTATTGTCAACCAATGACAAACAACATTTAGTTATCTTCTCATGTTTACTACTCGTTTTTACATTTATTGTAGGTGTTGTATACGCGTGCATAAATACGTTCACTTGTTATTACCGCAAATAATCTGTCCTAAGATTTAACGTTGTTATAAAAAGGTATAATAGTTTACGTACAGTAGTATTCTATCGTGATGAAAAAGTAGAAAAGTGTTACCGTTATACTATGATATTGTAGATGATGCGCTATAGTATTTATAAAAGTGGGCCAGATATGCAACAAAACATCGAATCTAATACCGTCGCGTATATATTGTTGTGGCGCGTTGTACATTTTGGCGTCCCACCATTTTAGTAATTGTGAAATATGGTTAATTAATTATAACACAATAAGTGAATTTGTTGAAGCGCTGCTGGAAGATATCCCTTTCAAACATCATTCTTTTTTATTTTATTATAGCATCTAGGATGTTTTGGATCTACAAAAACTTCCTTATTTCAGTAGATTTTTATGAAACTAAATTATTCCTTCTGTTCATTCCATAGCAAATCTTGGAGCACATATAAAATAAAAATAAACGTTATACTATGTTATTACGCAAACTTGTCCATACATGCAAACTCATGATGCAATATCACCGGGTATCATTTCTTTGCGACGCTGGAATAATAACGTTAAGAACGCCACGATGTTACTACGTTGCGGTCTTGCGATGTCATGAAGTACCGTCCAGACTTATTATGCGACGTTGTTAGTATACGATGTTTTGTTGCATATCTGTACCTAGCCTAACAAACTTCTAACTAGTAGCTAGAAAATTTCACAAAGGGCGGCAGATTATCCAATTAGATCTCTGTTCTACTAACAATAAGTAGAAATTAGATAGGATCAAAAGCTATTCAAAATACTTGCAATTTAAATTAATTTACTGAAATTGTACCCAGAACTTATTTTTGGATCTTTATACATAAGAAAAATTTACGATACAACAGTACAAGTACTTTATGTGAAATAATATTCCCGGTTTCTGACCGCGTATATTGTTGGCCCGGAAAGGAGCTGTTTCGACAACATTTCGACGAAGTCCCGTATCCGTTATATACCCTTGCAGCGGTCGCGCGTAGGCCATGTCGCCTCTCGCGACCGGCGGAAGAGGGAGTACCCGCTGAGCATGACGCTCGGTCATCACGATCAGTATTCTGCCGGTCCTGTGTTGCTTCTTGTAGCTTATCTGTTGGAATACACTTTATAATGGTTCTCCAAGCCGGTGGTAGGCAGTGCGCATCTTCTGGGTTATTGAGGTTTTTCGGGTGCTTCTGTATCTCTTTGGCTTCTCGTGTAATCCTTGTCGGAAGATGTTCGCCCAAGCTTATCGTTTTTGTTTTTTCGAAATCGATTTTGTCTCCAGTCATCAGTACGTATTGAGCTAAAGCTGAGGTTGTCTGCTTTGCTTATACCGCTAATTTGTATTCTTCTCTTCTGACGCTTATTTCCCTGTTTGTTTGACTTATATAAGAAAGGTTGCAGTTCCTGTAGGGCATCTCGCATATTCCTTGAACTTCCAGTGGTATCTTATCCTTCGAATTATTCAGATTTTGTCCAATTTTTCCATCTGTGGAAAATGTGGTTTGGATTTGGTGTTTCCGTAATATCCTATCTATTTCTGTCCGTTGTACCCTTCATGTAAGGGAGATATACTTGGGTTACATAAGTGGTACTGTCCATAGGCTTCCTTTTAGTATGGAAGACTCTGTTTATGGTGTTCCTTGTATCTGCGCGGGATGATGCTGTGATTGCGGAGTTGGTATGAGTCGCCTTTTGGTATACTATATGTCCCAAAGCCTCATACTGTTTCTTGATTACTAAGACGCCTAGAAATGGTAATTGGTTTCAGTTCTCAATTCCCATGGTGAACTTGAACTTTGGATGGATACTAGCAAGGTGTGAGACAAAATCCTATAGCTTATCTTCGCCGTGTGTCCATATGATGAAAGTACCATTCACATATCTGAGCTATAGCTTGGGTTTGTACTTGGCGATGTCCAGGGCTCTGGGTTCAAAATCGTCCATGAGGATATTAGCTATGATGGATTGTAGCGGTAATCGCATTGGGGCTCCTTCTGTTTGTCTACACCATTGGCTATCGTATGTGAAATAAGTGTTTTTCAGGCAATGCTCTATTCCCGCTCTTCCACTTGGTACTAATTTCTGATGATGTCGGCTGTTTCATTGATTGGTACTTGGGCGTATAGCGAAGTTACGTCGGAGCTGACTCACATGCCTGTGCTTTCTACATGTTCATGTAGAACGAAGCGGTCCGCTTTGTTAACCTAGTAGATCACTTAAAGGGTCTTAAAGGTACATCCTGTTTATGTGTGCAAACCGTACATCTAAAGGACACGACGAACTGGGGAGCGTCAGTTCATCTCCGATCGCTAGCCAAACGAAAGTGCCCATAAGAAGATGAGTGTTGTTAAAGCGCATTTGCAACCACGTTCTTGATTTGATTTCTCTATATTTCATTTGCATTTTATAAAACGGTAAAAAATTGACATGTTAAATTTTATATTTTCAAAAAATAAAATATTTCTAAGCGCAAGTAAGATAAATAAGAAACATTCACGCTAAGGTCATATTGCGCATTAGACGAAAATTAATTCATTAATTTGTATTTGAACAAGTTTAAAGCCTAGTTTATAACAAAATTATGAATATATTTCGTTAAAAAACAAGAATTGTTGTTATTTGGAGTAGTATAAATCAGAAAAACAATCAAATTTGATATTGAATGAATATTGATATGATTTTTAAGTTTATGTAAGGCTTTCTATATCTCACTATTTTGTTTAAAAGTTTAGGAAAAACTTGTGCAGTTTGAACGAAAAAGGTTAGTTTATCAATATCCTTTTCATTGTGCGCCTCTACCCAGAACTAGCTTCACTTCACAGTTCAAAACCAAAGAATAGACTTGATAACTATAAAATAAATTATTGCAATTTGGAGAGGGGCCTAAAAATACATGTAATTGTATACAAATACGTCCACTTGACAAATTGAAAATAAACAGGTAATTAGATATTGATAATAGGTATTATAGTTTACCAACAATAAATCATAAATGCAATTATATACCAATCTCGTTTGCTATGCGATGGCTCGGTAAAGTATGTACTTAGTTATATACAGCTATCTTTTACTTTTGAAGAAATACTGTTTCTTTCATGATGTATTTGCGATAATAAAGTAATTTGAAATGCAAATCCAAAAGAATAAAATTAAAAAAGTAAGCACCTTCAATATATTTAGTAGTATGCAATGAAGACTTTGTTTATAGAATACCGAAGATTCATTTTCAGACACACCTTCGCCAAATACCAACCGCTAAAAACAGAAAGTGCAGTTTGTCAAGAAAAAAATATTTAGAAAAATGGTGGACTACGAGGGTTGATCTCTATACTGAACCCCTGACCCCTCTTACACTAGAACTACAGTGGCATGACATTTTTTTCGATATAGTCTCCCTTTACACTAATGCACTTGGTCCATGGGTCCTCTGCAAATCATCTCTCTACAGCGTGCACCACTTCAAAATTTTGCTCCACGTAAGATTTTTTTTAATTCGGGGAACAGTCTGTAATCACTACTACACTATACACTAGTGGCCAGATCCGGCGAATATGGCGGGTGCTCCACTTAATCTTTCCAGCAGACGGCACGACCCTAAATTTGCGTGCAGGATGCGATGTTTCCAGTCTCTACTTTACACTTTGCTCTTGGGGTCATAGTGGTGCACCCATGACTCATCCATGGTCACATACCGACTAAAAGAGTTCTCTTTGTTTGCTTGGTACCTTTCCAAAAGACGCTTACAAATCAACATCCGATTTCTTTTTTGATCAATCAACATTCAGGGTACCCATCTTGCACTTATGTTTTTCATATCTAATTCTTTAGTCAGTATCATATCATGCGTACTCGTCGCTTTTGGACTATGATATCGTCTACCTTTAACTGTTTTTGTTTGTCGTTACCGTTATTGGAGGACCACCGGCATGGCATTTTGGTTTTCACAGAATGCTCTTCCGCATTTAAAATCTCGACACCAGCGTTTGACTATATCTTAAGAAACTGCAGACTCACCAATAGTTGCCATAATGTCTTTATGAATTTGAGTTGACGCCATGCCCTTCTTCTGGGGGTATTTTATTACGACTTTGTTCTACAGGATCCATTTTTATGAAAAATTACGACACACAATTCAAGAATTAGCCACAGCGCAACACTTTGAGATACAAACTTGAATATTGTGTAGATATAATCTACAAATGTCAGTTAACTAAATTTAATTAATTTCGTTTTGTATATTTGTATTATATCATATTTGACGCTTTTAAAGTTTGCTGCTCTGGATTAAATATAGTTGATACTGGGCAAGTTTTTGACTTTTTTTTATTAGTTTAAACAGTAATATTTTTTATAAAGTAAAAGGCACTTTGATTTTCAAACATAGTGTCTACATTTTTATACTTAGCATACATACTTCTAGCGTTTTCTCCACAATTCTATTGAATTTAGTCAGAACTCACTTCACAGTAAAAGGTAAGGTAAACGGTAATATGATACTAATATTCGCTTTATGTATGGTTTAGATGAACTGCAATAAGTACTAAGTATTCAATATTCAATTTGGGCGTATGCGGACGTGTAGTCTTCGATTGCTTTACTTGCTTAGTGGGTCTTGAAACCGTATTGGTGTCAATATTTGGCAGGCTGTCAAGGGGGTAAAAAAATCTTAGAAACCTAAACAAATCTTAAAACTAGCGTCTTCCAGCAATCAATCGAAATTTGTAATTAAACTAGCTCGTATGCAATAATTTCGTTGCTACAACATCCCTCTATCGTATGGTTGCCAATATTTGTCAGGGCGTCGAAGAAGAAAAAAAATTCAAGAAATCTTTAAATTTGTGTTCCAGCAATTAATCGAAATTTGCAATGAAACTAGCTGGTATGTAACAATTTCGTTGTTGTATTTGACATGTATACAAATCTCGGATGTTTAAAATTCAGAATTTGCCTCAATTACAGCTGAATTATTTGATTTGCTTGAATTTTTGATACAACTAACATTTAATGAATATTAAGACATTTTACTTACCCATAACGACAATTGACCAAACCACGGTGGTGACCATAGAACCGGAAAGTTAATACAAAGCAATATTTGTCAAAACGTGGTGCCCTTAAGAGCTGAGCTGAGCGTAACGGCGTAACATTTCACCTTTTATTCCGAGAGGTGCATACATTGCGCAGCACGATCGAGCGTATTACGTGTGTCTTTAAAAAAATCAATTTAGATCCGTGTTATGTACATACCTATATACGCCTGACAAAACTGTTTTTTTTATAATAGGCAGTTTCCGTTTGTACGTTTCGGAAAACGTACATCACGTAAGCGATTTTTTCTTGCGAGATTCACATCTAGGAAATGTGTTATCGTATTAAATAAATGGCAAACAATTTTTTTTTAATCTTAATATAGATATATGTAACGGAAGCGTCTTCATAGGATCCATCATACGCGTGTCGGTAAAATACTTACCTCCAAATCAAGGGGTTTTGCGTTTGAATTCTCGCAAACCCATCTTTTTCTGTGATTTTTAAGTATTGTGCAATTTGATGTATTATAACCGACTAAAAAATGTAAATGACAAGACCTAAACAATTCAGTTAGTCAAGATTAAAAGGTTTTTGGTTCGATTCCAATCTACCTTTTTTGTATTTAGAATGTCGGTTGTTCTTAAATCTCAACTGGTGAGATCTCAAGTGGCTATAGAGATCGATGACCCATGAACGTTGGCTGGCAGCGAATACTGTCAAATATTGTCAAAACACTTCCGTCTATTCGCGACTTACAGTAATATCGAACAATAACGACCTGTACTGTTAATTCAGGATGCCGATGATTCTGCTCAATAGGCACTTACCTATAAACGATATAAGTTGTCGTGAAAGAAGAGCTACTGTAAGAACCGATCTATTCTCACAGTATCTCTGTAATCGGAACAAAACAACCAAAAACCATTTTGGGGTATCTAAAAATGAGGAACTTTTACCTTCTCTTCAATAATTTTAATAACTTTTTAGGACTAATTCTCCTATTTCTTACGCGCCAATCGCTCTGGTGCGGAAGAAATGAAAATCCAACTATAGATGTTTGGACACTTTTGGTATGTATAAAAAATTTATATATACTTGAAGGATTTACTCTTTCTCGCTTGTTTTATATCCTTTCTTGATCGTATTTCAATGATTTTTGCGTGCCTGATCCAGACGTAACATTTTATATACTACCATCTTTTTTTATTAATAACAGTATTAGCAATAGCTCTAGAACCACTAACTAAAGAGCCTAACCAAGCAAATAATAATGTGAGAAATCCACCAGAATGGTTTTGTATTAATTAACTATACTTGAATTCAAATCTAACACCTGTTTTGTCTATCCTAGCTATACTACTAACAAGGACAAGGACCACTATCGAGTCCCAAGAAAAACAATCAACACAGAAAGAGTACATAAGTAAATCCTCGACTGCATATGTTTAGCGACAATGTACAAATACTTCGAGAAGATGTATATGCACCATCCACCTTGAACACAGTTCTTGCAGGTGTAAAGAACAACGATGATTTCCCTAATTTTTCACGTTCTGTACCCAGTGGAAAAATGTTGGTTGGATAACCATTACTATAACGTTGCAATGGTTCAATACACGTTACAAAAACAACGTCAATTTTATAACCATATTTCAAAACGACGTTGTTTGCCATCGCTATATTAACATTATGGAGAAATGTTTTAGCAATATTGCATTAAATGGCATTTCCTAACAATGTTTGATATGGTTTACGACATCCCCAAAAGTAACGTTATTTTGCGCAGATACAGCATTATAGAAACGTTTAGTGGGTGTTGAATTAAACAGTATTTGAAATTCGTGATTGAAGCTTGATAGACAGTAACGTTGTTTTACACATTTACATCAACATTATGTGAAGGTTATAAGTACATACTGAATTGAATAGTATTTTTAACTAAAACTTAGCTAATGTAGAATTGAAGGATACTTTCAACTAATGATGTAGATTGTCCCGAAAAACAACATTAGTTTGAATAATTATTAGATTATTAGGATATTCATAGTAAGTGAAATAAAATATAATAAAGAACTAATAGTCATGTTATAAGAATTATATTTTATATTCACCTCATTCATGCTGTTAACACAATATTGTAGTTAAAGTTTCATCTCAAAAACGTTAAAATAGCGTAATTTAGGTGTTAATATTTTCGAGATGCCGTTAATATACATATTGGTTGCGTAGCCGCTTAAACGTTCTTCTATCCCTCAGATGGCACCTACACTGCTTAAGAATCTCGTATGTTCATTAAAATCAAATTTATATGGTCACACTTCCGTTTACAATAGGCATGTAAAAGAGATTAAAAATGAAATATGAGTTATTGATGGACTTTAAGGCGATGTAGAGCAGTTTGTTTACACATGTGGAAAGTTTAGATTCTGTAGATGATACGGATAATTCAGAATTTGATGTTTTTACTGATTCATGTATGTATTTCTTTCCATCACCGTCAAGTGCATTTACAAATTCTCGATCTTAATTAAATTATAAGAAGCTATCGAGATAACATGGAAACGCAGCGGAAAATCAAACCTTTCATTTGTTGTGTTAATATTTCTTGAAAAATATCTGTATGTATATTTTCACAAAATAAAGTACGATGTAATATTCTTTTTGTTATACACAAGCATACATGTAATAACAAAATAAAATACATAGGTATTCTAGTATCACTTCTCCATTTGTTTACATAATTTTTCACCGTTAATATCAGACAGAAAGCTGTAATTGTTAAAGTATGAATAAAAGAAATTTTCGTATTTTGTGTGATTTACCAATATTTTATTTAGATTTGACGATTGTAAAGATTATGGTTATATCCTATTTCACTAACAGGTATTTATTATGTTGTAGTGGTGGACGATATTTCACTGTCGGTGAATTTTTCACCGTGATTTGAAAATCACCGATCACGCCCGTGAAGATAAATATCAGAAAGCGGTGATCGGTGATTTGGCAGCGAATACGTGAAATATCTTTCAGTAGATATTCAAGCGGTAACGATACGACGAAACGGTGATCACTGATTGGAGACTAATACGTGAATAACTAAATACCTTATTAAGTGAATAATCATGTGGGTTATAATATTTTTCTTTACACCTACGTCATTGTATTTGCAATTATATATTTTTTCTTACTATTATCGTTTGTAAATTCTTGAGTATATAAATTTGAAAGATTATTGTGTTTGAATATAGAAAAAATATATTTGGCATATCGATAATTAAAATGTGTGTTGTAGCCTGAAACTCTGTAAAATAGACATGCCCTCTTGCCATGTAATATGCGAAATACTCGGCCTGCGAATGCAAGAAAAGTAGACAAAAAATGTAATTGTTTTTTTCATAAATATTCTTGTAAATGTATAAATGCTTTCATTAGAATCAATGACTGACGCTTACGCGATATTCGAATATCAAAGCTTATTCAAACAACCGAAAATATCTTAGTATTCGACTATATCTCGTTTGACGATATACTCGATATACATATGAGTCATAAACGTTATCACAATCACTGTTTAAAGTCGCCGTTATTTATAAATCACGATCACCATTCACGACGTGATTTAAAAATCACGGTATCGCTCAACACTATTATTTTGTATATTAAATGTTGAGGAGTTATCCGCGTGGCATCTATGCAGCCTATGTCTATAAGATCTATACAACACCATGAACATAAAATAGTATACACGTACTAACAGTCAACCTAAAAGCGCCACCAACCATCTTAGATCGTGTGAGAAACTAATCCTACCAACAAGATTATAGACCTAAGTGTTACCAGTATTTCTAATTAAGATTTGTTGTTTCTTTTTATCACTCAAATTTATTAATTCTTTGTTCATCACATCTTTTTTGTGAATGTGTTCAATTTTCTAAATATAATAATTTGTCATATAAATATGGTTTATGGTCCACAATTTAAATTTATATAACAGATTTACATTACAAAGATTTCCAAATATTTTATTTATTCTGTTATTTTTTAATTATATACAACTTACCTTTTGTGTATTAAAATAAACGCAACATAAATTCGCTTTGGGTTTCTTGTGTTAAATTTTTATAGCATTTTCAATTTCACTATTATCTTTATTTTCCATAAAAAATGGTAGCACCCATTATTATTGCAATGAGAAATAACCACAAATTAACTCTCCTTTTTATCGGCTGCAACAAGCAACACTGAAGTAAAAATGTTATGGTATAACTAAAACTATAACTATTTCTATATGTACATACATTCATACATAAGCGTAATTTATCGTACATTATTTACTTAGGACGTTTAACCTTCATTCGTATAGTATTTACAATAACTGCGTTGTGCTTACCTGTTCTGCAATGCGTTCAACGCAACGTTAAAATTATATATACAATATAAAAATAATAAATAATAATAATAATAAATAATATAAAATTGTGCAATGTTACACCTAACATGTACGCGCGAGGTATACAGCTAATATGTATTGTATTATTGATTACACCGAATTGATGATTAGCTTACAACATTATTAATGGTAGTACATAATGTTTGAGTATTTTCAATCTATCCTTCCTATACAACAAAGTTGGAAGGACAGTGTTAAGGATTTATAACAATTTTATAATAATTATAACAATATTAATGTTGTCGCTTTTATATATATAATAATTACACTCTGCTGTGAAAAAGCATAGCATATTTGGTGTTATGAGACACATTCTTCTCTCAGTGTATTAAAAAAAAACGATATTTACACTTAAAGTAACATATTACGTGCATTTGTGAGCGACAAATTTTCGAAATTTGTATTCACATCATGATATAAGGTGGAGGGGTGTAAACCGATTCGGTCCGCCAGAGCAGATGGGCTGTTAGCAGTGTCATGTCTAAGCAAGAGGTGCATACATCTGTTGAGGAACGAATTATTGTTACATTTTTGGCGCGGGAGGGCGTAAAACCTGTCAAAATTTTGCATCGAATAACTACGCAGTTCGCTGAAAAAATGCGTTTTCAATGACCCAAGTCTACGACGGCACAAAAAATGAAAGCCAGTGAAAAACCAAAGCCATGCACGCCGACCGCGGACGAGCATCAGTGAGCCGCACACAGCTGAATTAACCCAAAATAAGTTTGACTACCACCACTCAATGAAGAACTGGGAGGTCGCCACTTTGGCGACGATGAAGATGTGGAAATGTTCGTGCGTAATTGGTTACAGACACGACCTCATTCATTATTTGATAACTGAAATAAGAAAACTTCCGATACGGTCGAAAAAAAGTGTGCATAAAGGAGGAGATTATATAGAAAAATAAGGTGCATTCAAATTTGCTTTACTGTACAGATAAATATTTTTAAACCAAAGTCCAGTTCATATTTTATTCGCTCTCGTATGTAGTGTTTTAATATAAAATAGTACTTTTATGTTAATTTTTATATATACAGTACTTACAAAAGTTTTACTATCACATATCAGTTTTTTTTTTAATTTATGCCTTACTATTTAAGAAAAGGGACGTATCAAAATATTCATCCTATACATCCTACTAAAGTTGAATACTAAACACCAAATTCAAAACAAAATCGACTTATTCACATCACGAGAAACTAGCACATGGGCTGAAAAGTCCCGGGCCTAGCAAAGAAAACACGTTTTTTTTGGTTCAAAATTAGCTTTATCCATCAACGTAATCTCCATCAAGAGCAACGCAATCATTCCAGCGCCGCTCTAACATTTCAATACCACTTTTGTAGAACGATTTATCTTTTGCCTCAAAATAGGCCTCAGTTTCAGCGATAACCTCTTCATTCGTGCGAAATTTCCACCGCCAGTAGTCGCTGGGAGCCAAATCTGGCGAATACGGTGGATGTGGGAGCAATTCGAAGTTCAATTCATGTAGTTTTGTCATTGTTTTGACTGACTTGTGACACGGTTGATGAAACAACATTTTTTTCTTTGCCATATGCGATCGTTTCTTTGCAATTTCGGCCTTCAAACGCTCCAATAACGCTATATAATATTCACTGTTGATGGTATTTCCTTTCTGAAGATAGTCGATGAATATTACACTACACACATCCCAAAATACCGAGGCCATAACCTTTCCAGCCGATTGTTGTGCTTTCGGGCGCTTTGGACGAGGTTTACCAGTTGCTGTCCACTCAGATGACGATCGTTTTGGTTCCGGAATGAAGTAATGGATCCATGTTTCTGTCTCTGATCCTCCATATTCACCGGACCTATCCCTCAGCGACTTTTTTCTATTCCCAAACCTGAAAAAATCACACGCCGCTACAGATGGCTATTTTGCAGACCACGAAACATCCTACTTTTCCGACAGCTTGAAGAGACACCAATACCACCGAGCTTTTCTTGTCAATACCGGAAACATTTTAGGTTGCCCTCGTCCTTATGTATTACAGAACATTTGCAACCATTATTCATTTCGTATGTATTATCTCCAATACAAGTGATTGTTTCATTGTGTCTACAATTATTTAGTAATGTACGCTCATATGTGTTACTTCTTCATAACCGTTTTACAAGGCGATCCATGAATATCGAAAGTGCTGTATGAAAATGTTTAAGAGAATAGATAGAAGCAATGCTGTTCAAGAAAATGAATAAGTACTCGGAGAGCAGTCTGACGTTAATATGATCTTATTTTTAGGATTTCATTGATATAATTTGTCCATAAGTGACGCTGTTTGACGTTGAATATGTCACGCGCCAAACATGATTTGGCGTCTATATGCTACATTTATGTTACACGAAAATTTGTCTTTAGAATTTTATATAAGTAGTGTTGAGCTACATATATTGGAATAATGCAATCGAACACATTATACTTTTAATCGAAATATGTTTACGTAAATAATACTTCAGTAATACTCAGCATACATTGCGTTATATTCAGCTGATATATATGTAGACAGAGATATTAACTGATGAGAACTATATAGCATAATTGTAAAGTTCGCACCAATTTCCTTTACAATGAGCGCCGCTGCTTGATAAGTTTCCTACAAATTCAGATAATGTGCCATCTTTACATGTCGTTTATTGGCGTATGTGGCTTAGCTACTTTAAAATCTTGTTCATTATTTATGCAACATGTGCCTGACATGTGTCTACTAAATGTGTCCGTACAAGTTTAGCTAGATTTACAGTCTACGCATTTGCTATTTCTTCATTTTTTCATAGGTTCTAATTTTCGTAATATCTTTTTGTTTAAGAAACAAAGTAATTATTTCAAAATCTTTCAACATAGAAAACTATATTAATAAACATTTTTAGTTGTCGTTTACCTTTATTAATAACCATTTCATCCGAATATTTAGTATAAAACTAGATTTGTGCTAGTTCTTGATGTATATCAGGTATTCCTATTTTTTTTTCACCACATTTGCATATAAACACGTAAGATATGAAAAAGGGAATTCCAGGCATATAAAACAAACAAAAAAACAATCTTAAACCTTCGAGTACGGTAGAAAGTTTGCTATATCACATCGATAGCACTTCGTTAGAGTTTTAAATGTAAGTGGGTAGTTTAGACTGATTGAAATCTAGGCGGTAAAATTCTGGCCTGGTCTTGGCATCTAAATTTGAAATTTGAAAAAATAATACCATCGGATGATATAAAAGTTACATATTTAAAACTTATATCTTACACGTCCGTTGAAAATTGACGTCAGAAACGCATCACATGCATGTCGTTTGCCCTGGACTAGCTGAACAGTTGGGATATATTTGGACGTTAGACTGGTGTCTTTTAAATTACTATCATTAACGTAACTACGACAATATTTTGACATCATTGTGCTATCTACGTAATATGCATTACTAAAAGAAAGAACGCTGTAGTAGTGAACACACTGTTTATCTTTTCTCTGCTTTCGCGCATAATAAGCCAAAATGTCAACGAACGCGCATAAGCACAAGAGAAAGTCACTGCAAGACTAATGAGATTGCCACGTTGTATTGTGCTGTTTTTCGTAGTTTACACTCCATATTATAACGTGAGCGTATTTTTTAAAAAATCAGCGATGAGACAGAATTTTTAGCTGTTACATTAAGTTTTTCAAATCTATTTCTCTCTTACTTTTGACAATGCAATACTAGGATTGACCAAATCATGGGTGCGCCAGGTCCGGACTCGTCCGCATACACGACCGATACGAAAATTAACTAGTTCGCTGAACCAATCTGTCCCCATTTCCTTGGTCTGTATGCACATATGGTATATCGTATTACGTGTTATAATTTATTTATACTTCATTATATGCAAGAATATTTTAACAGCTTATTTGTGTATACAACCTTACCCCATTGTATTAGACACCCTCATAAAACCCCAGTATTATAAGTAATATTATATTTCGAAGAAAATGAATACCCAAGTTACTTAGTTTCATATTTAACGGGATTTTTATGAGATAGTTGCTTATTTTGCGACAATCGTTTAGCGCAGGCAGCGGTTTTAAATATCGGCGTATTGTCGACGGAATAACAGAGCGGTGTGTATTACAAGTTTATAACCACAATATTTGTGTTAGATATTTTCATTTTTTATGTTTAAACCTAAAATAGTGAAACAATCTTAAAAATTCAAGAACTAGCCAAAGCAGAACGCGGTCAAATAGGCCTACTTAAATCGCAAGATAAGACTTTAGCCGCTATAGCAACGATATGAAAGTAGAAGATCGTTGACAAATCGACCAGAAAGCAGCAAGGAACTCCTTACAACGCAAGAGAAGATCGGATTATAGAGAGAATAGCTATACGAGATCGTACAAAAACAACAAAAGATGTATTTAGTATACTGCTAGAGCGACATGGAGTTTCTGTTTCTGCACATACAGTAACAAGACGTCTAGTCACTAGTGATTTTCACAAACGTATAACTCATAGTAAATTTCAGTTGACTGCAGTACACAAGAAACAACGCCTTTAATGGACAAAAAAATGTAAAAATTGGACCGACTAGGCTAATGTGCTATGTTCAGGCGAAAGTAACATAGAGGTACGTAAGTATGACTACTTTGAATTCTAGTAGGTGTGGATAATTCAAATTACTATCTGTACTTTTTAAAAACAAAGAAGGTGACTGTAGGTAACTTTTATTGCTACCCTTTACAGCTTTTCAAACGACCTGGGGCACAGTACGTTCGACGACGTCGTGGAGAAGCATATCATCCCCATTGTATTGCCCCTACCGTAAAATTCGGTGGAGGCAGTATCATAGTCTGGGGATGTACACATGTCGGCAGCCGGCGTCGGAGAACTCTTCATGTGCACGGTCACCATGAACAGCCAGTGTTACACCGAGATATTACAAGAGGTGTTAAAACCGTCCACTTAAAAATCATTTGGTACTGAAATACCGAAATATTGCTTTCAAGAAGATAATGCGCCGTGCAATAAATCACAACAGTGAGTACGTTAGTTCAGTGATAATAACGTACGAATATTGAAGTGGCCGGGGCAGTCTCCTGATGTGTCTCCCATTAAACATTTGTGGCAGAGTTTAAAAGTTAAAATAGCAGAACATAATTGCAAAGATAAAAACATTCTGAAACAAAAAGTATTTGAGGAATGAGAGAAAATATCTGCAGATGAATGTTATCGTCTTGTCCAAGTATGCCAAAGGCAGTCTGTGCTGTTATAAAAGCAGGTGTAGGAAGCACTAGGTATTAAAAATTCTAATATTTTGTAAATAAATTATCGTTATATACATTTTTGTTTTTATAGATTTATTCTACTTCTTACTATTTGTTCCCAATCTATAAAAGTGAAAGGTGTGTAATGCAATTGGCCAAGGCTGTATTTCATGCGGAATGGTAATATGTAAAGTTGTCAGTTGTCAAATAGTAATATGTAAAGTCCGGTCCTGGCGTGCCGAAGATTTGCCCAACTCTAATCATTACACACAGCTATATAATTGTGTATGTATCTAAGCTATATCATTGTGTATATAAGTGCCTATAATTTGCGCGTAGCAAATGCATTGTCGTAAAAGCGTAACAGATCTATGCAACTTGATGTAACAACTGAAAACTAACAAGCAATCTAGTATAATGCGATAATCACACATCCGTTTTATCCTCCTCTGTCGCGATTACAAAAACTCTTAAACTTAAATTTGTGGATTCTTTGAATTAAATTTTATACATACAGTAATAATATAAAGAATAAACATTATAAAAGTAGTTTACAAAATATAAAATATATTGCTTTTACAATTTTTCAAACAAATAGGTACTTAAATAATCCCTAAACTAACTAAAAGATTTCACTAAAATTTTATAATCAACTGTATAAATTACGTTTCTCACATACACCCACCTAGTTTAGCACTCTGGTTCGTGGAGTAAGTCCTGGTATTTTAATATTCAGTAGTCCAAACGATAGATTGATGAGGGTCCTTAAGCTTCTACCAGTAGAATGAAGACCAGAGAAATTTAGATTGTGGATTTCATAAAATGAATATCTAATTTTTATAATTTCTTGAAATATCCTTTTTATCAAATTTTGACATTTTTAAGCCGTATAGAAGCAACTTATTTAGTTTTATTTGTGTTAGTATTAAACGCATACGCGGATGACAGTTGTAGTCTACTTTGTGTAAGTACTAAAGATTGAATCAATTTTCGTCAAATACGTAATTTAAAGACCGAAATGAACTAAAAACAAATGAAAAATATTATCTTTGTGTCAAATTATTGCACAATCTCTATTACACAGTATCAAATGTAACAAGTGATGGACATATATAAGTACATCTGCTTTTCTTTATTCTATAACGAGGCATCGCGGCAACTGTTCTCTTAGATAATCGAAAAGTTCCTTGGACGCTCCTGGACAATTTGTTAGTTCTAATTCATGAAGGTTTCTTAAATGTATTAGGCTGGAAAGACCGCTGGCTGTTAACAGAGGACATCCTAAAAAGAAACTAATTCATATATCATCTTGCTAATGTAGACCAATTATATATAGTTATTTGTTATTTCATACATACCAGCAAGAGAAAGTATTTGTAAGTTTCGCATTTCACAAAGATATTGAAGTCCAAAATCTCTTAATTGCGAACACCAACGCAAATAAAGAGCCGAGAGTGATCTCATGGTTACAAGATGTCCTACGCCCATATCAGTCACATGCACGCACCTAAAACAATGAAACATTAATGAAGATATCACTATAAAACTGCACGTTAAATTAATAAAAATTATAGCAACCTCCGGAACTTCGGTTCTTAATAAAGAAACTTCACCAGGTTGATATTGTGTTTGTCAAAATTCTAGCAGTAATTTCTTTAAGCATTCCGCTTTTCGAAACAGTTTCCCGTCCTATTTATGAGTGTACAGTATTCACAATAACGGCTGCATTTGGTGAGTTACGGCGCTAGATACACTAAATTACATCAAGAGAGGTTCCAGACCTTATGATCGCTAGAATTTCAACCCATTAATAGTGATATGTTATTTCGTACGTTCTTTTTCAAAGGTCTGTAGTAAAAGACGTAGTAGTATGAAATATTTCCCGTTAGCCAGTTTTCACATTACACCTGAGTAATAAGCCATATGTGTTACTTGGAAAACATGCAACAAGTTTCACATACTATAAAAGATTATAGGTTGGAAAAATTTTGGATGCATATTGCCCTTGTAGTCCTCTAAAAAGTGCTCTATAAACATATCTTCAGCACTTGATTGTTTCCACAAATGTATATACCCTTGATCGAGAAACTTAGTATACTCATAAATGCGTTTCCTTTAGTATTGATTTAAATTTGAATTCTCACCGTTAACCCTAATAACTATTAACGATCGCCATATTCTTTAGCGAAATAAAATTTTTCTAACAAATATGGAGGCAGCTAAACCTAACACTGGCGGATAACGATTGCCGGTAGAGCTAGCGGCGCTCTAACTAAGTAAATGCAGGCAATGCCTCGCTTCGCAATACAAGACCGAAGAGATATGATAATGCCCTCGGACGAGACGGAAAGAAATGTATTAGATACAAAAAATAAATATTAATAGAGCTGTTAACTTCCGCCTGCAGATTTGCATTCGGCTGAATGGCAATAGTATATATATATTATTAAAATAAAATTTTAAAGTTAAAAGCATTAAGTAAATTATAAAACAGACTATTAGGATGTATATATAGTTAAGTTGGAAGTATCTCTCATCAGAAGCACTTAAAGGTAGACCCACATTGTATTAAAAATTTTCGGTTATGACACCATTATAGCTACCTCATTATTATTTTCTTTTATATTCCTGACATAATAATAACAATAATAATAATATTGTGTACTTAAAACTAAGGTGCTACAAACCATTATCAACGAAATATTTCTCAATTTCAATTCTCAAACTAATAAATAAACAAATAAATAAGTGTATAAATAAAAAACTTAATAGAGTAGTTAGATGTATACGCAAAATACATTTATAATTCACAGGTATAGCAGTAAACTCCACACTCACACAAATTTATTAATTATGCAGAACGCAGCGTTTCGAGAGCACGTGGGCTCTCATTGTCAACTGTGTTACCGACTGAAAGTAAAAACTGTATCACACATGCAAATTATTTTCTACGCAGGCTCTAAAATTTCTAAAACATATGATTATTTACAACCTACACGGTGGTCTAATGCCTTTTTCGGGAAAGGATGGACCGAAAGCGAACCGTATCTTAAACAGGGCCTATGGTAATAAATCCATCAAACTCGAGTGTGCAATTGGGGGTGGTTCTCTGTTCAATAAGTTTCCGTTCTTTTTCATACATATCGTTTCGTACGCGTCTAATTCTCTATACGAGTTCACGTTTTTAAGTAGTGTCAGATTTTTTAAATCAATCTTATGTCCGGATTTTACCATATGCTCTGCTACGCTTAATAGTTCTGGTTTGTACATTTATAGACCAAATAGGTGTGTGTATACGTAGATTAATGTAAGTAGATAAAACAAATACATTGAGTGAAGAAAGTAATCTTCAAAGATACGATATATTGACGAAGTATATATTGTTATGTGTTGAATTTTGCGATTTAAGGTTATTAAAGGAAGCCACTTTCACGATTCAAAACGTACTGTCATTTCTGAAGTGAGCACTACTACAAGATCCGCTACGTATGCAACACACCATACACGAGCTACATATAACATCTCCATTTGGGATTCATTTTACATATAAGGGAAACATTTAAACTAAACCAAACTTAAACGGAACGTGAATCAAAGAAGTAGCATATAAGATAGTAAGAATTGTCATAGAAAAGTATGAATTTATCCTGTATGAAATAATTCTAATGAAACAAATTTAACCTTCCTGCTACAGTTTTGCCTGGCATATTGGTCACAACTTTATATGTGTCTAGCATAATGTTATCTCACGTAAATAGGTGCTAAAGTAACATACTTTAAAATAAATTTTACGTCAAAGTAGCCTTTGAAATTGTAATTATATCTTAGCTTGTTACTGAAACTCTCAATGTGAATTTTGTTTGGTATAAGCTACTTGAATGATGCGACAAATACTCTGTCAAATTGACAAACTAGTGCAACTAAAAATAGTATGAGTTACAACAAAAGTTTTTATTGGAATGAGCAGTTAGAGCTAAAATTTATTTGAGCGCTTTATATAACAAAAATATTTGTCCTGCTTTTTCGTGGCACCAATAGAAGTTACAGACAGTTCTTGAAAATTGGTTGTCTGTACAACCAGCGACACATTATTGTCATATAAAACCCATCTCAGCATCGGTAACACTGCACGAAATTCGACTATTAATCATTGTGTAATACAGTACTTCACTTCTATTGCTTCAGAGAACGTATTGTTTCAAAACGTCCCCTGCTTTTTATTGGATGAGTAAAAACTCCCAGTAAGCTAAACATGCATTTCGTCACTCCATTATAGCCCATCTTATGGGATATCTGCTACTACAAACGCTTTAAAGAGCACATACATTTTTATCTATTGATCGTTGTCAAAGTTACACCGCCTCCAATGACCGACGATGCATTCCTTTTGCATCTATATTGATTATTTCCTATGTTGTTGAAGTTTTTCCCCACTTGCTTAGTCGAAGACTTTGAATATAGCACATAAGATGTTGATAGAGCGATAGTTTTAACAACAATTCACATAGCCTTTCTTAAAGCTTAGCTATCCTGAGTTGAGTTGAAACGATGTACTCTGCATAACCATACATATATGCTAGGATTCCATTTATCTCAGATGTTATCTCCTCAAATAGGCGAATGACTATATATACATATATATTTATATATATATATATATATATATATAAATTATAGCGCTATCTCCGAGCTCGTAATGTACTATAGCATAGTGTATTCTTTGACTATGGATTTTGCTTTGTAAATAACTAATTTAGATTACTCAATTTGACAAAATAAAGAAAGACAGAGAACTCAAAAACTAACAATATATTAATTAAGTAAGGTTATATGACATTCATCTGAAAGTGAATTCGATAAATAATTTTGACACTAATGAAGACCACATGCAATTTGATGTAGATCGACGATCTTCGATCTCCGCACTAGGACTTTAACGACGGAAAGCCCAAGGTTATATCAAAGTTTTCTGCTAGATCACCTGTGTTCTGCTCGGTCTCCGGCTGTTATACTGTGGCGACACGGTCCACTACAACTTTTATATAATTTCTGAGATATTTTCATCTATATTGCTGTCGAAATTGGCTTAAATAAGAAACGCGCAAGCTGGGTTGATGCTCTGTGTTAGCTACCTATGCTGACTGCCATTGTTTACCGCGTCGCTCGGCGATCACGTTCAAACATCGCCACTAGACCCTGAAAATTGCCTTCGGTAGATCATTATGACAATGAAAATATTTCTTATGCTTTTTCAGAGATGGAGAACTGGCCTTGGATACGATTTTCGCTAGTTGCCCTGTGTACATGTGTATATGCATGTGCCAAATATTTTTGTATAAAATTTTACATTAATTATGTGATATAACTTTTTGATAGACTAACTTCTTTCTCCTCTTTTCTTGTTGTTTAAGATGCATTTTTTTTTTCAAAAGAAAGGGATTTTTGTGATAATACGGGCGAAAAGGAATTTTCGGAATTGAATTTAAATGCAGCGTATATGATGATGAAATTGTAATCGACGGTAACATAAAGAAATCTATTAACTTAGCTTGATATTAAATTGCTAGCCCATCTCAGGGAGAGTCCAACAGTGCATTCTCCCTAACAATACTATTAGATTAAAGGAAACTATTAGTGAGAAAGATAAGCTAAGAAAAAGATAAGTAGGAGATCAGAAGTTACAAAAATCCTATTACAATATGTTTTGAATGCTTACATGTACATAAATCTGTTTACATTTTTTATTTGACGAAAGGCACCAAAGAAAACGACTGTGCGTTGTACAATTTAAGATTACGTAGCTAATATAGCGAATTGGTGTATATATGATTTGGTGTAACTAATCTTTGATACGACAAATGTAAATTATCATAGCATATATTTAGGAATACATAAGTGCAACCAAAAAGTATACGTACACAATTACACCGGGTGAAAAGCTGCAAGCCGTGGATGCATTCTGGATGACTGGAAATGAGCTGGAGCTGTGAACGTACTTAAGCACCAAGCCGTAGCACAGATTTTCGGACATTCGGCGGTACATCATAGCTCAGCCGAAATAAAATGAGCGTGATATTCGTTTTCTCGCTAAAGCTCACTCTTATACCTGTTATACCGCTATTGATGATATGAATAACAGATCAACAACCAATTGTCTAAGCAACCTATTGTAAACACGATTTACGAAGTTTGTAAAACTAATATTAAATCCAACATTACATTTGTATTAGTGAAAAGAGAAATTATAAGACTTACCCATTGGATAACTAAAAGACGCAATAAACTACGATATGTAGCATTGATTTGTTTTTATTCGTACTTATTTCTAGGTATGATATCGAAGCATGAGATAATGTAAGTGATACCGGATTTCAGTGACAGAATTCATTATAGCCTCATGAAGAGTAAAATAATAAAAACGTTCTAAACTGAATAAATATTCTTATCAAATAAAATCGATAAACATAAATAAAATAAAAATAATAAAATTAACTATTTATTAAATGTTTGAATAACTGTCCCAATTGGTATGAGCATTAAACCAATCAGTCATAAAAATCCCCCTCACCTAGCAGTAATTCAAAATGAAGGCTTCATTGAATGGATTCAAATTGAAGAGATCGATATGAGGATAGCATTTTGTAGTAGTAGTTAAACAAGGGTAGAGAATATCGTTAGACAGCGATAACATATCGCCAATTGGAGATGATATATCGAATCGTACAACTGTGACCCATCGACCTGCAGAATAGCATGCGTATTTCTCGACTTTGTTAAGTTACAGAAATCTTATTTTGTCCTCCTTTTACTCACAATTACGGCCATCGTCAGGTCAAAAGTGCGCTCATGGTATAGTAATGGCAGCAGTTTACTTCAATTCTTGTATATTCTATGAATTCCATAACCTATTGTTGCATAGGGTTATTTGTATTTGTTTCTTGCCGGTGTCTGTATGAAAATAACTGCTGGAATTAATAGCATACAGCGTAATAGTACTAGGCCGTTATAAATCTTTAAGTCTATATAAGTTGGGGAATTGCATTCCCTATCGCATCTATCATGAAACATAAGAAATTTATTTTGCTCTCTAGATACCCTAAATTGAATTAATTTTTTTGTTTATGGGGATATGTACAAATCGATAATTCATAGATAAAAAAACTAGCTAAAGTGAAAGTATTAAACCGAGTACAACGTTAAAGAAGTTAAACCAATTATACGAAATATTGGAATAATACCGTTGGCGTTGCGAACCGATTTAAGGAGAAAATTAATTGATCAATTGAAATAAGTAGAAATTGTATAATATATATATATTATATATGCATGCAGATTTGGTGACCAATATCCTTATTGCAAAAAAAGCCCGTTTAGATTATGTTTGGAGCAAATACCGTTAAATTAAGCTTTAATTGCGCCGAATTTGCAGTTTTAAACCATTGATGAAATGCCTGGAAATATAGAAGTATTTTCTTTAGTAAATACAAAAACGAGTTTTTGGCAAGCCAAATAATATGCAGCTAACATTTTCAAGTGTATATCTGTGATAAATTAAGGTTTAGTGTAGTTGAAAAAGTAACTGTAAGAAGTGTAGTGGGCATGCTCTTACTGGAAGAGAATACAGATACTTCTAAGATAGAAGCAATTCAGACATTTGGACAGCCTAAAGCGAAGACGATTTGTTAAGATTCTTGAGCATGCAAAATTATTTAAGTAGACATATTATTGATTCAATTCCAAAACACCAAAGGAATTAAGTTAAAATTCGCACTTTAAACTATTTCAATGTAAATGATACTGTTATAGTTCAATGCGATGCAGGCAACTATAATTTGGATATTACTATTTACCAGAAAAACAAGGTAATAGGATACGTTTCTAGAACAATAACAAATTCAGAACGTAATTATGCACAAATTAAGAAGAAATTGATCGCTGTAGTTTTCACATAATCGCATGTCCTAAAATGACAGTAAGGATAGATGATAAGTTATACAATATTTTCACCAAATCTATAAAAAAATAAAATATTAGACATAATAAGTAAAGAAACCATAACAGACCCAACTTCCTCAAAATTCAAGGTTTCATAAAGAATGAATGGCCAAAATATCTAAACCGAGTAGTGCACGATGTTAAAAATATTTTAATTTTCAGATTAACTTTTCAATCGAGGAAAAGCGTGTTGCCAAGAACAACTGTAGTGTTATCCCATTTAATCTGAGAACGATCATTATTAACAGAATACGTTTACGTATTGACGATCAGGGCATAAGTTTACGAACATAACTAAAAAGCGGTTCTGTCTAAACATGCTAATTGAAATTAAAAAAAAATAAGAACGCAAAATTTATAATAACATAATTCTAGTCCTACCATATGTGAGTGTATTCTTTATTGAATATAATCAAAGTCAACGAAAAATGCGGTAGATCGCTATTCTAACTTCTTTGAAGCGGGTTTTTTCCAAGACTCACCAAAATGGGAGAAATTTTTGAGGTAGTGTGCACGGGACTAAGTTCTTACAAACAAATTTAGTAATAATTTAAGAGACGATTTAGTTTTTTTTTAGTAATAATTATATCACGAATTTTTCCAATAACAACAGCAGTTAATGTATGTAATGCCAATGTAACCATAATTACCATCATACGAACATTTCATAAGTAACGTCTGTAATTATTAATTTTAATACTTGTTATGTAGTAAAATCTCGTCAAGAGAATGTTTTTTTTAACAGAAATACGACCATAATCTCACACGTTTAATTCCGGCTTCTTTTACATAAACATGATATAAACTAACTGCAACGTAAACCGACTCCTAATCGCTTTCTTCATTACCAACCTGGCCCGCGCCGCCAAGTTATAACTACACGGCGAGAAACTCAATATTCGAAACACTGCAGTTACTTAACAATAATTTTTTAGCGCATTAATTTTATATTAGTTTATGTACAAATTATAATTATTAACTTGCTGTACGTCACTAGTCAAATGTGTAGTTTAAAATGCAGTGTCTATTGCAAGTTAAAACGGCTGGGCTGTTAATGTAAGCACTTTATAATTAAACGCCGCTGCTGGACCGTTAACATAGAATATTAACGTATGCTGGTAATGTAGAGGTACTGTATCAGAAGGTTTCCTTGTTGTACAAGTACACATTTTTTTTATCACTTAAAACAATTCCTGTTGATCCACCATTTCAAGATAAAAGATTCGTTGCGCCAGTATCTTGACGTAAATCTGAAGATTTATCATTAAGAAGTCCGTAAATCAAAACGCTATTGGCTTAATACTTCATAGCTGTAACGGCTAGAGGTGTCTTCAGGACATCATTAGCATGGCTCGATAGTTGGATTTTCGAGACTTTGACTGCGTGCTTAGTTTCTTCACAATTTCAGCATTGACCTACAGTTTCTCACAACCTTATCTTCTCGAGAAACTTGACAAAATTTTCTTAAATATCATGGAATTTTTCCTTTTCCCTATTACTCCGACTTTGCTCAGACACAATCATGCCTCTGTAAGAATTGTTTAACAGCTTTAAATTCGAGAGCCTGCGTAAGCATTGTTTAAAACTTTTTGGTGAGCTACTGTTTTAGCTAATATAGTTTCCAGGAAAGTGTACTAATGCACGTTACTAGATTCCAGATTTGTAAACATACATAATGTTTATAGTAGTCATTTTATAAAACCCATTTCCTGTGCGCTGCAAATATAATTGTAACGTATACATAAAATGCAGTCAAATTCATGCTATGCGGTGTGCAACTGTGGTCCGTGGATTCATCATAATACAGCTATAATTAGTACGTTATCGATCTCTTTATAAGTTGGTCACCATCACCGTTGTTTTTCTTTACATAATTGATTCAACGCAAATGTGCAACGCAACTCTTGGAAATTTGTCTATGAAAATGAACGCTTCCTGATAAACTCAATACCGTGGAAATATTTTTTGCGATAACTATTAATTTAGTAAGTACTAAAAGAGGAGTGCGTGAAAACGGCCTGCACACATTCGCTTTTTCAAAATTTGCCAAAGTAATCATTTTGTATGTGGTTTATGCTGATTTGTGTCGTAAAAGATTATTTTGTGCTCATCTTATTCTGGAGATATTCAAGATTGAGAGACGATGCGGATTGATTTTTTTCCTGTATCAATTTCAATATTTCAGAACTTTAGTTCAGTTCTATTTGAGCTACCGAGGCGATAACCTCGACAAGCGATATCCTAGCGAACTGCTAGTGCCGTCAATTTGCTTTGTGACTGTGTGGATCTTGAGTGCTTACTAATTACATTTTGTTATTAAGTTTATCGAACGAAAAGTAAACAAGAATGATGTCTGGTGGAAAGAAACGAAAAGTAGATGCAGAGAATCGGCAGTTTCAAGAAAAATGGACTGAAGAATTCTTTTTTATCTTGCACAATGGTAAGCCTATTGGTTTGCTGTGTAATAAATCCATTTCAGTGATGAAAGAATTCAATATAAAGAGGTATTACTCAACAAAGCATCCTATGCTGCACTCACTGACAGGACAAATAAGAAAAGACAATATCCAGAAGCTTACTGCAAATTTGGAAAAACAGCAGCAATTGTTTCATAAACAAAGAACACAACTTCATAATGTTGTGAAAGCTAGTTTTATAGTTAGCTCAAAATTGGTAAAGACATTAAAACCATTTGGCTAAGGAGTGTATGTTAGAAGTTTGCAGTATTTTGTCTCCGGAAAAGAAAAATTAATTTGAAAAAAATAGTTTCTCAAGACGAACTGTTGCCCAACGTATAGCAATGATGGCTAATGATATAAAAAGAACTTTGACTAACCGTGTGGCTGATTTTGAATCATTTTCGATAGCATTAGACGAGAGCACCGATTTGTCTGACATAGCTCAACTGGCTATATTTATTCGAGGTGTTGATAAAGAGTTCACCGTTACTGAGGAATTGCTTGCTTTACAGCCGATAAAAGGAACCACTACAGGAGAGGACATTTTTAATGAAGTTCAAAAGGTACTCACAAGTTTTGGCTTGCCATGGTCAAAATTAGTTGATGTATGCGCAAATGGTGCACCTTCTATGGTCAGCTTACGTAAAGGTTTAATCGGAATTTTGTATGAAAAAGCAACTGAATTAAATGTGTAAAAAGATGATTTTATAGTCCTTCATTACGTTATCCACCAACAGAACCAATGTTCTAAGTCTATTTGACTCCAGAATGTAATGAAGGTGGTAGTAGAAACCACCAATTTTATTCGATCCCGAGGGCTTACCCATCGTCAATTCAAGGCGTTTTTTTATGAAATATCAGCCGAATACGAGGACGTAACATATTATTGTGAAGTCAGATGGTTAAGCAAAGGAAAAATGCTGAAACGGCTTTACGAGCTTAGAAATGAGATAGCAGATTTTATGCAAATAAAAGCTAAACCACTATCTGAATTGAGTGACCCAAAATGGATATGTGACTTACCATTTCTGGTCGACCTTACATAGTCATTTGAATAATTTAAATTTGAAACTTCGAAAAAAAGGACAGTTAGTAAATGATTTGTACAGCCGTTTGAAAGCATTTCAGAACAAAATCCGCTTGTGGGAGGCACGGATGCTGTGTCTCCCACAAGTGGATGTTGTTGGCTCTCTGCGTATAAGAATACTGCATATGCTCAATGTGCTGGAGAACTGAAGTTACTGTTGGAGCAATTTTCGAACAGATTTAGCGATTTTAAAAACATGGAAGACAGTTTCAATTTAGTTGCTACTCCAACAAAAAGTAATGTACAAAATGCTCCAATACACTTGCAAATGGTTGATCGAGGTTGAAGAGAACTCACTCCTAAGATCTAAATTTGAAAACGTGGGGCTGTGCGATTTCTACAAAAAATACCTCGAAGAAGACCATTTTCCGAAGCTTAGAAAATTCGCAAGAAGATTGATTTGTGCGTTTGGCAGTAATTATAAATGCGACCAGCTCCTTTCAATGATGAATTTATGAAGGTTGATAAATCAAAACATCGTACGAGGCTGACTGACGATAATTTGGAAAATTCTTTACGTCTTTGTATCAGTGGAATTAATCCAAACATCGATGGATTAGTTTCCCAAATTCAAGCTCAAGTGTTGTCGCCATTTAACTTTCGTAGTTTGTAATAATTCCAAATTTCACGATTTAATTATAATGTACCTATCTTTTTCATTTCATTTTCTTATTTTAATAAATTGCATTATAATAACATTATCGTATTATTTCATGTCTGATATCTATCGCTAAAAATTATGAACACTACTTTTAAACGCGCCCGCGAACGTATTTGCACACTAAAGTTTGGCCCACATGTGAAAGTTTGCCCATACTTGCTTTAGTAGGTTGGCATCAAGTAACCGGCAATACAGTGTGAACAATGGCAGCAATGTTGTTGATAGAGTAGTAGTTAATAGTAAACTGTAATTATAGAATCATTGTACATAATATGAAATAATAAAGTGGTGTCTAAAGAGAGTAGGCCCATTTATTAAGCAAGAAGCAACGATACAATCAACACCCCTTCATCTCGAATATCTCGGGAATAAGACGACAGCAAATCGACTTTTTACGAAATAAATCGGTACAAGACGCACACAAAACGATAGCACAATCAAATTTTCAAAAATTAGTCCAATAAAGGAATTGCACTCAAACATTTGGTCCTTCAAGCTGATTCTAGAAGCTAGAGCTAAAAAGTCCAAACACAAAGAGCCAATCAAATATTAAGGGATAACTCGAATCCCAAAGAAGTCGATTACATATTATAAAAGCACATTTGTTATATTACAACTTGACAAATAATAGCCGCTTATACAAAAGTAACAGCATTCTTTTTTATAAAAATAACGCAGTTTTCCAACCAAAGCAGCTCCATTAAAAATTCAAAGATGTATTTGAAAAATTCAAAAAAAAGGAAATTACACTGGATTGATACTGGAAATTTCATTTTTAAAGATTAAGAATTCTTACCAATAGGATCTACCTGCGGCTTCATGCCATGCCTGATTTATTCTACTTCGAAATAAAGATGTTATTTGCTTACCTATCTAAAGTAAGCTCCTCTAGTTCATCCAAGTCACATGCTATATACTCCAAGGCAGCGTCGGTGATTCGAGGACACCAAGATAAATCTAAAGAACGAAGTTTTCGAAGATTTTCTGCTATTAACTCTACCCCATCATCCGTTATCTTACTGCATCCCGATAAACTCAGTACTGTCAAATTGGGCAGTGAATGAACTAAAATCAGAAGAAAATTACATATATTATATTAAAATATATGCAGACCTCATTAAATTCGTGCTTATAATTAGTATTATTACACTTAGTATCAACTTAAATCTAACTTCTAATATTCTAAAAAATAATTGTAATATAGCACTGGTTTGTAAGTTAACAGGTATTGCCGGTAATTAAACTATATACATCAGTAACAATAATGCACTTTATATCCTTGTAGTTATGTTATTGTATCTACATCGCTAGGTGGCACTATTAATAATAAATCAGAGACCATATTCACTAATAATACATAATATATTTTTACAATGATTATTGTTCCTTTTACCTACCACGATACGTAACATGTAATCCATATAAACAATAGTTGTTAAATGAAAACCTACGCCTCCTGGAACTTAACAACATGTAGTAGTGAAATACGATTCCAGTGTTACCTCAATCTTAAAAACACACTTGTCAAAGGCGTTGTAAATATATTTGCTACTAGCTGTAAACAGCAGTTTTGTACTCTCACGAGGGATGTGATGTGCTCAAGTGCTGCCGTGACCCTAGCGGAGCTGGCGCGTAAGTCAGTATGGGGTGAATGTGTAGCTTGCACTGCTTATGTCCGTTTTAGGATTAAGGACTGTGTTGGAAAGGAGATGGTAGAGCAGTGCAGAACTCTCCGAAATCGCTAATTGCATGCGTCTCGCAGAGAAGCCTGAACCTTTCACAACGGTTTGGAATCTCTCGTTCTGGAGGTATGATCTGAGCGTCTTCCGGATTCTAGCGGGAACGCCGCAGTTTTACTTCTTCATCAGTAATCCTTTGTTGTGGATTTTGTCAAAAGCCTTCTCTAGGTCCGGAGACACCATGACCGTGGTCTGTTTTCTATTGAAGGCAGTTGTGCCGCTATCGTCGGTTAGGAGTTACTGTTACTGTTTTGCCGGTCTTATGTTGCCTCTTGTGGTTTATCTGTTGAGATACATTTAATAGGGGTCTCCAGGCTGGCGGTAGACGTTACGCATAGCCCCATTTCTTGTTGTTGTTTGCTCCTGCACTTCCGTATTTCTAAGGCTTCTCGTAGATGTTCGTTCATGCTTATCGTTTTTATTTTTTTAGGTTAATTTTGTGTTCGAATCGCCAGTATATGTTGGACTAAGGCTGAAGCTGTTTGTTTTGATTGTACCTCTAACCTATGCTCCTCTCGTCTGACGCTTATTTTCCTGTTTCTTGCGTACTATGGCGTTTTTATTTTTATTTTTCCCTGGTAATGGGATGTGTATTTCCTTGGATATTTTCCCATACATCTAACGATGTATTTTTTATATTCATTTTAAAAATGGGTAGATCACTGACAATGACTAAAAATATTCGAAAAGTCCTTAATTTTACCTCATAATTTGATGGTTGTCAGTATATTCTACAAGTGACAAATACCGAGTTTTTTCATATATTTGACGTCATAAAAATCTAGGTATTAAAATTAAGTTCTGTTCAAATTGTAATCTATTGGATCAAAAGTCACATTGAGCCCAACGTAGAGGTGGATCGTCTTACCAAAATTAACTCTATTAATGGCTACTATACAGTTCCGTTCTTTGTGTACTAGATCTTTTAGGAATTTCAAAGAAATCAGTATGCTTCCGAATCACCATTTGGCGTTGGGAAAATAACTAATGGGATTCACCACTTACAGCGATAGGGCGAAATGACAAGGTTACCGAATACTTTGCATACACTATCCTACAAGTAAAGGCTCTTGTAACTATAATGAGCATAATATCCTGTTACCCTATTGGATCGTTTACCACACAAAAAAAAAAGTAAATATAGGAATAACTCGATCGCCCGAATGTGACACGTCTCTGAGATCGCAGATTTGAACCATATTTAGACGTAACTATATATAAATAAATTTTTGAAAAGTTTAGCACAACTTGACGAGCCTCTTGCAACAACCATTGTTACTCTACTGCCACAACAAAAAAAGATCACTGAATAATAAACGAACTGTTTCTGGAATTTGATCGTGTCATGATAAGGTATAAGAGAAAGTAAGAGTAAGGGGAAAAACAAAGAAATAAAAAGAAAGAAAAAAGTGATAAAGGTAAAAAAAAGGGAAAAGGTGTAAGAGAAGGAAAGGGAGAAGAGGGACAGAAAAAAGATGGAGAAAAGAAAAGAGAAACGTGGGATCTTGTCGTTTCGCCTCCGTCGTAGGAGGCTTCTTCAGGAGAAAAAAGGAGGGAGTGCCACCGAAGTTTTCCTTTCTTTCTCATGAAACTTTGTATCTATGGTGTTTCGTGGAACAAAACGAATGAAAAGACTCATGAAGCACTTGAAAGTTGCATTCCTTATATCCGCTAACGGTAAGGTTCTAGCTTCATTAGTCGTGTACATCATTATTATAATATGTTAAATGTTTAAATGAATGAATAAGATTTTACCATGCTTCTATCATTCTCTATTTTGTCACTGCCCAGAATACCAAGTTAACATATTCAGAATTAGAACCCTATTATCTTGTAAAACCCATTCAACTATATTAACTATACACTAGGGTGACAGAACAAAATAGACAGGTGAAGCGGTATAAATATGTAAACAGCTAAATTCTAAGAACGATGGAATTCCACTTAACTACGTACTTCCTGAAGAAGAATATTTAAATAAAATTTTAGAAAATAGATGGATTGGTAGGCGATGATTTATAGATTGGACAACTGAATCACCCGATATAAATACAGTAGGGTGATAGAATAAAATAGACACCAGGTAAAGCGGTATAAATATGTAAACAATTAAATTCTAAGAACGAATTAAGAACTTTCTCTTGTCATTAGGGTAGGGGTAGATGTATCGGAAGGAATTCGTCATAGTTTAGTATCGTTACAACTATGCCTCGCTTAGAAGGTTCGAGTGATATTAGCAACTTCACCCGGGTCGCATCGTTGGCCAGAGTGAACGCGGCGCTTCGCAACGTGAAATAAGTAATTCTTTTAATATTCCGTTGTCCACAGTTAACCGTGTGATTACACAATTAAAACGCAAGGGAAAAACAACGGTGGAGCCGAGACCAGGTCTTGCCGGACCTTCTGAAAGAAGTAAAAGGGTGCTTGTGCGGGAAGTGTTAAAGAACCGCGAAAAAGTACAGCTGAGCTTACGGCAACTTCACAGAAAAGTCAGCGCACCGTTCTGTGATACCTCCACAGTGTGAGGATGTATAAAAGGGTGGCAAAGAAAAAAACCTCTCCTTATGGCGTTTCAAAAATGGCGCCGAATCGCTTGGGCAATCGAAATGCGAACGAAGCCCGAAGAGTTTTGGCGGTCTGTCATTTTTTCAAACGAAAGCAGATACTGCCAATTCAGTGATAGTGGTCGTACGTGGGTACGGAGACGTTCGTCACAGCAACTGGACCACAAATTTTTGCATCAGACGGTGAAATACGGCGGTGTGAACATCATGGTGTGGGGCGTAATATGATATGGTGGAAGATCGCAATTAGTAATCTGCGACGAAAATATAAATGCGGCAAAATATATCCAAATATTAACAGAAGGACTACTACCGATATTCGACAACGCCATTTTATCTAAAGAAGACGCCACTTTTATGGAGGATGGAGCACCCTGCCACAAAGCAAGAACAACAACCACATAGAAAGAGGAACAGGGGATTCGGATTTTACCATGGCCAGGCCAATCACCAGACATGAATCCGATAGAGAATGTTTGGCACATAATCCAGACAAATATGGCGACACGACCCCGAAAACCCAGCAATAAGAAAGAACTCGTGGCAGCTGTTACAGAAGAGTGGTTAAATATTCCAGAAGACACCATTAATCATTTAATAGATTCTATGTCACGATGACTCGCAGCACTTCACGCAAGTAAAGGTGGATCGACAAAATCTTAGTCTAATTTAAAAATTTTAAAATATTTTGTATATATAACGAAAATAGAATCTTTTTTTTAATTAGTAGGTGTCTATTTTATTCTGTCACCCTAGTGTATTTATAGCATTTCTATGTATACGTATATACAGGATTATTCAAGTCGATCCATAATCGCCTGTTAGGCGAACGATATAATTCGATGGGGACATATTCCCTAAAAATATTTTTAATTGCGCGATGCACTCAATTAAACCGGAGACGGATATAAGCTTTCTAATTTCAAATAACAAAATAACTATTTTAAAGACACGTTCAACGTTATCGCATACTATCCATTTAAGATATATGAACTTTTAGAAATCATTTTTGACAGAACTTTGATGCAAGATCCGCTTTAAACATTTGTATCTTTTCACACGGTTAACGATGAGAATCCACGTGCTCTTGAAACGCTGCGTTCCGCATGTATCTATTATTGTGTACCAATTAAATCAGTGTAGGGTTTTAAATCTTATGAATTGAAATTTCAAAATAGAAACACTAAATATAAGAGATAAGAAAAAATTATGAAAAATAATTTAGATGTAATCACTGGATTAGGAGAATTTAAAGATGAGCCAAAGTTAAAGTGAGCTGGGAGTATGGTACCAGTAGTGAATGCACCAAAAAGAATACCTTTTGCGATAATGGATAAAGTGAGATTGAAACTAGATAAATTACAAGAAATAAACATTATTGAGAAAGTGAATACACTACAGAGTGGGCACATAATTTTGTTATTATGGTAAAGCCGGATAAATATTTACAGCCGTGTCTAGTTCGGAGAGAATTAAATATATATAATATTTCAACTTATACAAGAAAAGAAATTTCTTACAAAATCTGAATTTTTTAGTGTATTAGATATCAAAAATTGATTCACATGTTAGACTAAGTAAGCAGTCAATGCATTTATGTACCTTTATTACAAAGGCGTACTAAAAACATTAATAGAAGTGAAAAGTCCGTATAATGTGAAAGGGTTACAGAAATGTTGCGACTTATGAATTATTTTCATCTTTGAATTTAGCGAAGTTGACGCACATGCTGAGAGAACTGTTAAAGCAGAAAACTCTTTTGTGATTAGGCTGCCATACTGACAAAACAAAATTAAAGCTATTTGAATGTCAGCTCCCACAGTAGCTAACTTTGATGATGCCAAAAACATCTCAATCCTAACAGATGCTTAAAAACGGAGTAGGATGTTACATGCCATAGGAAGGAAAATACACATACTTTATTTCAAGAAACATGACATAAAGCAAAAAATTACTCGCAGACTAAGAAAGAGTTGTTGGGGATTGTTTTTGTATGTAACAAATACTACAATTTTATATACGGATGTAGAGTGAAAATATACACGGACCGTAAACCATTAGTACCCATCATAAATAAAAATATCGCAAATATGGAATCAACGGATTACAGATATTAAAGATAAGTACTGTCCAGGAAAATATTTGTTAGTATTTGATGTACTACCAAGAAATTTTGTAGAAGGAGGTACGTCAGAAGACCTATAAATTCTAGAGACGGAGAGTGAAAAAATATTGTTAATATTACCGACAAGCAAAGCAAGAGGCCGGTGAAATAGGAATACATTAAAAAGGGACTTGGAAATGAAAATTCGAAAAGATATAGAAATAACTAAAGGAATACCAATTTATGAAAATAAACTCACAATTTTGGAGGAGTTAAGGGAAGCTATCTTAGAAGTAGTACGTGCAGGTCACTTCAGAATTTTTCGGACTAGGTTGGAAATAATATCACTAAAACAGAGAACTTCTAGTGCCAGTATAGAAGCTTGATATCTACCATACACAACATTCCCAAAGAGGTGATAGTTAGCGGATAATACCCCATTTAACTTGCACGAATGTTTGCAATAGAGTGGAATTTTGAATTCGGAACATCAACCTCTAAATACCGCAAAATCAAACAGCGTAGCAGAAAGTAGAGCCAAAATAGCTAAAAATATACTGAAAAAAGAATATGTATACAGCAGTATTACTCTATAGAACAACAGCTCTAAAGAAGATAAGTTTATCACCATGTGGTTTAAGTATATGTAGGCGATCAAAGATGAAATCGCCAGTATCGAGAAAGACGTTACTTCCTAGCAAGGTGGAAACGGAAGAAGCGCAAAGAAAGTTATTGGATAAACACAAATTGATGAAAACATGCTATGACGGAACAACTAGCAGAAAAAAGAATTCAGAGGATGGGATAATGTAGTAGAAACATATGTAGGAGATAGAAAGGAATGCACTCCAGGTAACCTACTTGGTGCGAACAGAAAACGGCGATATAGTGACAAGAAACGGTTACCACCTGAGATTCTCAAGAATGGACATTGAGTTTAAAACTCCAACGATAGGGCTCGAACCAGACAGCACTAAACACGTGGTTGGAGCTGAGCTATAAGGACCACAAAAGTAGCCACAACGAACCGAAGTAATTCCTGCAAAATTTAGAGATTACAAAATGTATTATTATACTCAAGTAATATAGCTGTAACTACATTCATAGACAATAAGATTAGGAGATTGAAGAAGCAATGGAGACTTTATTGTTAAGTTTATAATAAGGGTACAAATGAGATTACTTGTGCTTTAAATTAAAAAAAAAACAGTTATAAAGGAATCTGGAAATAGTAGTTTTGTCTTTGGTTCATGTTGTTTCTATTAATACCCATTTCGTATTTACGGCAAAAAGAATGTGCGTTTTATAGTATCAATATATACGTAAAACCTAATACATCTGTAAGAAATATTTTTTTTGTGTATATACAGTTGTACATACAGATATCCCACCTTTCAAGTTTGAATATCTCGAGAATAAAATAAGCACAACATAAAGTTTTTAAGGCGCAGAATGGTGGTATAGTGAAATTAGAAAAAAAAGTAAAGTGCAAGCTAACGCTGCCCTTGCACTATTTTTTTTCACCACCACTGAATCTCGAATATATTCCACACAATAAGAAAAACATCATTGTCATTATTAACCAGCTTTATTTTGATTATTTTTGGAATACAATGAACACAAAACGATTTTTTGTGACACAAATAAGAACAATACTGCCACTGTCACATAGAAAATCGTAAAATTCGTGTAGTGGCTGCGAAATAATGGTCCCCTCCATCCCATAATCTTGAATATCTTGGGAATAACAGCAGGAAAGACTATTGGTATCAAATATTGGAAAATCATGAAAATTGGTACGATGACTGCAAAATAAGAATCCCCACTAGCTCTTGGATATCTTGGGAATGAAACGAGCACAAAAGGAGTTTTTACGAGATGAGTCAGCATAAAACCGGTACAAATCGTTTGCATAGTCTAATTTTCAAAAAAGTGTATACTTGGCCTTTTTAAACTCCAATATATTTTTCCCATGACTTTAAATAGGACATTTGTGTGAATTTGTGAAAAAGAAATTAATCCAAAACATTAACAATTAATCCAAACATTACAACATATATTACAATTAATTCAAATACAAATACGTGAAAATATCGAAACGCCCATTTAAGTCTGATCAATGTTTGCATTTGAACGCGCATAAGTAGTGACTACTATGTATAAATAATGATGTGCAATAATTTGAAGATGTAATACAGTTTGTATTGGTATTTTCTTATATTACATTTCGTGCATATTAATGATATAATTAGAAAACTAGAACAATCGTAATGTGAAATAACACTTTTAATTTAACTTTTACTAATAGTTATAAGAAACCAATATTTTGACTAAAGTAGGAGTAACAGGTATGGCATGGTGTAGTGTCATGTTTGCACTTAGGACTGTGAAATTTTCAGATGCGTAAAGTTGGCTCCCACACTTTTGAACAAAATCATGTTAACTGAAGGTAAATGATCAACGATTAATAATTTTCACCGTTGTACATTAATTTGTAGAAGAGAAGAAACTGTTGCACGGACATTTGATTTAAATTTGAAAATATGAAGATGGGAATAATACAGTGTGAGGTGGCCTTGCTTGGTGCGGACCAGGCCCCATTTTTTTGGATAAAAGAACGAATGGATACATGTGCACTGCGTCAAATATAGATACTGTGCTGCTTGACTAAAATAATGATTAATGACTTTATGCACACAAGCAGCAAAAGCATAGTTTTCAGAGAATGATGATAATATTCTTCCAGCGCCGACGCCATTACTGGACCTAAATCCCCATAGAACATCTAATGAGGAATGTTATAAATAAAATAAGTACAGTCTATGTGTCACGTCTAAGGAGTTTTAGCTTGCAGTTAAAAATAGTATTCCTACCTAAATATATGTATATGGATGGTATTTCTATCAAAATATATATATATATACGCTTATATTATTGCCAATTCTGAATACACAATTGTATGTTTTATTTTATTAATAATAAACTATATTTGTTATTTAACATAAAAATCCTGATAAATGCAGCTACTCATGGTAGTAGCATTATTATGTTAGTTGTTGTTTTCTAGACATTTTTCGATGTGTTTTTAAAGCATTTGTTGTTTTTCGATAAATTTATACAGTTTCTACAATCTCATATTTTGGATATGTGTAAAATGTCTATCTATTTCCAAATTCTATTCTATCAGCAAACTTGTTAATTATTTTTTATTTTAACGGCTTTATACGTTGGAATGAGTTGTGAATGTGAAGTGCATATTATTTAAAATACTGCACACGATTTCAATCAGTGAATACTTATCATTAGGGGCAAATATTTTAACATGTAAAATAGTTATCACTTGATAAACACTTTTTGTATTTTGTCTACTCTATTGTTCATATACAACACATACAACATAACAGCCGCAAGAAAATAGATTATTTTTATTCCTGATGTTTAAATACGATTTGAATAATAGAATCGAAATTGAAATTTACAAAATATTAACAGTAAAAACGAGAAAAATGATTATTACATAAACCTACCATAATCGTAGATGATGATAATTTCGTTAACAACTGGTGAAACAAGACTAAGAATATTAGATGCTCTTAATAAAGATACGGTTTAACCAGTCTATCTTATCGATTATATCACAACAAGATAACGATTATAGAACATAAGAGAGCATTTAAGTAAACCTTGTCACTGGGACTTAATTTGGTTCTTATTTCTTCAAACTCATTTTGCGTTGGTTCAAAAATAATTACAAAAGCATTTTGTCTTTATAAATTTAGTTTCTCAACACGAGGAGCAGCTTATCATTTTGTCTCCGATAACCTATATAATCTATTTACTTTGCGCACGTATGCCATAATTGATCAAAACAATTCGTATTTATTTTAGTGAATTTAGATTTCCAAGTTGAAACCGAGTCGTAATTATATGAATCTGCAGAAGAAAACGAACGTTCATATTTATGTTTATATACAATACTTTCGTTCAAAGTTTTAAAAGATTTATTTAATGTAACCAATTCTTAAAATACATTACGACAAAATCTATTGGCAGATCTAACGATTTAAAAATAAAAAATTTAACGCGCCATCTATATACAAAAAAAAAAATAATCTACTGGTATTAATAAACGAACTATTTCCGGAATTGAACAGTGTCATGATGAGATATATATAAAAAAGAAATAAGAGTAAGAGGAGAAAGAAAAAAAAGAAGGTTCTCGCCTCTAGCGCGATCAACACGCCGAGTCACCGTAACCTTCTGCCAAAGTGGTTTCGTCTCTAGCGTGATTTACACGTCGAGTTACCGTGCCACTTTGATTTCCCCTATTCTCCTGAAGAAGCCTCCTATGACGGAGGCGAAACGTCGAGATCGCACCTTTCTCTTTTGGTCTCTTTCTTTCTCCTTTTTCCTTTTTCTTTTTTTCAGATTTTTATCAAACCACAAGTTTGTTAAGTTGGAGAAATCGATTTATGAATAAGAGAAATATTCACAATAGTATCAAACAAGAAATATGCAAAATTCAAGGTTGACATGAGGAATATATTAGCAAATGAAGAAAAAGAAAAAAAGACAAACTATTTATTTAAATTCTTAGCAATCGATTCCGTCTTTGGACCAAACTAAAAGGTATTAAAGGTACGTATATAAAAAATAATCAAAGTGTACATGAGTCAAAATGGTTAAGTTGCATATTTAAGTGAATAACGCTCGTATACAGAATAAATCTTCCACTTACAATACGACAAAACAAGACATACTCTACCATACATTACTTCACATCTGTGTCGGTTAGTTATATTTTATTTAGATTTGACGATTATGGTTATACCCTATTTCACTAACAGGTATTTATTATTTTGTAGTGGTGGACGATATTTCACTGTCGGTGAATTTTTCACCGTGATTTGAAAATCACCGATCACGCCCGTGAAGATAAATGTCAGAAAGCGGTGATCGGTGATTTGGCAGCGAATACGTGAATTATCTTTCAGTAGATATTCAAGCGGCAACGATACGACGAAACGATGATCACTGATTGGAGACTAATACGTGAATAACTAAATATCTTATTAAGTGAATAATCATGTGGGTTATAATATTTTTCTTTACACCTACGTCATTGTATTTCCAATTATTATTTAAATTTGAAAGATTATTGTGTTGGAATGTAGAAAAAATATATCTGGCATAACGATAATTAAAATGTGTGTTGTAGCCTAAACACTCCGCAAAATAGACATGCTCTCTTGCCATGTAATATACGAAACACTCGGCCTGCGAATGCAAAAAAAAAGTAGACAAACATTGTATTTGTTTTTTCTCAAAAATATTCTGTATGTAATGTATAAATGCTTTCATTAGAATTAATGACTGACGCTTACGCGAGATTCGAATATCAAAGCTTATTCAAACAACCGAAAATATTCTAGCATTCGACTATATCCCGTTTGACGATATACTCGATGACGATTGCAAGGACTGTGTGGATGTACAATTCACAGGTATAGCAGTAAACTCCACTCACACAAATTTATTAATTATGCGGAACGCAGCGTTTCGAGAGAACGTGGGCTCTCATTGTCAACCGTGTTACCGACTGAAAGTAAAAACTGTATCACACATGCAAATTATTTTCTACGCAGGCTCTAAAATTTCTAAAACATATGACTATTTACATTCTACTCGGTGGTCTAATGCCTTTTTCGGGAAAGGGTGGACCGAAAGCGAACCGTATCTTTAACAGGGCCTATGGTAATAAATCCATCAAACCGACTGGTCGGTAACACGGTTGACAATGAGAGCCCACGTGCTCTCGAAACACTGCGTTCCGCATAATTAATAAATTTGTGTGAGTGGAGTTTACTGATATACCTGTGAGATATACTCGATATACATATGAGTCATAAACGTTATCACGTTCACCGTTTAAAATCGCCGTTACTTATAAATCACGATCACCATTCACGACGTGATTTAAAAATCATGGTATCGCTCAACACTATTGTTGACATCTCTTAATGATTCTAAGATGCCAAACCGAAATCGATCGCCAAGAATTTAAATAAATAGTTTATAAAAAAACTTTTTTCTTTCATTACAAAATTCATAAACAAAAAATATCTCTAATGAGATATTAGCATTCGAATCAACAAGACAAAGAATATTTCAGTGTCGCCCACTTCTTACATATGTATGCACGTGTACGAAAAGGAGAATTTAACTGCAAATAATTACCTTTATTAAAAGTTGTTTACATTTATCCATAGTAAATATACTGTATCTGGCGAGATTCCTATTTGTTTACTTGGCATTTAGTAACGTTTCAGCACGTTACCTCAGAAAAGTAAATAATAGAATATCTTGAGGTTTTTACTTTCTTTAGATGAGATAGATTAAAAGTTACAAATCAGAGATGATCAAATCTCAGTATATCTTTTTAATTCCGTGTTTCGTAGAACAAAATTTCTATAATACTACGGTGTCAAACGCGATCATTAATTTTAAGTAGACCAAGCACTAACTGGACTCTATTATTCAAATTAATTTTAATAGTAAACCATTACAGATATGTATTCTGCCCTTTCATAAAAAGTTGCTTCAGACATCTCACCCTATTCGTCAATTTATCTCACTTTCCTCTACTAACACAAAAATCGAAAAACTCGAAAAAGTTAAAGTTTGTAAAAAACTGTATCTTACCTATATTTACAATACCATGATTGGTAAGTTCCCAACATGAATGTAACCTTAATACATTAAGTGTATTGCTTTGTTTGGGTGAAAAATAACCAAGTGCGGCATCTGTGACATGGTAGGCCTGTAGTGAGAACTCGTAGAGAGCAGGTAGTAGCTGCGCGACCGCACCAACAGCTTCGTCCGCTACGTTTATGCAGTCAGTAAGCGTAAGGGAAACGATCCTTTGATTTAGGCAGGCCCACAGACCAGCTTCCGTAATTTCATTGCAGCCTGCTAATTCAAGTTCATAAAGCGCCTGAAAAGAAACGCGCTTATAAAAACTTAGTAACATACATACATATATTACGATATTATTAATGGATAAAGTAACAATAACTACATGCATATGTTACAACAAAATTTTGAAATGTGATGTAATAGTATTTAACAAAAGGGCACAATCTCTGGTTTTAGAATATTTAGATTTATCATTACAGCGGTTACCACATCACGATCATTTACTAATCAATCTATCAGTTCAACATTTACCCAAACATCATTGATTTGCGTTACAATAATATTCAACTGTCATATTGTGTCATATAACTTATCTCGCATAGCTTCTATATGACAACATAAGATGAAAACATTATAAATTCAAACATTTGTCTGTGGCGTCTGATATAAGCAACGACATCGGAAAATTATGCAGTACCCATGTTGAAAAGAGATAAAATATGTAGAAATAGTGCTTCACTAAATGTTATGTATGTAGTATGACCAGCTTATTTTGACGTTTGACGTTTGTTATGTTCATTTTACTACTTTTGCCACATTATTTGAAAAATCTATTCTTTTAAGAGCAATTTCAGTGATTCGAGAACATTTAGGTAATTCATATCAATTATTTCTTTTACCATTATTGCACTATTTTTTATAGAAAATGTCAAAGAATTGTAATCGCAACAGCAGTACTCAGTGTTCTCGATTATTTTAGGCGTGAAAAGAAGAACGAGGGACCATTAGTATCTATTGTACTACAAGGTATACTAGTTACATACTTGATAAGTATTTAAATCACTTTTTTTCTTTTCAAAGGATAGCTCTGTTTTAAGTTCACCAGGGAAAATCAAACCTTGGCCCCACTTAAAAACCCATAATGTACCAGAACCGGTTAAGTACGAAGTACTCTTTATAATATATATATGTAATCATACACTTAAATAATCCTTATATACCATTATATTCTTTATACGAGTTGCAAACAAACGAAATTGTACATGTTAAATTCTGTTTAGCAACCCTTTTAAAAAAATATATAAAATATTCTTTAGCTACCATATTTCCGAACTTGATACGGGGTTTCCTCACCTAGTGGTAAAAACGATAAGTATTAAATACACTATCCCGTGTTAACATAGATTCATCGTCCGAAAGAAAACGTCTTAAGAAGCCGCCATCTTCTTGAATCTTGTTTAGGGTTGTGCTGTAAAGATCGGTTGAAGTTCAGAAACATGAAATAGGTTGAGAAGTACTACGGATATTTAATGTCGAAGCTTCTGTCAGGTACTAAAGGACGAATCTTCTTGTACTGTATCTATAATTTGCTCTCTAGTTGTGTGTCTTGGTTGATAAGCATTAGCATTTCATGTTAAATGAACGAATTTCAAGAAAGCGTTTACCTAGCCTTCGAAATACATCTCCATTTGGATGTCTTTGACTTGGGACACGTTTGCGATATTGTCCTTCTGACATATGGATGACGTATGTACGTATGTACATACATACATACGTTTGTCTTTAAGTAAACGTTATCATTTCGTATCTGATAACAGAAAAGCTAATCCGTCTTTCATACATAGGAATAATTTATTTTAGAAAAAATCGGAGACAAAGAAGCGTGTAGTTATCGTACACGAGAGTGTTAGTTTATGTCAAAAGAGATTTCCGGCACTCAAGTGCTACAACCGTATCAAGCGTATTATCCCTGATTGCATTCTATGTTTAGAAAGCAATTATATATACGTATTATTGTGCCATCCTCTATTTCTGTTAAATAGATCAGGGCTGTAAAGTGGGCTCCTTAACTATGTAAGCTCATAGTCATTGCAAATGTGCAGATTCTGTTTACGCATTCCTGCGTTTCTCAAAGTTAATTCGGTATTTATGGTATTCCACTACTGCTGATTTGTTTATGTGTTTCATATTTTGTATCTCGTAGATGTTCTATAAACCTAATGATGTTTCTACTTGTTTGTCGGAGGTACCCCTTTCTTCTGTTCTATTCTTGTTTAGAAGAGCCTCTTTTTTATGGACTGGTTTATTCATTTGACAAGTTTCATATTCATTAACAAAATTTTCATCAACCAGTCATCGCCAAAACATTATTCCCTTAGTACGTGATTTCGAATTTGAATTTTAGAGTATGCTTCATGAATCAACTTTAACATATTTTTTTATCTGTGACGAAACAATAATTCTAGTATTGTAAAATAATAAATTATTTGATAAATATATGTTATCTTTCGGACTAAGATAGTATTTTAATTCTTTTTCTAAGCTTTAATCAGATTTAGTCCATTCTGTGCATCAGTACTTTTAATTTCTAAAAGAACTCTATCTCCGTTAATAGCTAATTGAAATACCTCTGTTCTTTCATCTGCCATAGGGACATTGAGAGTATGAAGGAGAGAGGAGGACGAAACAGAGTATGAACGATGTATTCTAGATCTTCGTCTAATGGAAAATTTGCTTTTATATACGATCTAGTTAAAGCATCAGCTACGTATATTCGATATCTAGGAAGATATTCAACATTTAGTTTATACTTTAATAATTTCAATAATATTCGTTGTAACCGGGCAGTACATCATCTAGGTTTTTGTTAAATATTGGAATTAACGGTTTGTGGTTCGTTTATATGAAAATTTCTCTGATAAAAATTAAAAAATGGAATTTATCACATGCAAATGTTGTATTAAGAAGTTCCTCTTCAATTTGCGCGTACTTAACTTTTGCACTGTTCAATGATCTGGATGCAAGTGCAATGGCCTAACCATTTTATAAGAGAACGCAACCCATACCTTTACTAGGCGCATCTGTTTAAATAACCTTTTTTTTTTGCTTTCATTAAATAACTTTAATACTGCATCATTTGTAATCACCGTTTTAACGTATCCAGCTCAGATTGATGAATATCTGTTCCGATAAACTTAGCATCATTTCTAGATAAATATCCCATGCGAAAAGTTAGCTGAAATAAATTAGGTAATTTTGAAAAGAACTTACACAATTCTAGGATTCTGATAAAATCTTTTTTTATTTTCTGGGACTATGGCTAACACAGCATCTATATTTTTAATTGAAGGTGCTGTAAAGTGGGCTACTTTTTGAAACAATTTGACCTAAAAAATTAACTTCATCTAATTTATATTGCAATTTACTGCTGTATCGCGTTCAATTCATTAATACCGCTGACTATTAAGTCATCGATATATATATTCACTTCAGGTGTCACCTAATATTTCCATGTTTTTTTTTTTATATTTCAGGAAATGAATTTAATCCTAAGGGGAAACGATTAAATTTGTACCTGCCAAAAAGATTTAAATGTGCATAATTCTGAGCTATTTAACTGAATTTGTAAAAATCCATATCAATAACAGAAAATTTTATCGCCTACTAGTTTATTTAATCATCACATTTTGGAATCGTAAAGTGTTCTCTGCATATAAATTTATTGAGTAGTTTTGGTTCTAAACATAAATGAAGGGAACCATTCGGTTTTTCTACAATTATTAATGAATATACCCAGTCAATTTGATAATTTACTTTTTATATTATATTTTTTATTTCTAAGTCATCCAATGTTTCTTTGAGTCGCTTTTGCAATGCTAGTGGAACATTTCGTTGAATTTGAATAACTGGAACTGCATTGGCTTTCAATTTTATCTCCACAAATCCAGGTAAATAACCTAAACCATTGAAAATCTCTGAGAAACCCATTGGGTGTCTGGTTAGATTAAATTTGCTTCCTAGCATTTCACAAATTTATTCCCGTCCTCTATGTTCATTGCAGTTTTCCGAGCTTCATTCCAAGTTTTTCCAATCTTATCTAAAATTGTGTCTATTTCTTTATTCCTGCTTTCTTTTGGTATCCTTCTTGTTCTTTTTTTCTTTGACTTTGCTTTCCAGATCTTCTTAACCGGAATTGTATTGTCCATCCTTTGTAGATGTCCCCACCACGCTAATTGTCTTTGTTCCACATAACTTTCTATTGATTCCGCTTGTAGCTCTCTTCTGATTTGTTGGATATTTTTATAGGTACATTTATTTTATCTATAACATCAAATTTACAACCACCATACGAAAATATAATGCTTCTCGTTGGAGCAATGTAAGACATGAATGCTTAATTGGTCAAACAGTTTAAGTAGCAATACACTTGCTGAATTTCGGTTTTAGTTCACTTGATGCAAAAGCGGTGTTCTTGAACGGCTCCATGAAAATGTTTGATAACGGCGATCCCATTGCAGCTTTTTCTGCTTGTCGTATAATTTTTCATCGAAGGTGAAGTATGTTGAAGATGTACAGAGCCCTATTAAATTTACGATGTTAACTTCCATGTTAATTTTTAGGGTGCTCTAAGAACTTCTTTCGGAGTGCGTAGTTTAGCCAAATACTTCTGACATCATATTTATTGCTTCATACGGTGTGCGAACTCTAGCACTATTTTGTTGAAAGCAACTCAAAGCTAATTTATCATCACGAAGCTGATTAAAGTATTTATTGTCGATATCTTACTGCATTCAAAGTACCTAAAGTAGCTTATCATTAAAGCTCAACTTTGAAAACCTTTCATAAAACACCACTCAATAATCAATATCGAGAATTTTTTGTGAGCAAGTTATACGATATGGAATCATCATTTGATATATACCTTGTGAGTACGAATTCGTGATACGAGTGTCTGTAGTTTCTCTGGTTTTCTCTTGATTTTTGGTGTCTCTGACATATTTCCATATTTAATTACTAGTGAATTTTATCCTAACATTTTGATGTATCAATTTTCATTTTGTGCTTATTTTACTTAACTTAATCTCACGTAGCGAAACACTTTTTTCCGCCGTTACTTTCAACTTTTAAATTTTATTTGGATGCAGGGTATTTTACTGTTTTATGTATCTATATTTTGTCCTTTGTTTTCGACTTTCCTCTTAATTAGTATTGGGCCTTCTTCATTTGTATTCTGTTAGCCACCACGACGGACCCTGTGCTGAGAAACTTTGTCTCTCTGTCTATTTAACCCACCCCATTATTAATTACCTACTACTATAGCTCCATCACCACGGATTTGTTGCTACTGCAATACGACATACGAAGAGCATAAAGTATTGAGCTGCTACATGTACAAAAATAATTATCATCACGGCTGCGCAGATCTTACTGCCATCTGAAGTGCGAACAATTAAGTCCATGCGTGGTTTCAAATGGTGTTAGCTATAGGACACGATATCAGTGAATTAAAAGCAGCAACAGTTTCTCTGAAATGCGAGATATTAGACCTAAAATCCAGGCTCACTGCCCCTGCTTCTACCCTTTCCGAGGATTATTTCGAGGACTTCGTTCAGGAAATTAACGAAGGAGAGAGAAGAAAATGTAGCCTAGTTGTTCATGACGAAACTAACCCTAACTAACTAACTAACTAACCCACTAGTGTTAACGACAGCGAGTATGGTACTATTACAACTATTTTAGACACATTATCCTATAGAAATAGTTTCTTGTTGTCTCAGTTAGGTAAATGTGAGAGTCTCCAGTGATTATACACCTCGTCAGATCCAATACTATAGAAGACTGTGTACTGAGATGGAGCAGCGTAATGCAAATGAGGAGAGATTAAGAATTAGGTACAGTAAAGATATATCTAAGTTTGTACCGTTAAACTGAGCACGCCTAACAGTGGAAAATTATTAATACTACCAGAACGTTAGGAGTTTGCGATCATTTGACGAGTTTTACTTTTCCGTTTCATCGGCCGCTTTTGATGTCATCTGTTTGATTGAAACCTGGTTGTCCGAGGGTATTTCCAATGAGGGGTATTTTCCTCAATCTTATAATGTTTACCAAGATAGAAGATTCCAAGCTACTGGCAGGACTCGTGGGGGAGAAGTACTACTAGCCCACAAGAACCATATTAACGTTACGATTTTGGATCTTACTAGTTTCCTTGCTGATTTTCTATCTATAGACATTATTGGTTGTAAATTTATTTTCAAATTTAATGTATTGTTTGTATTTGTATTATATAGCCTAATACCTTATATACCTCCTGATCTAAGTCACTATGATTTTGAGAGCTCTTTTGCTGAATTTGGAAAGACCACTACCAATTATGCAAATGTTCTATTAATTGGTGATTTTAATTATCCTTGTTTTCACACTAGATATATTAATGATTTTAAATCGTAAGTCATTCCGATTTTTTTTCACCTTCATGATTTGGTTCAACATAATTCTGTCCTTGATAATAAATATGAACTGCTTGACCATGTTATTGCTAATATAAGTACCATCCTGCGGTTCTGATAGAAATCTCCACAATTTTAGTCTCACCTGTTAACTTCCCGAAAAGTATTTCAAGATCGCATAACTTCAGAGAAGCCAATTTTCCGTAGCTATATCAAGCTATGTGCGATGTAAATTGGTCCTTCCTGGAAAACTATTCTGATGTCAACCGTGTTACAGACTGTCGGTAACATGGTTGACAATGAGAGTCCACGTGCTCTCGAAACGCAGCGTTCCGAATAATTAATGTGTGTGGAGTGGAGTTTACTGCTATACCTGTGAACTGTAACTAATGTATGTTAATTTACAGAGTTCTTCTCTTATGCTCTAGATTCACGTACTCAGGTTGATGTTTTATATACCGATTTTGCTAAAGCTTTTGATCGTCTCGATCGCTCTTTGATTCCGTATAAATTGACGTCTTTTGGATTTATTGATTCTCTGATACAATGGTTTCAATCGTCTCTACTTAATAGACGTCAGTATGTTTTTCAATGGATTTAGCTCTCGCGAATTTATTCCTTCTTCGAGAGTTTCTCAGGGATCTAACATTGGGTCTTTAATATCCATTTTATTTATAAATGATGTAACAACCTATATTTCATTTCATACATTATTTTTCGCTAAGGAACACAAACGTCTATTGAAGATGGTATAGCCCATATTGGCAAAATTTCTCTGGTTTCGGCTAGACGGAGTTTATCCACCTAGAAGTGCCCATCGTGTTCTGCTATTGTCTAGGCTTAATTTACCGTCCGTTAAATTTCGACGTGTATCTACTGGCATAATTTTCCTCTAGAAGTTGTGTAACGATCACATCGACAGCGCGACAACTACAGTTTTCAAGTCCTCACGTTAGCACCGGTAATGTTAACATGTTTCATCTACCCTTTCCTCGAACGAATGTTTTGCTAAACTTACCTATTTACATTGTTTGTACTAACTTCAACCTCCTTTCCTCACAGTGTGATATCTTTGACGATTCTATAGGCACACTAAAAACAATAACTGCTCTTCACTGTGATAAATTTTTGTAACCATTTTTCTTTTTGTTATTTTATGTACTCATGCTGTATCGATTATTTTGTATTTATATATTTGTTCTATAGCTGGATGTAAGTCTGTTTAGCAATAAGGCTTATTATCATTATTAAATCATAGTAAATCTTCTTTTAAAATTGTACGATAAGAACTAACTGACAACTCAGATTCTTGCAGGGACCCATATTGATGTCTTTGGAGCACAGTTGCAACATCAGTTATGCAAATAGAACAGCATATCATGTTGCATACATGGACAGCCAATGTTTTTTAAGTAACTTACAACAAAATCATATGCTTTGAAACTTAGTTTCAAGAAATTGCAGGTGTAATTCATTAAGAATTTCATTCAAGTTGAAGCATCCAATTCTCTAAGCTTCAAAAAACTTCAAAAATGTTCGCTATATCTGCACAAGTATGTGAGAATGTATTATATAAATTGGATACTACACTATGCCGACATATTTCAAGCATACTCACGACAAGATCATCATAAAATAGTTCGATGGTCGCAATGTCTGTGAATTTTCTACAAGTTTTTGGAACGAAACCCAACGTTTGCGAAATTCATGAATGGACAGGCCACATCGCGAAAGGACTTCAACATCATATTTCTGGACAGTATCATTCAGTTACTACTCAGGTATGTCGGGTTGCTCCGGTATTTGCTAAAAAATTTTTAAGGTTCACATCGTAACATAGAGCAAAATTTCTAGTTGCGCTTGATATACGTTTTAATCACTTTTGTTAAACTCCTAGCTTGTGTTTTGATGGATATGGTAAGTAACGTTTCTTTAGTCTTTGCAACGTTTCTTTAGTCTCATGCAAAAAACTTTTTATTTTCTATAGATCTTCCGCCATCAACCGAGGTCTTTCTGTATTTTATTAGACACCACAACGGACTCTGCAGGTACCGAGATGATTTCCTTTCGTTCCTCTGACCTTTTTAGCGTTCGTAATTACGTCTTGCGTCACTAGTAAACCGTCACAATGAGCGCTTGCTTTGGTTGCCGAGTGGAGACCCAACAAGATAGATAAGTTAGATGTGTAATATGTAATAACACTTTCAATGTAGTGTGAGGATTGCTCTACCGAAGCTCGCAAAATTAACTGCAGATAAGGTTTAACTAATAAAAGAAACGTTTGAGCGGAGTACGCGGGTTAATAGTACAATTATTTATGTCTATAAAGAAACCGACAAAAGCAAATCAGATGATACCCTGGCATTAGTGAAAATACTAACTGTTCTAGAAGCAGAACGTAATATAATTCTTAACGTGATATTGCTGACTATGAAAATTATGGGTCTATGCGCTCCCCCTTCTGTGCAGGGAATTGTAATTTCTGTCCCCCAAATTAGCTTAGTGAAAAATAAATCGAGTTTCAATCCCCACATACGACAAGTTTCACAAAAAATAAGGAAGACAAATACATTAGACAAAAAACGGACTGCCGAAACGTCGGACTAAGACGATGGAAATAGCCCAAATAACAACTCTAATTATTACGTAATATAGTGTCTTCATTTCGTTTTGGGAATATTTGATCATACAAAGGAGAGGCCCATCAAAATAAAGATGTAACGCGTTTAGCTTTAGAAAAACGATTCAAAATTACAAAGACACGCTTCCTTAGCTGAAATATTTTATTCCCATGATAAAACTCCTTTAAATTAATTGTTTATAGATCTGTAAAAACGGAATTAAATCGACGTCTTGCAAATGGTGAGAGCGAATAAAATACAGAAATGGCATCCCTACAATTATTTTGTCGACAAACTGAATTTGTCCAATGATACTCACTCACCATATATTATCAAAATGCACTAGGCTCAAATACCAAAACCCGCGACTTTTTTTATAACTCTTGCGAGTTCTTTTGACATTATTTTGATCTCTGAAGCACAGCTTAACGGCTCTGTCTTTATTAGTAAACTGTTCTCTCCTAACTACAATGTAGTACTTTATAACCGGTATTTCATGCAGACCGGACGCAGCAGGGATGACGGTGTTCTAAAGGCATTCAACGCATCGATACCTCGGATCTAAAATCGCTTGCACCTCTCGTCGATCCTATTGTTTGTAAATGTAATCGTACTGAGTCACAATCTTTCTACATTTGTGTTATACATATATATTCCAGTTGCTGAGTTTGAGATTTTCTTAGATGTCTTTGAAGCAAATCTTAAGTTATAAATCTACCTTACCGGTCTGTGATTTTAATATGGCAAACTTTGCAAATGATTCCTGCAATTAGAGTCGATCATCCCTTCTCACACTGTTTTGTACTACTACTAAGCTTAAACAATTCAACTGAATATCAAACGCACGTAGTAAAATGTTAAATCTCATATTAAGCAATGTTCTTCCTAACTATTGAACATGTAATAGTCCCATTAGTTCACGAAGATGAATACCATCCATCCTTAAGCTATCCTAACATTTTCTCTAACATTGAAACATGCAAATTCCCAAACGCAAATGCTTTCAGGTATAATTTCAACTATTTCATTCTATACAATGACATTTTTAACATTTATTGGTTCTTTTTGAAAATACTGATGACGCTGATCTTGCTGTGACTTCACAGTATTAAATCGATCGAAGAGAATGATGTAAAATCAGGATTGTACCTGTCAAGCGATGCCTCGAATGTTTTGAGCTATTGATCTATCTCAATTACTTCCAAGTTTACTTTAAGAATTTGAATACTTACTCTACACAGTGATGTATCCAAGTGTGATATCTTACATATCTTACCGTATCAACATGACTTTTTGACTACAAGATCTACAATCGCCAATATACATAGCGACTATATATCAATACATTTGTGAAAACAGCTAGGAAAATTGAAGTGTATATTAATTCACGCAGATTTTTCCAACGCTTTTGAGTCCATTGATCACAATATCGTACTTCAAAACCTAAATCGTTCTGGTTCTAATCTATCCCGTTGATGCTTGTGTATTCCTATTTGGATGGAAGAACCAATTATGTTATAGTGGATATTGCCTAATTATTTGAGGAATGAATGCACGTTATCAATCGACAATAACGTCAGATGATCCCTTGTTGTCAAATAAAAATATAAACACTGATTGTACCACTAATTATAAGCAGCCAATTTTGCAAAGTTATGTCTAAATGGCGAAATAGCGTTTTGTATCTGCATCGCTAACAAAATAAATATCCCTAGACGTAAGTCGTATACTTTCTATTTAATGTCTTATTCTCATAATTATGTTTTGTAATAACAAGTGCGTAACATAATATGTAAGTAGCTATTATTTCAGATTGAAATTTGTTTAAATTTCACCATGTTTAAACGAAACGTATTCTTTGAAAGATGTCCGCTTTATATTAATAATGAAACGTCATACTAGTAAAATTAAACCATAACAAAATATACTGTGAATTTTTACTACCTCGAGACGCACTTAATTACCACGTCTTATATCCAAATATGTTTCAACTTTTCAAATTCCTACAGCCCACACAAATCTGCTATTACGGGCATCAGTTTCTGCTATGTGTAGGAGCGCGAACTATGTTTTGGAAATATCTATATAAATTTGCAACATATGACATTTATCTCTTTTATTATTTTTATTTTATTTTTGTATGTATATGAATGTGCATATGTACTTGTCATTCTATTGTAGTAGTAATTGAAGATAATTTAATTTCTAGTCTAATGTCCTGTTGGGCTAATCAGCGTTCGTATCTCTGAGTTAAAACTACAATTTATAGGAGTGGAAGCACACTTTTTCGCCAGCGAAGATCAAGAAAAAACATTCATTAACTCCTCGAAAAATGATGCGCATAATATTTTGGGACAAACAAGGTGTGTTAGTGATGAATGTTAAAAAATATTTAGAAAACTGTGAAATATAGCGGATGTTTCTGAACAAAACGGTTGTGTAAAAACAGAAAAAAGAACAGTTATAGCAGTTGCAAGAATTATGTTACTGAAATTTCGGAAACATTTTATGAGCAGAAATAATGAATATGATTGCTTTTATTCTCAATGGAGGTTCGACTCAACAAACAAATGTATAAACAATTAGAAAATTTTTGGTTTTAAGTTAGTTGCATATGTACTAGGCCAATTAAAAAGAAAATGGGATTCCATACTTGGAACAAGATATTTTTATCCATATGTAGATAAGCAAAAGAATATGGAATTTCGTTTCCGCAAAAGAATATGGTTTTCACAAAGAAAGATATATTTCTAAGTTAATATCAAAACAGAGAAAATAAGTGAAGAGAGAAAACTAATACTGAAATAAAAGTGATCTTCTGCCGTATCACTGCTGTGATAGTAGCGATACGACATGCAGCAGCCCAGAAGAAGCTCCTTATAACTGAAAGTGAAACGTCGGCAGAGTCATGCAGTTACGTTCTAAATTTTTTTAAAATATTATATTAAATAATGATCGTGGATATCTACAACAACAAATAAGCACTTAGACCGCAAATAGATGGAACTTAAATAGATCAAGATTAGTTGTAAGGCCATATGAACACAAATGGGACATAAATTTCCTGGAAACCTTTCTCGTGCATATTAGGCACAATGTTTACGCCAATTGCATGCTACAATTATCCATTAAGACAATGACATACAATTGAATTTTATTGTGATAGCCTTAATAATAATAACATGTGTTCAAATTAAGTGTACCTCAAAGTAGCCAGCAAAATAAGAATTGAAAATATATTCCGTTAAAAATACTACAAAATCAATCTTGCAACACATTTAAAAGTATTGAGATATCTAAATAGAACAAACCAATATGAAAAAATATTTGTTCAAATAGTTATACTAGCACTTAGTGATTTATATTTTATATCGAAATCAGAGATACGGAAGTTCTAACCGTATTATGCAATTATATTTCTTAACTCAGAGTTGAATAATTTGCTGCTGCAGATTACATGGAAGAAGTAGTATGTATATTCAAAGACTTTAAATGAAGAAATGATTGATAAAATGATGATAAAAGTGAAGATGTTTGCTAGTAAAATATTATGCCTAACTAACTATATGTAATTCAACAAAATAATCAATCGCTAAATACCGCATCTAGTACGATATTATGTAAACATTGCACCGCAATCGATAGCTGAAACCAACTAAAGTGATGCTCATCAATTTAAGCTGGCCAAGACTGCTAAATGAACAAACAACGTCAATTCAATAACTTTTAGTAAAAATGGCTGTAAAATAACATTATGAACACTACAGATTCAATAAGTATTACCGACATTAAATATAAAATGGTAAACTTAATTCGACTAAATTCAATAAATATATGAAATTTCGTTCTCAAATCTTCAAATAATTAGCACACCTACAAACAAAAGCGTCTATGTAATACGGTAGATATCTCATTTTTATTAACTAATCACTTTCTTTTTCTTAACTGTGATTTTTATTATATCTATTCCTGAATAAATAAATAAATAACGTTAATGTAATACGTATTTGTATTAACATTCTACAGGTAAGAGTTTAATTTTCCTTTTATAACTAAGAATAAACGTATTTATATTAATTCCCTGTTATGCATGTATATTTTTTAAAGCTACTTAATAAGTAACGAATAATTCTTGCCGAGTAGGAAATAGATCGCCATTATGCAACCAAAATCATAAAAGAATATTATTTCATGTTACTGAATTACTAGTTCTAAAGCATATTCCTTACTTCGCCAGAAAACTTTACCTTACCTGCATATGATCTAAAAGTGTCTCAAGGCCGCGATCTGTTATACTAGAGCAGCGAAGACTCAGCGAATGCACGTGCTTAGAAGCTAAAGGAAAGGAGCTAACTAAGTCTAAGGCATCCTCATCAGAGGCACCCATTAAGCATACGCTGTGAAACCCTCTTCTTATAAGTGATGAGTATAATCGACTACGTTCATTTCCTTGCGAGGTCCTCATTTCTCTACACTGCAACACTGGCACCAGCCCAGTCCAATACCTAGGGGACCGATACAAGTAATCTCGCCATCGCGTGCATACCTGTGCCAGCACACATCGATCTCCCGCATTGAAATACAAAAAAAACTTTGCTAGAAAACGTTCGTCCATAATCAGCTGTTCCCACGTTGTTATGCATACTTGGGGTAACTTGGGCTTCTTCGCAACGACAATTATAGGATTGCTTGTGGCTTTAGAACTCCTAGATTGTAAAAGTCGCGAAGGTTTTTCCGGTGCTGAAACTGCTGAATTGCTACTACCACAAAACACATTGGTAACTCTTTCCATGACACTGGTCTTTGTAGAATGATGTTTGTTACCACGAAGGCCATTGATTCTTTTAGTAAGTTCTGCGGAAGCACGTTCCACCACACCTTGAGCCGATATAGACGACATGATGCCGTCAGTCACAGCCACGAGGTCATTTTTTTAACTCTACAAAGAATTCAACTATTGGGACGCGACGAGGGTTGTTTCGTTACTGCGGCTTTAAGTCGATATCGCCCTCAAAGCTCGACGAAACCTTACGATCAATATGCACACCACCCCGAGTATTCAAACCACGCGCGCATTATTTTCATTCAAGTTCAAGATAATGTAAAAATATTTAACTTAATAAAATGCAGACTTTATTTCTTATAAATATTTTCATTTATGTCTTATAGGAATACAATTTTCAATTTAATTCTATTTCCACTGTACATATTTTTGTAATTAATTTGCGGTATATTGTCATATTGATTTTTACGAAATACCAGCAACATGGTTCTTGGCACTATATCAAATATTAATAAAATAAAAAAATGTGGTTTATGACAGCAATTTAAGTTTAAAAAACACAAACTAATAATTAATTAAAACACTAAACTAAAAAACCTTTTATTTGTAACCAATATATCATCAGATCATGATTCTAGCTTCTTTGAGATGTCTTAGTGTCGTAGAAAACGTAGTTAACACATTCATACATGACCGATAGCTAACTGGCAGTCTCCTTAGTGTAACATCTGCTAAACTGGTTTCACTTTTTCTAAACACGTGCTGCTACCAACTTTACTAGTAAGACACTTGCACAACAAGTAACTGTAAAAATTAGGTTTATGTTCATCAAAGATTATACTATACATTTTCTGATGTATATAATAATAATAAATTTGTCCGATAAATTATAATAACCCAATAATGCATCAACATAGAGCTTTGAAAATACGGAGGACTTACACTACACCTAAAACTTCTGCATGTATTTAATAAATGTTGGAAAAAAGTATTATCCCTGATGATGGGAAAAGAGCGAAAGTAGTCTCGATGTTCAACAAACGCGATAATAATAACACTCAAAACTACTGACCAATCATCTTATTAAACACCTGTTATAAAATTCACGCCAGAATATTAAAGAAAAGGTTGAAAATCATAGCAGAAGAACTAATAGAAAAGGAGCAAATGAGCTTTAGAAAAGGCAAATCAACCACAGGTGGAATATTCACTATACAACAAATTATAGATAAGTACAGGGAATACAAGAGAGAAACTCACATAGGGTTTATAGAGTTAGAGAAAGTTGTAGATAATATAAATAGATATAAATTATGGAATACTATGAAAGAACCCCCGTTCTTTCATAGTATTATTATTTTATAGCTTGAGGAAAACCATGGTTTTGGCTTTATTTACCGATATTTTTATTTCATGGTTTTGGCAGATTTTTTTGTAATGTATATACCCTTTTTTGTAGATCATCCCCATGTCCAGATTATTATGTAAGAGCTATTCAGGGTTTATTCAGACACCAGAGTTATGATGGATATAGGCGCAAGATTAATTAGGGAAATACAAACAAACAAAGGAGTTAGACAAGGCTGGTGTGTGTCACCAACATTATTTAACATATATATTGATGCCATTACAAAGGAATGGAAAACGAAATTACTAAAGGAATACGTTTAGACAAGATTACCACCATAAACTCTATCTTATATACTGATGACTTAGTACTCTTAACAGAAACAGAGCATGATCTACAAAAAAGGGTATATAACCATGAAATAAAAATATCGGTAAATAAAGCCAAAACCATGGTTTTCCTGAATTAGGAAAAAATAGTCATTAACGTTACTGTACTGGAACATGTGAAGCACTTCAAGTATTTAGGCTAGGATATATTTTATGATCGTAACAAATACATAGAAGAAAAACTGAATAAATTCACATTGTGGAACAATTAGTCGAACGTTAAAAAACAACAAGAAAGAATACACGAATAAAATTTTACAAGACGATAGCAGCGCCAACCCTCTTACAAGAAAAAAAAACAAGAAAGCAGGATACAGACACAAGGAATGAAAATTTTAGTTAAAGTGAAAGGTTCCATAAGATCTAATAGAATAAGAAATCGAAATACAAGAGCAGAACTAAATATCTTCGACATAAATGATAGAATAAAGGAAAGTAAAAATAAATGGAAGGAACAGGTAGAACGGATGCAAGTGAAAAGGTTGCCGACCGAAGCGATATTTTATAGATGTTAAGGAAGAAGGCATAAATAGGCAGAACAAATAAAAAATGACTATTGTAACAGGCAAAGTGCCCAAAACCTGAAGTGAAGAGGGAGAAAAAGACATTACTGAAATACTAACCAAAGCAATCAACAATGATCTAAGGATGACTCAAAAAAGTATCATTATATTTGCTGGAATTCTAGAGGAAAAAAATAGAGAAGTTATAAAAATGGGCACATGGAATATACAAAGTATAGTTGGAAAGGAAGGCGAATTAGTTGAAGAAATGATAGCACAAAACCTAGACTATATGGGAGTAGCCGAAGTAAAAAAGATGGGTCAAGGATTAGAGGAAATAAAAGATGGATACTGGCTGTAGTGGACGGAAGTGGATGAAAAGGACTGAGGAGCGGAAGGAGTAGGAATAATTATCAAACCTAAGATAGTGAATGATAATACAAAAAGAAGAATACATAAATTCAAGAATATTAAGAATTGATACAAAGCTGGAAGGAAATGAAGTGTGGAGTATAATTGTGGCATATGCCCCAAATGACAATGCAAAAGAAGAAGATAAAGACGAATTCCTCGAAACACTACAAAATAAAATAGACGTTGCTGAAATAAATATTATAGTAGTGGGAAATATAAACGGACGAGTCGGAAAAGACAATGCTGGAGCGGAGATAATGGGAAGGGAAGATGGATAGGCCATAAATGACAGCGAGAGAAGAATAACAGATATATGCATAGAAAATGACATGATTATAACAAAGAAAAAATTTAGATGTAAAAACATCCACAAATACACAAGAGAAGTGCCTAGCAGGAAAGAAAAATCAATCATTGATTATTTTTTAATAAATTCTGAAAACTGGAGAAAGATAAAAGATGTTAAAATTCAAAGAAACGCAGAAATAGCAAGCGACCACTACCTGTTACGGATGGAGATTATCAAAAGTACAAACAAAACCAAAAAAGGAAAAAAGAAATTCGAGAGAAATACTAACACAAGACAAATGGAAAAGATTCAAAAACAACATACTAAAGGCTGCATAAGAGAGCTGTGGAATAACAAAAATAGCAAATACGTACACAAAAAGAAGCAGATGATGGGCAACAGAAATACAACTTAAAATTAAAGATAAGATAAACAAATGGATCAGATATATGTACAGTAGAAAAGAGGAGGATTATAAGATATATAAAATGGCAAGGAAAGAAGCTAAAGAGAGTATCAAGAGGGCAAAACAACATTCTTGGATAGAGTTTGGACTAAAAGTGAGAGATAACTACAGAGAAAACCAAAAATTATTCTACGGAACAATAAAACAATTGAGACGGAAGAAGATACCAAGATTGAAAAATATAAAAGATGATAAAGGAAATATACTAACTCAGGAAAAAGAGATAATGGAAAGATGGAAACAGTACTTTGAAGAACTCACAAAAATAAAACAAGATAGATATATACAACAAAAAGAGTAAATAGTAAAAAATGACGAAGAACGTATTACACTAATAAGCGACGAAGAAGTCAGAGAAGAAGTTAGCAAACAAAAACTAGGAAAGGCGGCCAGGGAGGACGGAATTTATAAAATCTATGGGAGACAAAAGTAACAAAGAACTACTTGACTTCTTAAACAACATCATAATAAAAAAGAAGGAAAAGGAAAGGAAACACATATATGTCTTATAGATCTTTTTGATAGGGTAGAAGAGCAGATGTATGGCAGAGTCTGGAAAGAAGAGGGCTAGAGAGACGAATTGTATAAAAACAACAGAAATAAAGTCAGAACTTCCAACGTAAGATCGGCTGAATTCGACCTGAATGCGTATTAAACCCATTGTTATTGTCTATATTAATAGATGATGCTATCGAAAAAGCCAAACAAAAAGGAAAAAATATGAAAGAAGGAAACTGGAAAAGCAATGCAATTAACGTACAGTAACTAATGTTTGCAGGTGATGTCGTATTGATAGCAGACTCAGAAAAGACATTACAGCAAAATTTGAATATATACCAAGAAGAACTAACAATGATAAACACGATGAAAACAGACACAGTAATAATAGCGGCAGAAGAAAAAAACATCAACATCGAAAGAACAGGTTAAAAGTTACAATTACTTAGGAACAACCATTGAAGACAACGGAAGAATAGAGAAAGAAATAACTGAGAGAAAAGGGAAAAGTATATAATACGAAGGCGGCCTGAAATATTTCCGAAATCGACAAGATAAACGCGGTATTGGCGTGGCTTTTATTTTTATTTTTCGATGTGGTCTTCTCGAAGATCAATACACTTTTTCAAATGGTGCTCCAGGCTCTTCAAGCTGACGGAAAAGTAGGATGTTTCGAGGTCTGCAAAATAGCCATTTGTAGCGACAATGAGCTCCTGTTCCTTAGTCTCCGGTATGTAATGGTGGATCTAAGTCTCATCCACGGTTACAAAACGCATGGAGAAATTTCTTGGACTGCGTTGGATTCTGGCCAGGCACTCCTCCGAAACGATCACCCGATTTCGTTTTTGCTCCGGTGTGAGCAAACGCGGTATCCATCGCGCCGAAAGCTTTTTTCATACCCAAAATTTCGTATAGGTTATGACCAACGCGTTGTTCAAAGATGCCTGTTGTCTCTGCTATCTCTTTCAGCTTCAATCGGCGATCAGCTAACACATCATGAATCTTGACAACCATTTCATCGTTGGTAGCGGTTTTTGGCCGTCCACTGCGTGGTTCACTTGTGCTTGTGCTCCAGAAGTGTCCTATCACTGCACGAAATTCTATTTTATCCACTTTTACGAAACCGCCTGACTTGCTACATAAAACACACTTTTAAACAACAACTATTGACAGTAGACGTCTGAAATTTTGATAGTTGCCATAAAAAAGGTTGCCCTTGCCGACGAATGAATCCACTTCAACCTTCGTGCGCCATCCCTTGCTGATTCCGGAAACATTTCAGGTCGCCCTCGTACATTAAGAAATACATTCCTAAATAAAAAATAAATACCGAAACAAATAAAGGCAGAGTATAAAACAGTGGTCGGACCAACACTAATATATGACAGCAAGTCATGGACAACCACGAACAGAATTAAAAGCAAAGTTACGGAAATTGAAATGAGATTCCTAAGAAGAATAGAAGCAGTAACGAAGAGAGACAAAATCAGAAAAACGACAATCACTAATAGTGTAAATATCAAGCCAATATAAGTATTCATAGAGGAGAGACAACTGGAATGACTTTGACATATACACAGAATGGAAGAAGATCAAATAACAAAGAGTATTTTTTAAAGCCAAAACAGAGGGCAAAAACAGAATAGGTAGACTCCGATACACCTGGTAAGGATAAATGTATAGAACATTAGAAAAAAGATGTGTGAAATGGATTAAAGCCAAACAACTGGCTCGGAACAAGAAACTGTAGAAGACAAAAATAAGAGAATGGTAGTCCAACACCGCAAGGTACAAAAGACGTAGGATTAAAAAAAAACTGTGTTTACCCCGGATAGGATTTCTAACAAATGATATTTTTAATTCCATAGAATTAAGGTAGTTATAGGCTTTTCTTATTAGTACTTTTAAAAGCGACCCGCATTGCTCCTAAGTACAATTGCTAATCTGGATTTTTTTCGATATTTGTTAAGTTGTTTGTATAGCAAGTGCTGGGTCGTAAGAGCAATGGCATATCATCTGTACGTACTTGCAAATCTAGTAGTCTATGGTTAACGTTAAAAGCATTATTTAGTTGTTTAAAATTGTTAAATCAATCAAAATGTGTAATAGATTGGTATTTATAATCATTTAAATCTAGGTAACTAAAATATGGAGCATTAAAATCTCCAATCACAACAACCTTAGCAAAAGAGATAATGTAAATTTGAAACGCTCTGTAAATGATTCATAATAAGGCTTAGTTATCTGCTCCAGCTTCCCAAAGCATCTTTCGCCGCACCAGCTCAACTTTTGTTCAGGAACGGATCCAACACACACGTACCATTTTTCGATCGCTTCTTCAGCTCCATTTACAACTTTCAGGTGTAATGTCTTATGAAGACTGGACCTTATTTGACAAAATCTCCTATATCCACCTTAGATCACGTTTAAAAACATGACGGAAAGACACCTACGTAAATTCCATGTCCAAAACCAAGGGTGTTATAAGATGTTATTGTTCGGCGAATATCCATTTAGCGCATTTCCATTCGCGTTGTTGCGATAGCAGTGTTAACTGGTATGCGTAGCATATAAATCTCTCATCCTATAACTTTCGGGAAAGGGAGATGTTGTCTAGCTGGGTTCTTCCGATCTTTGTTCCCGGGCTGTTGTAGAAAACTACCCTAGTGGTATTATCACATAATTTCATTGCCTGCGCCTCAATCTCCTTTAGCGTTTGGTGTTGGTTACCTATAATGTTGTACAGTACATTCTCCTAGTTCGATAAATTCGTGCTTAACTTCATGATTTTCACAATCACTACGTTGTTCCTTTATAAGATACGCGAGAATCTTTTCAGACCGCGCGATGAAAGTATAAAACGGTAGTTTTTCTTCATTGTTTTTTATACAGTTTTTGTAATCCGCGAACTTAAGATAATAAATAATCGTCTTGTATTCACACACAAAGAGAATTGTAAAAATTAAAAACTAACTTGATGTCGAGGCGATATCAGAGCAATTCCACAACGTCATAACAACTCATGCAATATGAATTTTCCACCAATGAAGCGAAACTTTTCTAGAGCAGTTAGTTTCTGAAACCAGAAAGTATCGAATGACAGGAAGACATTCGCGGTGCATAATTTAGCCCTGAGAAAGGTTAAAAGAGAGTTGTGAAGATGTAGAGTCTACATCTAGTTGTGTGATGTAGAATCTACATGATCGACGATCCAATAAATCCTCTGGGAACCATTAGGAAATCCTCGGGAAAATTTGCTACGATTTATAGCGCCCCAATAGCTTTATTTACAATTATTTCTCTGCTTTTCTAAATCCCCTTAAAAGTTTTAATTTGAATTGTCCGTCATTCAGGATGCGGCTGCCTTACTCGTCGGCGAGGGAGTGCGTCGAACTAAACTTATTAATTATCATCCAAAATCAAAAGAATTTATTCAAGGCACTACCTACTTAACACAACTCTGCCGCGAGGCGGGAGAAACAAAACCTTCGTAGATAGTTATTCTAACTTTGGCGGGAGGAAGGAAGGCAAAATTATATAAATAAATAACAAATTAAACCGGTACAACAGCAATTTTACCACAAATTATGAAACGCGTTTACATTAGATTTTCAAACTTTAAATATATCAGAATTAAATTCCCCTAATTACTTGAAATTGCAAATTGCAAATTGCAGATAAATTGATTTAAAACTAACCCTCGGCAAAGATTAATTTTTCATCAACAAATACAAAAGAAATACTAGTAAGATTAACTTCACTCGTTCTGAGAATAAAGCCCAAAAACGAGGTTGTAGGAGTGTCCTGATCGACACCGAAGCCCTGGCAGCGGTAACCAACAGATAATTCACATCAAGGAAAATTAAAAATTATTGAGTAGATAAAACGAAGAGACGGAGGAAATAGTTTTTTGTTGATAACCCTAAAATTTTAAATTAAGTTGTACTCGATGCCCAGAGCGTTAAGTTAACGAAATAATGAATTACGCTGAATAAAACTAAAAATACGGATCCAAGGAAGTAAACATTAACAGTGTTATATAAAGCTCAGCTTCCAGATTGCCTGCAGGGTAGGGTTCTAGCCCCCTTCGTATGGGATATGGAATTGACGAATTAGTTGATAAACAACGCATCTTCAAAGAATGGTAGACAAACCATATTCTATACCCTTTATTTGACCATACCCTTTTGCACACAAGCGGTGATTTCACCATCCTGATTTCTTTTAAACTTAAATGCCCACTTTGAATCTATTGTCCTTTTGTGTTCTGTATTTGGAATTAGTTTCCACGTACCGTTTACTTCATGTACTTCTAACTCTTCTCTAATCGCCTTTTCCCATTCAGATGCGTCTGGATTCTTCGGCGCTTCTTCGAATGTCTCGGGAATATCTGCTTGTCATTATAATTCACACGCTATGTCTTGAATGCCTTTATTACCTTCTCTGCATTTCTTCACTCAAATCGTTGCTCCTGATTCCGTAGCAGAGTTCCTCAGATGATAACATCTCGAGATGTTTTTATTCTCTTGGCGTATGGATCAAACAATCTGTAATTCGTCGATTCATTGTCATATGCTACTAGGATTAGTTTTTCACTTTTTGGTTCCAGTTCGCGTCTGAAATTATCTGGAACATGCATAAAAACGACGCTCCCAAAGGTTTTGATATGACTTATCTTATGTCTATTGTGTGCACTATCTATTGAACGAGATTTTGAGCAGGAGCGGTAGGCAATATATCTGGATAGGGATTCTGTAAGCTCGATCAGAGATACCTTCACGAGATGGGACAGTTCTATAGTGAAGTTTGCGACCCTGAGTTGTTATTAAAGTTTTCGTTTGGCATCGAATGTCAAAACGGTAGTACTAGGCTATGGCGCTTGGTGGCTGCCGGCGGGAAAATTAAAATCTTCGTTTGTGGTCTTTTTTTTTGGTTGGGTTGGTATTGAAAAGAGAATTGACATTTTTATATATTTATTTTATCAAAAATGTAGGTGCTACAAATCCTGCATTTTACAAATATGGTATTACAAGATGTAATAAAGAAAGAAATTATACAAGCAAAACATAAAGCATGTTACGACTATGCAAGTACATAGGTTCAACGATGAGTAAAGGCTGGAAGTCGTAGGGCCGAAATCAGTATAGTTCGGTACATGTTGGTTTTTCTAAATTCCATGCCTTTATTACAATTTGAAATGAACAGTTATTTACATTTCCACTTGGCTTGTAATTATGAACATAATGATTTGGTTCGACCATATACAGGATGACAGCAGATCTGAGAAACATTGTACTAAAGAGATGAGCTAATTGCTCTTTGCATCCAAATGTTATTGATCTTTTCATCTGTCCAAAGTATACTCGATCACAGTCTGTACAAGATATTCTGTCTATTCCAGATTTATCCATGTTACCTACCTGATCAGCAAGTTTTAAAGAAGATTTGAGTTTACTTTAAACCAAGAAACTAATTTTGCCTGACATTGCAGAAAATAATCGTTCAAGATCTTTTGCGTAACATAGATGAAGAGGTTACATTAATACTACTACTTTCTATGTGCATATACTACAAATTATTATGCCATTGTTATACTTCCCAATAATATTGTAGAGCACATCGTAGGAGAATCCATTACCATTTGCAGTTGTGATGTTCTCTTCGGGGTCATTTCTATATATTTATATATCTATGTATATATATGTATAAATTGTGAAAGGGAATTTAATGAAATGACGAAGCAAAATATCAAGTAGCGAAACTTTACATTTGCTTACTCGATAAGATTTTCCCAAGATGAATCTACAATTATTACTAGGTTTTATTTACATGCTTGTTAGTAGCTCATTCCCAACTCTTATAAATAACACATACGGGAAGAGAATCCCCTCATCGGGTTCCTTTTGCATTGGTACATTTTACACATATAAATTATAAATGCAGCTGTTCTAAGAAAACGGGTTTATTGGCATTCACTCTAGAAGATCTCAAATATTTCGTTAGAGTCGTGCATAAAAAGAAATGTAAAGTTAGGCATGGTATTATGAGAGTTAGTATGAAATGTACCTGTAAACAAGTTAGGCTTGAAAGGAGATAGTCTGTTACGTACTGCGATTCCTTGGGTGTGTAGGAAGAAAGCGATATTATTTAGTTGAAGGCAATGTAAACCCATAAAAATTAAAGAAATAACCTACTTGCTGTCCGTTTGGCTATGCCGTGAAAGGTCTTTAAAAAATAAGTTACACCAAGCGGGGCGCGAGCAAACAGTGGACTTACATTAAAGGGAAAGTACAATTACATTCTCAATAATCACAATATTCTAAATTTTCTCGATAAACGAAAACGAATTATTTATATGTAAATCATGCATTTTGTTAGTGTTTAGATATTAAATGTGCCGGACAATTACCTGGAAAGCAAGTAGGGTGGACCATTTAATATTATAGACAATGGCAGTGACCAAGAAGACATTGCTAGATTTTAAGTAGTTTACACCAGTACTCTGGCATACAGACCAACGGTAAGAAACCGCCTACTATCTACAATGTACTGTTAACACTAACAAAACAAGGAGCGTCTGTGAAACGTATTGTCTATAATATTAAATGGTCCACCCTACTTGCTTTCCAGATAATTGTCCGACACGTTTAACATCTAAACACTAACGAAATGTCTGATTTACGTATAAATAATTCATTTTCGTTTATCGAGAAAATTTAGAAAATTGTGATTATTGAGAAGGTAATTGTACTTTCCCTTTAATGCAAGTCCACTGTTTGCTCGCGCCCTGCTTAGTGTAACTTATTTTTTAAAGACCTTTCACGGGATAACCAAACGGACAGCAAGTAGGTTATTTCTTTCATTTTTATGGGTTCACATTGTCTTCACCTAAATAGTATCACTTTCTTCCTACACACCCAAGAAATCGCAGTACGTAACAGCCTATCTCCTTTCAAGCCTAACTTGTTTATAGGTACATTTCATACTAACTCTCATAATACCATGCCTAACTTTACATTTCTTTTTATGCACGACTCTAACGAAATTTTTGAGATCCTCTAGAGTGAATGCCAATAAACCACTTTTCTTAGAACAGCTGCATTTATAATTTATATGTGTAAGATGTACCAATGGAAAGGAAACCGATGAGGGGATTCCTCTCCCATATGTGTTATTTATAAGAGTTGGGAATGAGCTACTACATGTAACTTGTAAATAAAACCTAGTAATAATTGTAGATTCACCTTGGAAAAATCGACTAAGCAAATGTAAAGTTTCGCTACTTGACATTTTGCTTCGTTGGTTGATTAAATTCCCTTTTGCAATTTACACATATATATGTATACATACATATATAAATATATAGAAATGACCCCGAAGAGAACATCACAACTGCAAATGGTAACGGATTCTCCTAAGATCTGCTCTACAATATTATTTGGAAGTATAACAATGGCGTAATAATTTCTAGTATATGCACATAGAAAGTAGTAGTACTACTAAGGTGCATGAAATGTAACCACTTAATCCATGTTACACAAAAGGTCTTGAACGATTATTTCCTGCAATTTCAGGCAAAATTAGTTTCTTAGTTTAAAGTAACCTCGAATTTTTTTTAAAACCGCTGATCAGGTAGGTAACATGGATAAATATGGAATAGACAGAATATCTTGTACAGAGTGTGATGGAGTATACATTGGACAGAAGAAAAGATCAATAACAATTTGATGCAAAGAGCAATTTGCTCATCTCTTTAGTACAACGTTTCTCAGATCTGCTGTCCTCCTGTATATGCTCGAACCAAATCATTATGTTCATAATTACAAGCCAATTGGAAATGTAAATAACTGTGTTCATTTCAAATTGTAATAAAGGCATGGAATTTTGAGAAACCAACATGTATCGAACTACACTGATTTAGACGCTACGAATTCCAGCCTTTACTCGTTATTAAACCCATATATTTGCATAGTCGTAACATGCTTTATGTTTAGCTTGTATAACTTCTTCCTTTATTACATCTTCTAATATCATATTTGTAAAATGCAGGATTTGTAGCACCTACATTTTTGACCATACATAACTCCACCTACATGGAAATGTTCCATACTAAAGGTTGTGACTCTATAATATGTCATCTGTTGGTGCGGCAGGTAAGTTTTTGTCGCGTGTGCTGTCAAAAACCGCGGGGGGTATATGGCGGCAAATTTAAAATGTATTTCGTTTTTATTTGGATGGTTGGTACGCATGGAAACACCGGAATTTTTCTAGAAATTTTTATTTTACAAAAGCTATACGAAATTACATGGTACAAGTGTGGTATTACATCGTGCAATAATGAGTGAAGGCTGGAATTCCGAGGGCCGAAATCGGCAATAATTAGCAGTAGCTGGAATTTGTGTATTCCATGCCTTCATTATAATTTCAGTGACAAAGTAATTTATTTCAAGCATATGTAGGGCGTGTTTTATTATGTGCAATTTCCAAAATCAAATATGAATGAAATGCTATTTGCATGTAATTGTAAAAGACAATTTTGTCTGCCCAATATATACTCGATCACAGCATTTACATAACACATAGTAATTTTTCGATTTTTCCCATGTTATCTACCTGGTCTTAGGGGTTTCTGTGGAATGTGTTACACGTTATTGCTGGAAAAAAAACCGTTTTCCAATTTAGCGTAGAAAAGTGTTTGTAAGACCTTTCGTGAAACATGCTACAAATTGACATTTTACATACGTCTTACAAATGCTACTTGACACCGTGGTTTAATTTCTAACTCTTACTCGCGTACTAAGCCCCTCAATACTCGTATATACATCATCTTTCGAGGTTCAATAAACCCTTGCAATTTAGATGATTTCACTGATCTCGTCTAACACACGTCCTTAATTTAAGATTGAATACGGTTTTGAGAAATAATACAATGAATGAAAGTGAATGTTGGTATGACTGAATCAAATCCCCAAAGATGAATATACAGATATTTGCAAGTTTTATGTATACATCTATTTCATGCTTATCTCTAGGTCCTGGGACTAACACTTCAAGTAATATAATGCTCCTATCTCTGACCATTCCATGGGTAACTGTAATTGAAAAACATTTGGAAAGTAGTGAAGGTTTCTCATTTGCTTTGCGCTTACCTTGTACTGATGTTTTACAGCAATCAATAGATGTAGCCACACTTGTCGCAGCTTCGCAAAAGGATTCCCAAACCAGAGCTTCGCCTCGCTTTGACTTGTTTGACATATTGCAAGTAGTTCTGTCGACTCCGTTCAGCTCTGGTGTTGGAGCGTTACTTTCAGCCACAATTGTACAATGCTTGTGATCAGAAACATCTGCAAATATTTATAGACGATAGTATTGTTAGAATTTTAAATTAACACTTTTCTCTTTTATAAATGGGATTCACTTTTCTTTGCTGTTGCATTCATTCTTAACAGACGTATCTATAATATCTTCATGTACTTACTTTCTCTTCCATCTACTGTTGGCACAGGCAGGAATAGTGACGGCACTGCATTTTTCTTCAGGTAACTTTTTGAAGCTCGATCCTCATCATGAAAGTGCACATGGCATACTCGATGATTTTTATGCACCAGCTGAGGGTTTTTTTTTGGGTTACTTCATTCGCACACGCAGCTACCCACGCACGGAAGAATGCTGGACGTATACTGGAGTTCGGGAAATGATGGCAGGGTGAACGCTACTGCTTCCATGAACGGCACATTTTGCGAACACCATGACGATCTAAAGTACATAAACCTGCAACACACTTAAAAACTACGATGTATTATATTAATGCGAACAAATAATGCACCGCTAGTCTTGAAAAAGACTGAATTCTAAATGTGAGAGTGCATGAATCTTCGAAAAGTATTTTAAGAAAACAAGCGACCACCACCAAACAAGCAGTAAAGACCCACAGATAAGTGACAGACGACGGGTGAAATGCAGAGATAATATATATAGGAATTGAAAATAGGGTGCAACACAAACATTTTCTAATATATATGCTGAATACTTTTCATTACTATCAATGTTATTAATTTAGTGCCCTAAAACAGGTCAACATCATCACAACTAAATAAGTATATCATAGCTAGGAACATTACTTTATGTAAGGTTAGAAGTAGAGAGACGCCGCCTAGTGGTATGATAGTAAAGCTTAAACACTATCACTTGGTCCCGTTTATTATACCGAGCCGCGACCTAGTCGTGGACAAAATATACTTGACAGCAAAGATGGTGTCGTTTGGGTCTCACATCTCACCGTATTATATTTTGCTTGATTTCTATCACTTCAAGAGAGGACATTTTCTTGGCGGTTATTCAAAACCAAAATGTATTAATTGTTTGTTTATGTTTGTAATTGTATTATGTGGTATGATAATTTACTATCCTATGTAATAGAAGACGGTTCGATAGAAAATCACTATTCACAGGTATAGCAGTAAACTCCACTCACACAAATTAATTAATTATGCGGAACGCAGCGTTTCGAGAGCACGTGGGCTCCCATTGTCAATCGTGTTACCGACTGTCTGAGTTAGAGTCACAGTCGGTAACACGGTTGACAATGGAGCCCACGTGCAAACGCTGCGTTCCGCATAATTAATTAATTTGTGTGAGTGGAGTTTACTGCTATACTTGTGAATTGTACATCCACACAGTCCTTGCAATCGTCATTAGAAAATCACTAATTTAAACATTTGTAAATTAATATACATCTATTTATGAATGTTTTTATAGAATTTTTCAATTCTTATGCGAGTATAGTGATTACTATTTTGTTTATACTATAATTTATTTTAACTTGAAATTTAACCAATTTGTTTTAACGTAAGGATGTTAAATAACGGTCTTTTATACATTATCACTCCATATTTCTTTGTATAGATGGCGTTTAAAATAAGAAGTACAGCCATTGGAAAATCTTGATTAATTTTTTGGAATGACATGAAAGACGCGAATTTCAACACCTAATGCAAACGATAAATACAAAACAATTATGGGCGCAACTAATTAATGGATTAAATATTAAATCCTCCAGGATATTGTAAAAAATCAGTAAATAAATGACAAAATACGCACAATTAATTTAATAATTTGCGTTAAAAGAAGGTCATGGAATTGCAGATATTTTAAAGCGCATTGAAAAAGAAATGCGCAGTCTTAAATTTTGATTAAGTAGACATAAGTGGAAGTTCACGACAAAGTAAATAGTTGTTCTTAATACTATTAGAAAGATGTTTTAAGAATTTATTGGGGCGCCTGAATTAGGAGCAACTAAATAATATATACTCTTTAATCGTAGTAAATACATGAATTAATATTTTTGAGCAGCACCAACTTTGCTGTCGAGTATATTCCGCCGAGTTGGTCGACGGCTAGGTGTCGAGTAAACGTTACAGAATGCCGATTGTGTCCCGAAGTCGACCTGACAGAATCCCTATAGTGGAATCATTGAAGAATCGGTTTCCGAGTTTGCTAGCCCCATTGCAGTAGTTAAAAAAAAAACTGGCGAGGGTCGTATTTGGAAGGAAAGTACAGAGATAGTTGTAGGTGTCAATATACTTAACATAGATCTAGAAGATTGGATAATTTTGGCACAGAGGAAGGATTCTAGGCTGTAGTTCCGTATAAGGGGCCTCAAGTTAGGGATTTGAGTGGATTCTAGGGGAAAGCTTACGTTTTGCTGTGTTTAAAATGGCCCTTCATATTTTTTAGGAGTTTATTCTAGGGTACTTAAAAATCGATTTCAAAAGGGCTATTTCTAGGTTACGGTTAGTGGTATATGAGTCATAGTTTATGAAATTTAAGTTGGTACTTATTGTCTTTGGACTAAAACTTACCAAAACAGATAGAAAATACTAACAAGCGGAAAAAAATTGATTTGAGTATTAGAGAATAATCTTGTATAATATTTACTACACCATATTTTTTTATTTTGGTGTACAAAATAGAAAATAGACTAGTGTTGTTTTGAAACTGCATCACATTATTGTGAAGTTCTCAGCATTTTTTATAGTTCTCATTATAGAAAACAATTAACAGAGAAAAAAGGACAAAAACAATAAAGGCAATAATTTTTAGTGAATGTCGTTTTTTATTATAGCATGTAAAATACATGAAAATTACAATAAATGAATGAATTATCTTGGTTTTGAACACAATTAACTAATTATTATTTCGAAGATTACCCAAAAAGTGTACCGAACTGGAATTAAATTACATATATAAAGCAGCTGAAGGTGTTTACACCACAGCCGCTGTTAGCATTGAGTGTAAATTTCAGGTCTCATTTTTTTTCTTATTATTTTGTATTATAGCAGTGTGTTGGTTTTTTCAATTGGGAATATTTCTTTCCCTAAAATCATACATTAATGTGCAAAATACTTATATAATTTAAACATCAAAGTTTTGCACATCCTTAATTGAAAAATTCTACATGCTTCTCTCAGAATCATTAGACCATGTTATAGAATTACCTTTGTTTTGTTTTTATTTTGCAGAATTATTTTCCAATCTATTCGAAAAATGTTTTGTAGTATATAGTTTTATTCCCAGGATTATTTGTTAATTTATTAATCGTTTATTATTTTAGAAATATGTTTTTGTTGCTTTATTTGCGTGATTATTTCTCATTTATAAACCATTTATTACTTTAGAACTACTTTTATTTGTCCTTTCGTGGTAGTTGCTTTGCATGACCTATTACGAATTAGTGCCTTAACGTTTCAAACAATGTAGACTTAATGTACCATATTAATTTTATATGTCTCAAAACAAAATCATGTTAATATTAGAGTGCATTTTCTAATTTACCACCAGTTCGGTACACCGTTTGTGTAATCTTCGAAATAATAATTAGTTAACCAAGCTAATTAATTTACTTATTGTCACATTCATGTATTTGGCATGCTATAATAAATAACATTCACTAGAAAATTATTGTCTTTATTGTTTTTTTTTTCCCTGTTAATTGTTTTCTATGATGAGAATCATAGAAAAAAGGCTGAGAACTTCACAATAATGTAATACAGTTTCAAAACAATACTAGGCTATTTGCCTTTATTGTGTATAAAAATAAACAATATGGGATAGTAAATATAGATTATTAAGTATAAATTATTCCCCAATATTAAAATAAAATTTTACCATTCATCAGTATTTTCTGTCTATTTTGGTAACTTTTAGTCCAAACAATAAGTACCAACTTAAATTTCGTAAACTATGACTCATATATTACTAACATAAACTAGAAATAGCTCTTTTTAAATCAATTTTGAAGTATCTTAAACTAAACTCCTAAAATAAAGAAGGGCCAATTTAAACAGAGCAAAACGTAAGCTTTCCGTTAGAATCCATTAAAATCTCTAACTCGATGCCCCTTATACGGAACTCTTGCCGAATTCTCAAATTCAACAAATAATAGACGAATTAACACAAGAGGAAGAACGAGTAAATAAGGAGCAAGAGATATTACGGTTATGCAAAAAAAGAAATGAGGTGGCGTATTGTGAAGCAGTATCATGATGACAAGGCACAGCCTTCAGTATTCGTGAAAGGTTCTTGGTTGTTCGTTGTTGTTTGTCAAGGGGTATATATCAAAAGTATCTATTCAATACGATAGATCGAAGGAAGCAGGACGAGGAGAGTAGAGTGACCGGTAGACATGAGCTTTACATCAATTAATTAATCAATTAAAATCGCTAACTCGCTACACGTTATTCGGAATTCTTACCCATAAACATTTGTTCAAATACTGACTTGTAAAGAATATAAATAAGATTTTTATATAACCTGAAGCAAAGAAACTGTATCACTTAAGAGCGTAATGCCATTATATATCCTCTAGTTATTTCTTGATTTGGGCTAAAATTTGCTCTAAAGCAGAATATGTTATAACCAAATAATCATTCAATTTTTCAATATACCACAATCCTCATCACTTTCTTTATCTGATGTTGAAATAGAGTACTGGTGGTTAATGTATGTAATAATGAATACGTAGGCTTCCACGGCCAGAAAAAAGTAAACGTTAATCAAATTATGTCTGAGTACGGCTGCTTATGGGTTGTATGTTGTTGGCACTTTTGTTGTATGTCTACCTTTCTTCTGCTCATTATTGAACACACGGTATTGTAAAACCTCCGTCTTACCGATATGTGACGAACGAATTATAATACATACATTTATATTTTTATCTTTAACTTTTGAAGTATCTTGATAACTTTACAAATGTGTACCGTTATTAAGCGAAGCAATTTTATTCTCACAGCGGATGTTGATATTAAGTTTGTTCAAGCAACACCTTTCGTGATGGTTTACGTACAGTTTGTATGTGAACATTGTGCATGTCGAGTTTCATTTGATTAGGTTAGCTAACAAAATACGTATTTGATTTCTTGAACACGCAGCATTGAATCATAACAGTATAGCGTATTTAGTATTTATTAGCAAATGTACATATGTAGACTAAATAGAGTTAACATTAAATTACTAACATATCAAATAACACTAATCACAAGTCATGGGAAATAGTTCCTCAAGAACGCGATGATAATTTAAATGTACACAAATTTAACTTTAAAATCGTAATTGGACACCAGACAAGAAAGTGGTTATCATAAAACAACAGTTCTTACTGTAAATGAGCTGTCTCATCTGAACATTCTACAATAAAATTCGATGTGTATGCCCCAGCACATGCAAAATACACCCAACTACTTTAACTGTACACAATCTGGTTTAGTAGCAAAAATCAAATGTGCTTCAACAACGAACTATCTGTCAAAATGTGTGCGGAAATATGATACATTTTGCTTGAAGACTCGATTACGCACGCGTCGTACGATTTCTAATCGCGTGTAGTTGCTGCTTGAACAAAGCTGTTCGCTGACAATTGCCTTTGGTAGGTCATATGGGAACAAAAAATATTTCCCATGTATTTCCAGAGACGAATGCGATCTTCGCTATTTGCCGTGTGTGTTAAATATTTTTGTACAAGATTTTATATTAACTATACGGAAATCTGATTCGTTTCATAAAATACTTTCTAGCTCCTCTTTTCCTGTTAGTATATTAATTTTTCCATATATACGTTAATAGTTTGGTTTTAAGAAAATTGGTGCACTAATGCACATTTTCCGTTTGGTACTTCAATTAAAACTGGTTAGTACAGTATTTAAGACTATTTATAAAAGATGTTTTATAGCAGGCACGTGTGTATACATATATAAATAGTTCCTAACACTATTAACTTTATTTTGGTTTTAGTTCTTAAAATATAAACGTTGTGTTACATATTACAATCGCTATTTTTTTTTAATTTAATATCTCGCTGACAAAATAACCTTTCGTTACAAAAAAAAAAAACTATGTTACAAATCAAATATAAGAATACGTGTTTTGAAATATCTATTCTTACAGTTTTTAAGTTGTATAAAAGTATAAAGAATCATCTCCACAAAAAATTTTCAATCACTTTCGAAATCTGTTTCGATATCAGATTCACTGTAGTCATCATCTGATCCTATATCTACAACGATATCAGTGTTGTCAGCTTCCTCTTCTTCATCTCTCTCAATATCGAGGAACAGTCGTTTCTCTTCAGGAAATACACACTTTAACACATTATATTTAATATTCCTCATTTTTTTGTTGGAAAACGTTAATCTATCCCATTCAACGGGTGTTGCTTTAGTCAAGCTAACTCTTACAACGGGACCTCCTCCAGTATGTTGGAATGTTGGATTAACAAATTCAAATAATTGAAAATTTAATTTGTACTCCTTACCATTTTTAGTAGTACTGCAAAATAAAAAAAAAGTAATTATTAGTAGTATGTCAACCGTCGAGATTCATCCGGATTTTTAAATCCGTTGAAAAAGCCCTAAATTGATAAAATTAAAACGTTTATAAATAAGTAAAGAAGGAATTATTTCGTTCACATTAATTCTTATCTAATTGAAGAAAAGTCCTAAATTGATAAAATAAAATCGTTTATGAATAAGTAAAGAAGCAATTATTTCATTCACATTAATTCTTGGCTAATTGAAAAACAAAAGTCCTAAATTGATAAAACAAAATTGTTTATGAACGGGAATTATTTCGATCATATTTATTCTTGAGTAAGTAGTGCTTGCCAGGGGAGCATTGGTAGTGATATTGCTGATTACAGATTCTTTTTCGACAGAAATCAATATGACTTATATTTGTATATATTTAAAATATCAGAATATGACGTAAAGAAAATTAACAAACGAGTTCAAAGGAAGAAGTCACTACGCGTAAAATTAGTTGCTCATGTTACCTATGATATAGTTGACTTACATGGAAATACAATTGGATTATATCAGCATTATTTCCCATCAGACAAATGGTACTATCCCCCAATGTAACAAATCTAGCAGTTACACAAATGAAAAATGAAATCATTTCAAACTTTATTTCATTTAATGCTATCGGCACAAAATATAGATTCCATAGAGTTACTTATGTAGATTTACAATCTGACAAGTACAATCCTCTTCGAGGAGGAACTTATATACAATTACCATCATGTATATCTAGAAAAGCTTGTGTTAATGTTAAAAATATTAGAACAAATAAATTTAAATGTGAAAAGAAAGAAGATTTAGGATGTTTTGAATATTCTTTGGAGAGTATTTTAAATCCTGCAGCAGAACATGCAACTCGACCATCTAAATATAACATTACAAAATATGAATTATCCTTTACAATTATCAAATGAAGATATACAAACATATGAAAACTTTTTAAACATATCTATAAATGTGTATTTACTTACAGAGAAAATAGAATTATTTAAAGTTAGTTCAAAATAAAAGACGGTTGATAAATATGTTAATATTCTATGGTACAATCACCATTTTGTTGGAATAAAAGATTTAAATTCTTTATTAAGAGGACAAATACACAAAAGACAACATGTTCATATGTTTAAAATGTCATAAGGTAAAAGCTACACAAGAAAAATTAGATCGTCATGTTAATAATTAAAAACATTTATAAATGGTGAAACAAGCTTATTTTCTGTATTATTACACGAAGTAGGTCATTCATTGGGATTATTTCTTACTTTAACTTAGCAGATGCTGCATCTCTTAAATTAACAAATCAATCTTTTGAATTAATAGATAATCAGGAATTATATGAAAATGGAATTAGAGGAGGAATATCTGTGATACCAAACAGACATGCCATAGCTAATAATTGCTACTTTTATGAGAAAACATTCAGAACAATTAAATTAACCAAAGAGAAAGCAGAAGAAAAGGAATATATAACAGTAAAAAACATAAAAGTTATATAATGTATTTAGATTGTAATAATTTATATCGATATGCTCTTAGTCAACCTTTACCTATTGGGGATTTTAAAACAGAGGAACCACATAATTTTAAAATAGAAGATATTATGGAATTAGATTATCATGCTGAAAGAGGATACACATTTGTGGTTGATTTAGAAATTCCAAAAGCACTTCACGATAAATTTAAAGATTATCCCATGCTACCAGAACATTATACTCCAGATTTTAATAAATTATCTGAATATCAAAAAGAATTAATATCTCAAAAGATTGGAAACATATGTAAGCAAACAAAACTAATAACTTCCTTAAAACATAAAAAAGATTACATCATTGATTATAGAATGCTACAAGAATGTCTTAGGCAAGGTGTAGTATTAAAAGAAATAAAAGAACTAATTTCATTTAAACAAAAAGCATGGTTAAAGGCAAAAATACTGAATTGCGAAAACAAGCAAAAAATGATTTTGAGAAAGATTCTTATAAGTTAATAAATAATGCTGTATATGGAAAACAAATTGGAAACTTAAGAAAGAGTAATGTTAAAATAATTAATTTGATTAGTAAATTTGATCAACACTCCGACTATGAACATAGATTAATAATTGACGAAGATGTTGTTTTATTATATGGAAAACCAAAAGAAGTTAAACTAAATAAACCAATATACGGTGGATTCATAGTAGATACTTGAATTGTCAAAATTATTAATGTATCAACAAAAATATACAGACAAAATAAAACTATTGGGAACAGATATTGAATATTGTATATATTGAAACCGATGATATTTATAAAGATATGGAAGAGAATATTGATTACTTTGATACAAGCGCCTATTTAATAGAATGTATGCCACAAGTTTATTCAAAGATGAATATTTAGGAATTCCTATAAGAGAATTTGTTGGACTAAGATCAAAAATGTATGCATTTAGAAATGATATAAAAGAAAAGAAGGTCTGTAAAGGAATTAAAAAATGTAATATTGAAAGAATAAAATTCAATATGTACATGGATTGCTTACAGAAAAGTGAAAATAAAATAGAAACTGTATATAATATTATGTCAAAGAAATTACAATTATATACAATTAAAGCTCAGAAGATTGGATTATCACCATTTGACGATAAAAGATATTTAGTGTATAATATAAACACATTACCATATGGACACTAGAGCATAGATAATAATAACTCTTCTTCATAAATAGTTTTATCTATACCCTGAACTTTATAATATACAACATTTGATCGAATAAAATGACAAACAGTAAATATTTCTTTTGTCCAATTAGTTTTCAATTTATTACGAAATATATCAACATAAGAAGATAACCTAACCGTATCTCCAATTTCAAATTTTGGTATACTATTTGTTATTTTATAATAATATACAGTTGATAGTAATTGTTTTTCATTATGTTTATTAACTTCTACTGGTTTCATTTTAATTGTTCTTTTGATAGGTGTTATTATACTTTACTTTAATTATTTTCGGAAGATGATCAATCTTGGATTTTTATAAATTAAAGATTTCAGCTTCTCACCTAATGTTCTATTAAATCTCTCAACGATAAATGCTTTATTTTCCGTTCCAGTACTATACATTTAAATATTATATTTATTTAGTACTACTTTATTATAAAACTCTTTCCCTTTATCAACATGTAATTTCTTTGGTTTTCTATTAGATTTATCAATAATTTTTAAAAATGCATTTGCTACTTCAAAACCGGATTTAGTTTTTAATTGAACTACCCCAATTATATTTCAAAAATGTATCAATAACAAGAAGAATATATCTATACCAATCACTTGCTTTTAATAATTTTTTATAATCAGAATCATCAATGTGTACATCCTTTGTTCGTAAATTATAACTTGAATCTTTTATTTTTCCTCTTGTTCTTTAAAAAGAATACAAGTCTGCTCGCCATGCACCATCAATACCTTTTTGAATAAAATGTCTACTTTCATAATGTTATCTAAAAGGTTTAAATAACTCTTCAATCTCAATATCTTCTGGTGATTTTGATAAATTATTTTTTATGGAATTGCAAATTCTACAAGTTGATATTCGCCTCCATCTTTTATTCTTTTTAATAAATTTTGGAATTCCATTACTTTTTGTTTGTTTTTTATCTGTTTTACAATAATCCATTTATTTGATAAAGGAACTCTTAGATATTCCACAAGTAGAACATTTTACTGATATGCTTTTTCTATTTTCTGTTATTATAATTTGCGGATTAGTATTTTGCGTGGTTCTTTTACGTTTGACACAATATATTTGTTTCATTTATTTAAATAAAAAAATAACTACTTATGTAAATAGATTTATTATCTATACTAGGAAATTTATCACGACTTTTCTATGAATATATCTTTTTATGTGATCTTCATAATTATATCCATTAATATTTTTACAACATTCGCATTCTATTAAGTCTTATATTTATTGCTCTCATATTGTCATGTGCATATTCTACACTATGAACTTAAATGATCTTTTATTTTTGCATTATAAGCAAACAGTTCAAATGTTCTATTTTCCTTACAATTAGAACAGTTTTTTGAATTCATTTATTACAAAGAAATATATTAAGATGATAAGCAATGATAACCATTTAGATGAACTTGTTTTAAATATTTTTCTCTAGGTAAGAATTGAATATTTTCCATAAATTCCTTTTCTTTTGTATATATTTCTTCTACTTTAACTTTACCTGATTTTATGAGATTATTTAATTGCTAATAAAATTTATCACATATTTTATATTCTATCAATCTTTCATTTAGTTTGAACGATTTCTCTTATATTTCAACAACATCACTTCCTAAGGAAATAAAAAATAATGGAAAATAATACAATGTAGACATACCAGATATGTTAAATAATAATTTGAAAATTAATAAACTAATTTTAAAATAATAATTATAACTTTTACGATAAACATAACCTTCTTTTCTAAATATGCCATTTAAAAATAAAATAATTTGCATATTATATATTATAATATGGATATTTTTAAGGTAACAATTCGTTACCATCGCCAAATATTTATAAGCACAAACAATATCATAAATTAATCTAATTCTCCACCACTTGTTACTTGATTAGTAAATTCATTAAATTTAAAGAATATTTGGTTTTTAAAGAAGTATACATTTCCATCAATATATGTATCTAAAAGCACCATCAATATGAGATGGAATTCCTGGGAATTTATCAGCTATTATTCCTCTTGATTTAGATTTAAATTAACATTCATCGATTTCCATATAATAATAGTTATCATATAAAATATATGTCTTTCCAGCATTACTATTGAAAATACAATTAATTTTATGTATTCCTAGAAGATCTAATTCTCGTAATGGTCATTTATCATGTTTTATTGTTAAATTAGGAAATTCAATAGGATAGAAAGCATTATCTGTAATAACCACAACATCACCATTTGGTCTTTGGTATATATGTGAAATTTTAGAAAATGGGAGATAATGATGAATCTTTTCAGGATTTCTGTATTTTTCATCGCCAACTCTAAAAACTCAAACCAAATCATTATGAAAAAAATACGTGTGACGATTGGAGCTTATTAAAAATTTATTAGGTTTCATCTCACATAAATCTTGTATGGTGTGCTCTGTTGCACCAGGAGTAGGCGTTGAGATTTTTCTTACCCCATATAGATTTTGAATTGTTTCACCATTTGTAGATGTTTCCAATGCACTGTACCAAGTTTCACTATTATCTAAATGAATTTCTATACATTCGTCATTGAATGGAAAAAATGCGTGAGCTAAAACACCACCTTTTCCATCAAATTTAAACTTATAAGCTCCTTTTATACATCTTGGATGGTTACTATGTTCAAATAGTTTATTAGCAAATGAAATTACAATATCAGGATTTTTTTGCAGAATACACAAAATTTAAAATCGTTACATTTTGCCACACTTCAAAAACTTTGGTAGCAACTTCTTTTTGATTAACAGTTGCCAAATTAAAATACTAAGTTAGGGTTATTTTATTCAATTTTTTATTAATATTGTATTCATATGGATGATCACAAACTCCACGACGAGGTTTATTTATCAATTCCAGAGTTTCATTATTAAGAGTACCATCAACTGGTAAATGATAATCTTGAAAACTAATTAAAGCATCTTCCAATTGCATAATTGATGTTTTCCCAACATTGTCAGGATATCCGTATATTTTTAAATAATCAGCAATATCTGTTATATTCTTACAATATATAAATTTTAGCAATAAAACCAATATAAACCACTTTATTTATATAGATATAAATATACAACAAATTCTTTGAATTTAGTAAAAGGATTATCTATAAGTCGCAACTGAATACATACAATAGATTTATTCTTTGTGAACATGCGGATTTATATTATCATAAGCTATGCTAGATTTAACAATATTACAATGAACTATTATATCAAATGATTTTTTATTTATTGAATGTTAAATTAATCCTCGATGTGTTTTCCATTTCCATTTCATCATCACCTATTGTAATATTAGTTGAGGAAGGATAAAGATAATTTTCAACTTTACCATTAATTAATGGAAATTCTGGTATTTCCTTTTTGTATGTAAATCCAAAAAATAAACTTAAATTTTGGTCCAACTAAACGTTCATATCTGTCATGAGTTTTATACCATTGCCTAGAATTGTGATTGTTAGAAACTTATTTGATGGAGCAACTTGTTTTATTTTATTCTCTATTTCAGATACAGAATATTTTCCTTTTGGAAAGTCAACCGTTATACCTTCTATAAGAGCACTACATTTTAAAGTAATATTAATTTTTGTAGGTTGACCTTTCACTATATTAGCATTTTGAGTTCCTGTCAATGTATATTTATCTTTAAATATTAGCTGACCATTAAATATAAGAGGTGGATTGGTTTCATATTGAAATCTTAAATAATTACACAATTGTTTATCCATATGAACCTTGATGTCTGTCAAAAGTTTTATTCTTTTATGAAATACTGAGAATTTTGTGGTTTCTCGACTTATAACATTGAACTTACTTTCCAAATCATCTAATGGGTATACTCCTTTTAATATTTTAACCTTTGTACCACCAATAGTAGCATAACAATCTTCTTTAATGTTAATGCCTTTATTGTGTATTAACAAACCAGATAAATTATTATTGATGTCAGAATTATCCACTGTTTTATAAGTAATTGCCGAAAGACCAAGTTTATGATCTTCATCAATATAAAAAGGTTGATCAAATCTAAATATTGCTTTAGATTTTTCTCCTTTAATTTTAATAAGCTTCATTTATTAAACTAAATAAATGCCCAAAAAATATAATATTACACCAGTTTCATTCGAGAAAAAAGAAGATAATTCATTATTTCCTTTACCTTTACGTTGTTTAATATTAGGTAAATCAGGGTCAGGGAAAACAACATTATTGTGGAATATTATAACAAAATATTGGATTCCATATGAAAACTTATATATATATACACTAGGGTGACAGAATAAAATAGACACCTACTAATCAAAAAAAAAGATTCTATTCTCGTTATATATACAAAATATTTTAAAATTTTTAAATTAGACTAATATTTTGTCGATCCACCATTACTTGCGTGAAGTGCTGGGAGACGCCGTGGCATAGAATCTATTAAATGATTAATGGTGTCTTCTGGAATATTTAACCACTCTTCTGTAACAGCTGCCACCAGTTCTTCCTTATTGTTGGGTTTTCGGGGTCGTTTCGCCATATTTGTCTGGATTATGTGCCAAACATTCTCTATCGGATTCATGTCTGGTGATTGGCCTGGCCATGGTAAAATCCGAATCCCCTGTTCCTCTTTCCATGTGGTTGTTGTTCTTGCTTTGTGGCAGGGTGCTCCATCCTCCATAAAAGTGGCGTCTTCCTTAGATAAAATGGCGTTGTCGAATATCGGTAGTAGACCTTCTGTTAATATTTGGATATATTTTACCGCATTTATATTTCCGTCGCAGATTACTAATTGCGATCTTCCACCATACCATATCGCGCCCCACAGCATGATGTTCACACCGCCGTATTTCACCGTCTGATGCAAAAATTTGTGGTCCAGTTGCTGTGACGAACGTCTCCATACCCACGTACGACCACTATCACTGAATTGGTAGTATCTGCTTTGGTCTGAAAAAATTACAGACCGCCAAAACTCTTCGGGCTTCGTTCGCATTTCGATTGCCCAAGCCATTCGGCACCATTTTTGAAACGCCGAAAGGAGAGGTTTTTTCTTTGCCACCCTTTTATACATCCCCACACTATGTACTTTTTCACGGTTCTCTTAACACTTCGCGCACAAACACACTTTTACTTCTTTCAGAAGGTCCGGCACGACCTGGTCTCGGCTCCACTGTTGTTTTTTCCTTGCGTTTAAATTGTGTAATCACACGGTTAACTGTGGACAACGGAATATTAAAAAATTTACTTATTTCACGTTGCGAAGCATTCACTCTGACCAACGATGCGACCCCGGGTGAAATCGCTAATATTGTAAGCGAGGCATAGTTGTAACGATACTAAACTATGACGAATTCCTTCTTTTTCATTCTGTCACCCTAGTGTATATACATTTACAAAATCAAAAGAACAAGAAATTTATCAAAAATTAGAAGAAATCTTTGAGGAAATAGGCGATATAGAAACCCATTTTTATGATAATTGTGATGATATAATTTCTGTTGATGAATGAAACTAAATACTTTAGGTGTTTTTGATGATTGCATTTTAGAAAAACAAGGTCCAATAAAAGAATATTTTACAAGATCAAGACCAAAAAATATATCTTGCTTATATTTAAGTCAATCGTATAGTTTAATCGGTAATAAGAACAAATCTTAATTTTCTAATTATATTTACACCAGAATATTACTTAGAAAAATATTTAAAGAATTTTTAGGAAGTGAAATGACTTTAGATGAATTCAAAAAAAATTGTAAAACGTGTTGGAAGAAGTTTTTTGGATTTATCACTATTGACGTAACAAGAAAACGTTATATGAGTTGTCTTGAAATGCGTTAACGTCTACGTTTATGTTAACGTTTTTATGTTATTAAATGGATATTTCCAAAATACAAAAGAATCTAAGGAAATCAATAAAGCTAAAAAAATAAAAGAACTTAAAGAAGAACTTCGAGATACATTTAAGGAAGGTAAAACAAATACTAAAAACAAAGTTGAGTTACTTCACGATATGGAGAAAGATGAAATAGAAAAGAAACCTCTAAGTCTTGAAGATGCTAAGAAAATATCACAAATAAAACGAACATTAAAAACCACATTTAAAAAATCAATTAAAAGTGAATTATCTGGTCAAGAAGCAAAAGAGAAACAATATAGACCCATCATATCCGCTTTAGAAAAAGTTGAATCTGCAGTCGAAAAAGAGCATAAAGATTTAAAAAATCTATTTACATTACTTCCTGCGAAAACTAAACTTCTTGAAATTAAAGAGACTCCAAAGAAAGTAATTGAAATTGGAACTATTGCAAAAAATTATTTATCAAAAATAAACGATCCTGTATTTGGAATCTGGTTTGATGATAGAAGTAAAACACAGGTAAACTAACTATTAGTTTTGATCAAAACAATATTATAATGGATAATAAGAAATACAGAGGAACAGAAGGTTTATGACATTTATTGACTGAAAAAGATATTAACAAAGATTTATACAGAGTCTGATTATAACACATATGCATATATGTTAATAGAATCTGATTCAATTTATCAAAATATTTATAATACAACAAATAAACCGAAATCAAGTGTTGGAACAAAATATGCTAATCAAATAAAACCAATTTACAATTAGACAAAGAAACAACACGAAAGTTCATCACCAGAGAAAATCCAATCGAATATAATTATGTAGAAAATTTAAACGATTTACTTAATAGATTGAGTTATATTGCTGCACAAGAAAAAGCTGGTAATAATAACTTTCATAATGAAAAATTAGGTGTCATTAGGTTCTTTACAAATGAATTGGAAAATGTAATCGATAGTCCAAGAGGAGTAGAATATTTAATACAATATGTATATGCTTTGCCGAAAAAGGTTAAGGGATCTGGAATAATTAATGATTTAATAAAATATTTACCATTTGAGTTACATTGGCCTGTATATAATTATTTATGATCAGGGACAAAATTAAAAGATTAAGTAGAAATGATAAACCAATAAATAAATTAAATGAAGCTGCTAGAGAACATGATATTTATTATAAACATCACAAAGATACTAAATCAAGACATAAAGCTGATAAGTAGCTAATAGCTAATAGTAGCTTGGGTTACGACAAATATTATGAAAGCAAAACGATATTTTGGAATGGGATTTAAGTAAGTTTTTTTTTTATATTTAATAAATGGAAGAATATAAGATCAGTTTATTCGAAAATCAAATTAAAAAAATTGCATTAGCAATGAATCAGAAAACTGGTGTAACTATTCAATTAAAAAAATTCAACTAACTAGAAATCATACATTATTATTAACATAGAACAAAAATAAATAAGTAAAGCTAAGGGAGAAGAAACAGGTGTTAGATTTGAACTAAAATACAATCAATTAAAACAAAACCATTCTGGTGGATTTCTCCCATTATTATTTGCTGGATTAGGTACATTAGGGGCTTTAGTTAGTGGATCTGCAGCAATTGCTAATACTGTTATTAATAAAAAAGCAAAAGATAAAGATTTACAACAAGTGAAGAGACATTATAAAGCAATGGAGGGAAAAGGATTAAAAAAAATTAAACCACAAACTAATTGGGATATTATTGATAAAGCAAAATATATTAAAAATTTTAGAGGGTGTTTTATGAAAGACGAATTACCAAATAGACCAAATAAAAATGAATGTGGAATATTAAATTTAGAAAATTCAATCAACTTGGTTCACATTCGGTTTGTTGCTTTAAAAACAATAACTTAAAATTTTATTTTGATTCTTATATTGTTGGAAATTTATCAAATCTAGGATTAGGAAGCTTTAATGATGTAAAATATCCAGTATATAAAGGTGGATTTGAATTAATATTTACAAGAAGTGATGATGATGATGCACTTTTTATAGATGCTCTTTTTCCCAGAGGAAGTGTTATTATAGAAGAATTTATAATTAGAATTCCAATAATTGAATATGAAGATTTCGCAAAGATACAATTAATTAATGAAATAAAGGAGTTATCTTTAAAAAATGAATATACGTTTTATTTTAAATCTTGGCAATGTATTCAGCAATAGAATTTAATTGGAAATACGTTGAATGTTGATATAATAAATATTTATAGAAATATTCACAATCCATTATTTGAAATTGTGGTTTTTCAAACACATAGTTATCAAATCAATAAAAAAATAATAGCGTATTTGATCATTTCCAATGTTAAAAATATTTGGTTTGAAGTGAACGGGAAAAGAAATCCGGAGGAATTAATGGATCTAGATTGGACAAAAGGAAAATATTCAATTGCATATGACATGTTAACTGATTATAAAAAAAGTATTTAATAAATCATATAATGAATTTCCATTAGTATACGTTACACTAAAACAATTTAAAGAATCCAGAACAATATATGTTATTGATCTTACAAGACAACTTGATAATATTTTTGAAAGTAGAAATAATATTTTATTACACGTTGATTTTAATGAAAATATTCCTAAAGATACAATTTGTTATATTTGTATGATATCTAGTACTGAATTTATGTGTATATGCATAATTATGTTTCACAATTAGCAAACAAAACAATAACCAGTCGCTTAACCTAATGGTTGTGATTGGCACACATACCGGAGGTTTTTGGTTCGATCCCGACTGGGATCGCTATATTTATTGAGAATACAATTGCGTGCATACTTTTGATATGGGAGTGGCCATACTTTATCATAAAAAGGACCACGGGTATCGTTCATGACTGAGTGCTGCCAAAGATTCTCAAAACATTCTCATACTCTTTCACCTATTCAATGACTACAAGCAATATCGAAACAACGATCGATTTCTGTTAATTCAGAAAATATCTGATCGTGATGATGGGCTACTCAAATACACCTAGGAATAAAGTCCTGGCGGTTGTAGTTAAGGAGTAGATGCTTGTAGAAGAGGTGAATTGAAGTAGAAATAAAATAGGGAATGTTTTGCTAATTTCAATATTGAATCATTTTTTTATTGTAATAAATGGATGTACACATCAGGAATCTCAACGACATAGATAATAAATTTCTTGAAACAAGAAAATTAAATTAGAAATTAATAAACAATATAAAGCAACTAATTTAAGAATTGTTAAAACAGGATATGGGGATAAACTTGTGGTTATATTACACAATTCATTTCATATATTTTTACCCGATCGTTATAAAGATGCACTGTGTATCTCGGATTATTCTATATTCAATGAACAATCTATTATATATAATAATATATAAAGGAGAAAAAAATATAGGTAAAAATGAAGTACATCAATTACGATATATATAATAATTTAATCTTTACTTATTCATAAACAATTTTATGTTATTAATTTTGGAATCATTTTTCAACGATTCAAAAATAAATATGATTGAAATATTTCTTCCTTTACTTATTCATAAACGATTTTGTTTTATCAATTTAGGACTTTTTTTTTTTAATTAGTCAAGAATTAATGTGAATGAAATAATTCCTTCTTTACTTATTCATAAACGATTTTATTTTATCAATTTAGGACTTTTTTTCAATTAGCCAAGAATTAATGTGAATGAAATAATTCCTGCTTTACTTATTCATAGACGATTTTATTTTATCAATTTAGGACTTTTTCAATGGATTAAAAAATCCGGATGAATCTCGACAGTACATACTACTATTGTTACGTTAAAAAGAATACAGCGGATAACCGTTAAAATTACACTAATCACATAACTATTTTAAAGTTGCTATTGCACATCTTACCTGAAACTAAAGATATTTTTTTTTAGTATAGTTGCAGTATATTTTTCTACATCGGGTAATATAATATCGAACTTTATTAGGTGATCTGTTTGATACCAAACAACATCAGGAGTGCAGTAGCTAACTGCAGGCAATGCTCTAGTAGACTTTGAGTAATTTGGTGTAGATGTGAGCCGATCTCGCTTTGCAGAATTCTTGTTATCAACGGTATTCTGGAAACAAGCAGGTCATGATTTAAAAATATGCAAATTGCTGCTAATACATAAGATAATGGAAATTTTATGAACCGCTAAGGCCACTAAATGACATTACAGACTCGCAGTATATAAAAGAATGTCATAGAATTACAAACAATTGAACTAATATAATTTTATAGCAATCCTCACATCCGTTACGTTCAACGCACTTACTTGTGTTATTAAAAAATGTTTGTTACAAACTTAATTCTCAATCTGTTATTATTTACCGTTTAAGTAAAAGTCCTGGATTGCAGAACAGTGAATAACCACCTAACCTCAAAAGGTTCGTACTTTAGAATATCTCCTCCAGAATATAGCACAATTATGTATTTTCAGTATTTCTTTACTTATAATATGCATATATAAGAAATATAATAGCTGCCATTATATTTCTTGTGAATGTAACTAAAGAAACGCTAGCTACAAAGCACTTGTACTGTTTTGAAGGAGATATTCGATTTCTTAAACTAACTGTTATGGACATCTGGATTAAATTCACCCAAATTATATGTATAAGTTTTATAGAATTTTATTGGTAAATGTCTTATGAAAAAGTATTGACATTTATAGCGCACGCCTACACTCCACATTCAACTAGCCAGTCTCCAGTAACTTTGACATTCTGCGAAATTTTCGGATTCTATATAAAAATCGTAAACATCAGCTGTCCGAGAAACGTGATCCGAAGAATCCCTAAGCTTCACCAAAAGTGGATTGTGCAAGTAGCAACTGTGCTCCAATCGAGTGCTGCTATTTACCCACTTCAACAGTTTGCCCACCGTCAGTTGTAAACTTTTCAAGGGGGGTAATCATTTCCTTTGATCACGATTAGATAGAAGTTTTCTTATATCAACTGGTAACTAGGTCCCAGTAATTATAGGAGATGATTGTGATGGCTGTATTGATAGCACTGATTATAGTGCTTATAAGGTCTGCTACAGATTCCACCTAGATGAATTAATTGCAAATGGAAAAGCTGAGCTCACTCAATCTTCTGACAGAACACAGCCGCCTAGTTACATGGTTCACTGCCTATACTAACAAAGATAGATATGGGTCGACAACAAATTGGACATGATGCTTCTCCTGTGAGCAGTCGTAATTCACTGGCTTAAATTAACTGAATACTGGTGAAACCCCTTTTAACGAATATCCTGTTACGGTTCCAAGCCATAAGTCAAGTTGACTATTTTGAGGGAAGAAAAGGAATTTCCGCAATTGAGGGTCTTTTGATGATTAATTCCTATTTCTAAATGTTTGTATTAATGTTTTAGATACTCGTTTTTGTTGGTTATTGAGAAAGTTTGTGAATCATGATCGATCCTATTGAACCAGATTTAGTATCTGAATCGTTTCTTCTTTCTAATCTAATATTAAGGTAACAAATCACAATCTCCGATAGTTTCTGCGTCTCTAGTAATTTGCCGAATGACCCACGCCAAAGTTAAAGATGACAACGATATCTAGGAAATAAAATAACATCGCCATATTTTATTCAAATAAATTGAATATACTTATATCGATAAACAATTTCCAATGCATCGACAAATTCATTTGAGAAGTTATATAATATAAATATATTTATAATATACATGTTTTGAATGAGATAAATGTATAATAGTTTTAAAGATGATTTACATAAAACCACTGTATGTTGATATTATATAGTAGGTATAAATACCTTAATTATGAACTAAAATTAATATGAAGTATTATTATTCGTAATTTGTGTTTAGGTAGATAGGTTTCTTCCGATTTGAATCGTACTCTTTTACTAAAAGACTCAGTTGACCATTGCTTCACCACAATTGCAAAATAAGCTGGGCATTCATCCCGTCATATTGTGTGGTATTTCCGGTTCCGAAATATTTAAAAAAGGGTTTACAGATTACGAAATGAATTGAGTAGAAATGCATCCGTGAGTGCAAACTACAAAACATAAAATAAACATAAAATTTAGCAAACGACTTTACTATTTATCAAAGTATACACTCCGAACCAATCTGCAAAGTACAGTGCATTTATTTCTACTCCATACGGATAAAGTTGTCACATATTAGAACAGTAAGTGATATATATGTCAATAGCTGCATTCATAAGCTGTAACTGTTGCTTGCATATTGAAGCACCTGTCACTATATAGTACAGTATATGCTATACGCGCATCCATATAAGTACACTTACGCACAGCAATTCATTCGAAAGAACCAGGTTTAGCGACAACTCAACACTTGAATTCCGTAAACGTAATCAATAACAAAATAATAATTACAAGTTTGTCAATATGATACTTAGCGATTTCAGTATAATATAGTGGAAGTTATGATTATATTTCAATTTTTTGTAATAATTGTAAACTATCACAATAGAAAGCGAAAATACGTTCATTCCCGACAAAAGTTGGCATGATACTGCGTTATTTGAGCACACACCCCTCAGATGGATAGAGTACAAAATATAAAAAAGAAACAATGTCTTTTAACGATTGCATATCGTCTCCTATACGGTAGCACAGAAACTGAGTATTTAAAACCAAATGACCAGCTTTATACGCCCTTTCTTTCCTCTTTCGTTGTCTCATATTATAATTTTCATACTAAGATATGTAGATTTTTACTTTTGTTTAATACATAAACAATTACACGGTCACACTCCTTCACTTTTACAATGATAAGCAATCGAATCTACTACTGTATTTGTTAGAATTAACAAAAAAAAATACCTTGCCAAACCATTCGTCCATAAACTTGTAGGCGTCATTTATTTGAACATCCCAAATATCTTCTTCGTCCTCATCAGCATCCTTTTGATTCGTTAATAACATTGGTGTGCTTACATTACCTACAACCAAGATAAAAATATTACATAATTTAATAAGAATAAATTAAATACTATCATAATAGCAACTGAATTGCTAGCGCATAACAAACGACATCAGAGATATCGCAATGTGAAAATAATATTGTTGTTAAATGTACGGTAATTCTATATTGACAATATTATCTTTGAAAAACCTTGTGCCTGTATTTTAATAATTATTATTTTTAATGTATACTACACATCCATATGATACACGCAAGGATGATTCGACGGGAAATGAGACTTAAAATGGAACAATGAGTAAAACAGTATTTCTTATTTGAACATATTGTCGTTCAACTTCAACACACTTTTACAGCACTGTGAAAAATATGGAATATTTTGATTATATAATTACGATCTCGTAGTCATGTAATGCTAATTAATTTAATATTTTGTCGGTGTCATGTGTCTCCGTAAAATATCAGAAATTAGTTATAATTGAAGGTTTAAAACATTAAAAGATGCTTCAACAATCAGATCAACTTATAAAAAAACCGGATTGTCTCGAAAATAGAAAATAGTTAGACAGAGAGTTGGAATGTATTTTAATTAAATAAAAACTGTTTTAATGTAAAAACCCAGTAGATACAATGGACGCACCTTTAGCAAGGAAAACTGGTTTCTGGAGCTCTTAGAAGCAACATTGATGCTGGTCTTGCTAAACTGCATAAGAGAAAATCCTCTTACGCTCAGCGAGGAAAACAGTTGCAGAAAAATATTTTCCAATTTCCAGATTAACAGTTTTCTGAAGAATAGGTGTTTCAAATATAAAAAATTCAAACTTTTATATATTAACCACTAAAAGAAATATAAGTAGAATTGATCAAATCGAGTGGTACAGAGTGCTACAAGTATATAGTCGAAATCATTCCAATTTATATTTTGCAGAAGAATAGGTGTTGCGGAATATATTATGTTACTTAATAATCTGTTCCCTGTTGTATGCTACGATACCGCACGTTTATACGTCGCTCGATTGGGCAACTCTAAATAAAAGTATAAAGCCAGATTCACAATATGTCCCAAGTTCCCTTTTTGCACAGCGCAATGAAATATTGGATTGATTGATCCCTGATTTCACTGCACAGCACTATACTAACAATGCTGAAGTTCTATGATACCACGTTTTAATGATTCTCCTTAAGATCGTCAAAATACCGTTCTTTTGCTGCAATAATTTTTTTTGGGAAATAAGTGAAAATTGACAAATACGGTGGATGAGGCACAATCTTCAATTTTAATTGAGTCAATTTTTTTTGGGAACATTTTGTCATCGTACATTGTTTTCTATATATATCTAGTAAAATAGAATAATGTAATCCATTATAGCTTTTTTGGAAAACTAGCATGGTGTATCCCCTGTTCAAATTAGCTATTGGATTCAGAAACACAGTAATGAAGTAAAGTTTCAACAACCGTAACTAATCTCAGCAAAGAAATTAGCTCCACTCTTATTAAACAACTTCCAATTATCGTTTTGCATTTATTTACGTTTCTAATCACAATAGAAAATTTGCAGCACCCTCATTGAAACAGGTTAGACATGCCCAATTCCACGTGTAAAATGTAATGTCAATTCTTTAATCGTTTAAAGCAATATCATTAATGTTATTAATAATTTTCCAGAATTGTCGTAGTTTTCGATAGTTTTGATTGCGATCTTCAATACTCATATTACCATATTTAAGTTACACCAACAATCAGCAAATTGTGGATTTTTAAGAAGCTTTGTTACTCAAGATCTGTTGAATATCATCCAAAATAATAGAATTTTTAGTCTATCAAAAAAAAACCATTGATTCCCATGGCAATTTGTATATTTATGCATTTTTTAGGATTTTCCATTTCGATACAAAAAACATCCGAATTGAGATGCTAAACTTTTCCAAAAGATTGTGTTAGTAACCCCCCAGTTCCTGTAAAATTACCCTATTACCCTCGTATATTTACTTTTAAAAACTGTATTAATTGAATAATTCACACAAGTACGGGTCGACAATTAGAAATAGATGGCATAGTTGAGTTGCAACTAGCTCAGACACTCAAAATCGCAGATCGTATTGACGAATACAACGAAGTTAGTTACACATGTATGATTCAAATCGGTTTCTAGTAAAAAGAAAATGAGTTTCAAAAATATGTTGCGGTATTCTATTCAATGTTACGCACACGGGCAAATTTAGTAAATTATCAACAATAAAAAGACAAAATGCATCCGCAATTGAATAAAGCTGGTTATTTTACAGAAGTACTGTAAACGGCAAATTAGATGGCAAGCGATGGGGATGCGCCGTAGTCGTTTTTAAAAACACGCACGCCCATTTACTGAAGTAATAGTCATAATAGTCAGCGTATATTTGCCAGTGGCAAAAGAGAAAGGCGGGACCTTTCTCTTTTGTTATATTTTTTCTCTCGTTGTACATATTTTACTCTAATAAATTAATTTATCAAGTGATGCACTTTATGTAAAACCAATTACAAAGCTTCTTACTATTTCTAATGCTGCGCGAACTCACTCCCACCGTCCTCCATCTAATATAGCGTTTACAGTAAATACCACGCAAGTATCGAAATAATGAAAAAAAGTAATGATTTATATGTTGTTAGATAAAAGTATGTGTTCGTGCCACGTATATGTTATAATGAAATTGTATATATGAATGCATGGCATAAACATGATATGCTAGAATAAAATAAATACAGTGAAATTCCCCTTCGCGGACACCTCCCTTAAACGCGGACACGAGAAAATGTTCTCTTAACCGGACAAAAAATAAAATAAAAAAAAACGCCTTATCTTATTTTTATATCGAGAGTATTGCTATTGCATTTCTCAATCGCGCCGCGCGCCAATTTCGCTGGGACTTCCCCGAGTAATCGGAGATTTACTGACTTTAATCTTTCGGTACAAACGCAGCCTATGTCGTGCATTTTTGCCTGGCGCGAATTAGGGACTTCCCGAAGTTGGTCGGGGATTTACCGTTCTTATTCTTTGGGTGTACGCTTTCGATTGAATCTGCTTTCAATATTAGTCTGATGTCTATGCGGAAAAGAGGGGGCGACACATTCATTGTAGAAATGGCTCCAAATAGAAAATTTCTCACGCTTAAACAAAAAATTGAGATTGTTGAAGTTTGCAATAAAGTGGAATTAAGTATAAGGAACTTATCGAAGCGTTTTAATATTGGAAAAACACAAGCTGCAGATATAATTAAACATAAAGAAATCCTTCTAAACAAATGGATGTTGATCAGCAACTTGAATGAAAAAAGAAGCTTCTTAACGGGTGATGGTACTAAAATTGACAAATTGTGTTATGACTGGTTTACAGCAGCTCGGCATAAGGAGATTCCTTTAACAGGTATGCATATGATTTTTTTAGATAAGGTTTTCTTGTATTAATGCGTCGATTTTCTTTTCATATTAAATTCTAAAATAGATAAAAAAGTGAGGTTTCCAATAGGTTTGTCCTGACAAAAACACAAAAAACTTATTCTTTTTTTTAGGTCCGCTAATACGATGTAACGCAAGAGAAATAGTCGCTTCTTTGGGACATTCTACATTCAGTGCTTCTTCTGGTTGGCTCAATAAATTAAGAATCCGCCACAATATAAACTAGGACTCTACCCGACAAAACGATCACATTAAAAAAGGAAAAATGTGTTGGAGGTAAGTATCCCAAAGAGAGGTTTACAATTTTGCGTTGTGCAAATATGGCGGGCGAAAAAGAAAAACTCCTAGTCATTGGCAGGGCAGCTAAGCCCAGAGCTTTTAAAAACATTAATATAAATAACCTGCCTGTAACTGTGAAATACAATAAGAAAGCTTGGATGACAGGACAAATTATGACAGAGTGGTTGCAAGACCTAGATTGGAAAATGGGTAAAGAAAAAAGAAACATTTTGTTATTTTTAGACAATGCGGGATCTCATCCGAAAGACGTTCGCTTAAATATAAAAATATTATTTTTACCCCCTAATTGTACATCAGCTTGTCAACCATTTGACCAGGGGATTATAAAGAATTTTAAAACTTATTACCGAAGTCTAATACTCAAACATCTGCTAGTAAACATTGAAACTGCTGGTAGAGCTTTTGAGTTAATAAAGAAAATTATACCACTGGATGCAGTTTATTTGGCAAAAAGCGCTTGGGACCAAGGAACCCAAGAAACAGTTCAAAATTGCTTCCGCAAAGCAGGATTTAATCGTGTAAATATGCAAAGTGAAGACCAGTTAACTGAGGCTGATACATCTGACCTAGAACATGATTTGCCTCTTAGTGTACTTTCAGATATCCTCAAAAATAAGAATTTATTGAAATTGACGGATAATGAAAACCTTAATGATTTTTTGAACGTAGATGAAGATTTGTATGTTAAAGATCCAGATTCAGAACAAGAAATTGCAAATCCAGTTGAAATACAAGAACTTTCGGAAGATTCTATCGATGAGGTTCCAGTGCCAACAGAAGCTATCCCAAATTATGGTAAAGCTATTACCCTGACTAAGCATCTCAAAAGTTTTGTCGAAAATCACGGAGATACAGAGCCTTTGGAGATTCTTTCTAAATTAGAAATATGATTTCAAGACGTAGTTTTAAAAAAAAAGAGAAGACAAACAACAATATATGGATTTTTGCGTCCTTAAAGTGACTAACTCATTTCATTGTTTTGTATTACATACTACATCTATGTATATACATATATTATACTTTGTATGTATGTATCTAAAGGAAATAAACTTTCTTTTCTTAGGTTTACAGTTTCTTGTTTATTTTAAAAACATTGACATACATATACGATTTAAATGTCCCAGTTTCTTTAATGTATTAATTTTTCGTTAAAACACGATTTTTGTTGTATCTACTACATATTTCTTTTATGCGGACACCCCTCCTGAACGGACATCTTCAGTTGGTCCCCTTGGTGTCCGTTCAAGGGAGATTTCACTATACAATTATTTTATATAGTTATAGTCTACTCAAGAAGATATTTTTTTATTTTAAAATAAATAGCGAATTGCATGGCATTATGTTCTGAGAAGACGAATTTCCTGGTTGAAAACTCAGAACCTGGTTCGGTGTGAATACGACTGAATTGTTCCGAGCAGCAGCAAACAAAGTTAAAATAGCATGGTAGCCAACATCCGGAACGGATAGGAACTATTAGCAGATGTTCTGCTAACGGCAAACAGATTTTTCACACATGAAATAACATCTTACACCAATGTTAATCAACTTATGGTTATTGATATCAGAGTACTTACTATCGATTTCCTTCGATTTCTTCTTAATGTCTGGTAATGTCAAATTAGTTAATATTTCCTCTTTGATCATAGAAGCAAACCCACAATCTATCAGTACAGTGTTAATAGATACTGGTTTTTCAAAAACATAATCTAGCAGTACCACGGAATATACGTTTCTGCCTCCATCTCTGGATCGAGTAGATTTGAAGTATTTAACATATAGGTTTTTATAAATATTCGAGTTAATTTCAAAGCAATGGTCATACAAAACATCTGTTGCTTCATATGCCCAGAAATCTAAAACTGGTTTTACTCCAAATAATGAGCATTCAATTGTCTGTAAATAATCAAGTACAATAAGACATATAATGCAAGGAACTTTTTTTTACTTGAAATGGAAGGCGAGTTATCATATCGTCAGGTAAAAATTTTAATTCATTAGTTTGTACGATTGTGGAATCTCCAAAATCAACGAAAAAACAATCTGCCATGTTATCTCGAATATTTTTAACAATGACGCGACCATATTCATCGCTACTCGGATCTTGGGCCAGATAACAATTATTTATTGAAATATCCTTATTCTGTGGGTAAAACGGTTTAAGAATTATTTCCTGGATCTCACGCTGTAACTGCTGAAATCTAAAAACAAAATTTCTTATATACACCTTACATTTCATATATTTCGCAATATATCTAATATCCACAGTTAGAAACAGTCTGCTGAAACTATTTTCTGTGATTTCAAAAATTATTTCTGTGGTGACAACGCTGCTTTTATATTTTTCGTAAATTACTTCACCAATGTCAAAGGTAAGAACACAAATTTAATGAAAGTAGAAAATACTTGTAATGATCCTATTGGGGCAGGAGAGATAAATATTAAAAGATGATCAGATATTCATTGGTTTGGTACAATTTTATTTAACTGCACTCCATAAAAATTATACCTTAAAAAATAATATAAACGGTAGATGGTATTTCATAAAAATTAGTACTGCTAAGTTATGCAATTAAAATATCACAAACAACGGCAACGAATAATAGATCGATGGTCGAACATGGAAACCAGTTTATTTCATTTCCAAACACTAAAGTTATATCCGCAGCTTCGCGTCATCACACCCGTTTGTAGGAAGAAACAATTAAGATCTATAATCGTTCCAATAATTTCAATATAAAACAAGAAAATCGCGCTATAAATTCTGGTATTCTGGTTTTATTTATGCACAACTTTTTTATATTACGTGCTTTGAATACAAAACATTAGTCTCTCAAACGTACAGTTTTTAATTCAACATTTTATCTTTCTTCTTGTTGCTAAGAAATTATTTTGTGTATAACAGTGTTAATGATCCCCACACTTCAGGGCTTCATCTAAGATGCAAGGGCCACTCCAACTCCTACTAGTAGAATTCAAATAACAAATGCATATGGAAACTGGTAGTCTGTCTAATAGACCAATTAATGATCTTATATCGGAACTACTATAAATCATTCATGAAGAAAGGAATGCATTTATACTAAAAGCTGCCATGAATACCATTTATATACGTATTTGAATCGAAAATCGCAAATTAAATTACGTATCCGCTAGTAGTTCTAAAACCAATACATTTTCTAATTATTCAAATATTCATGCGAAAAGCGTCCTTTAGCTTGCAAGAAAAAATTTATTTATATTATTTTGAATTAGTTAGCATTGTATTATACAATTTAATTTCCAGTGTCATTGAAAGTAATGCCGAATTACTTATATTATTTTATTTAAGCACGTGGTCATATTTCCGCATTTTTTTGAAAAATAATGAAAAAAACGAATCCTCACAGCTCATATATTCCACTTTAAATTGGAAAACATGAAAAGATAGGACAGCAATAATGACTTTGGCAATATAATCTTGTTTTTGTGTAAAATTGGTCAAAAAAGAGCGCAAAATTGTCTTCTGGACCATCAGGTTTATGTAAAGAGGTCCGTTATTATACAACGTAATCGGAATTAGAAATTTATCAATAAAATTGAAATACCAAATCTAGAAAAGTAAATTATTCTTGTTATTTATTGTTATTAAGTACTGTATTCCCATACTTCAGTTTTTCTTATTTCTTTGTAACTTGAAAATCTGTATGGATGAAATTGTAACTTTTTTAAATACTTTTTGTTAACGCCATAGGATCCCCTTTGCCACAGTTCCAGAATGAATTCTTCATCAATTTACATTTTATTAACTAGTGTTATCCATACATATGGAACGACCTACCAAATCGCCAGTTGTCATAAATTTAGTGCAGAGTAGTTTTAAATGCTACGGGCTAATAGATATATTAGTACAATATTCATTAAATAATCTTTCTAAAATTGAGATTTGAATGTTATTCACGAATTTACAATTTGTCGTGAGTATGCTAGGTAGAAACGAGTTGTTTACAGGAACCTGAAATCACATGAAACAATTTGGCAGCTTTCTTTTACCTAACTGCATAAAAACAAGATCGCACTGCCATACCGTTATTGCTGCACTTCTACTATGTTGTATTTTTAACTTAAAGTACAACGCAGTGGAGTATCGTTAGTTTCGCTTTTCCATTTTCCCCGAAAAATATAACGGACAACCCATATTTACCACAATAATTTGTATGTTAACGTATATATTCTTACTTTGATATTAATTTTGCAACTTCTTGGTAGTTCTAATAATTACAATTATTAAGTAAAATATTAACAGCGAAATAATGCTGCACTAAACTGCCAACACTCACCACCTTTTGTTCGCTACATGGACACGCGTACGCCTCCGCCGCCCCTCCTACCATTTAAGAATACAAGTGTCATATCAATCACTCTTTAAAATATTATCCGATAGCGTAACATCTGTGAATACAATAACACAATTCCCATCCGTATTTCATATGTTTTAAAGGAATCATATTTTGTGCATATACATTACTTTATAATTTCAACTTCTACATACAGATAGTGTTGAATTTCATAACTTAATAACTTAGTAAACTTTTGAAAAAAGCATTTTAACTCTTATGAAGAGCATTCCCACGAGAAATAATTATACTCACAATTTTTGATATTTTTCTTGACGAACATAAAATTTGGAGGGAGAATCTGCTGAACAAAAATGCACGATATTATAGTCATTCTCTAAGTACGCCCATTGAGGTTCCGTTTGTTTCACCATTTGAACCTTTGGTACACTTTTATGTTCATAGTTTGGTAACGTTATGTTACAAGTTTTGCATACTGCGTATAGATCTTCTAATTGTTCTTTTCTATTACTACATAATTGCCTCTCTAACATTTTCTTTTTCAACGAAAATATAGTTACTACTTCATTCGAATATTCTAAATCTTCTTGCAATTTTATGTCATCTAACCATAACGCTTCTCCTATTTGTAAGAGTATACGTCCGGTAAAGTAACATCTCTCTCGTGTACAGTCAACGCTATTCATAATATCCAGTACTTGATTTTTCGTACGCGTGCACCAATATTCATCTTTATCAAGTGGAAGAATATTGGCTAAATAAACGTCCACACCTACAAATACAAAAATGAGATATAAATCAGTACTGACTCTAGACTAAATTGTCGGAATTGATATTACAGAGTAAACATTTTTAAGCTTTTTTTAAATTTATTTGATAATGTCCATCTTATATAAAAAAAAGAAATTCCTCCTTTTCATAACTTTGAACGAAAAAAAAATAGGATGCGTATTCCTACGGCAATTTTTTATACATGTACACAATATGTTTACTTTGTTACTCTAAAGCCTCGGAAATACCAGAGGTATTGTTAGTAAACCGTAACTGGAAAATATTTAGGAAAGAAGTACTTTTTATTTTAGAATGCGTCGTACGTTTTGGAATATTAAATAAAAGCATCGTTTATTCATATTTATAACAGGAGATGCAAACTCATAAAGAATATCTCTTGTTATATTTTCATTATTGGTAGGTATTATATAGCAATTTCTTTTATAGCATTATACCCTTTCATGCAATATATTTATTTGTTACATTTGTTTTTGCTATGAACATATTTAATAATTGAATAGAAATGTTTATACTTGATATTTCAGGGTCCACTAGACACTAGCCCAACAAATTTTTATAACGAAATATTTTTGTTAAGCGAATGCATTTTTTCTCTATTTGTATTTTTTAATGCAATAATTAAGGGTAATTACCCAAAACCTTAAACGCTTAATAAAATCCTTTTACGAATAACTTTTCAATTACCGTTGATTTTTTTGTATCCTGAACGTATTGTCAGTTACCTAGAAATTGATCACACGGAGATATGATCATTTTTAAAATTATTTTTCGAAAATGTGAACTTAAATAAAATTATAGGGTACATGGAGTAGGCGCCGCACTTTCAATATAAAAATATGAAAATTTCCACATTTTGTGTTCGTTTTATGCCGATTTGCATCGTAAAAATATTAGTTTGTGCTTATGCCATTCGCGAGATATTCAAGTTTTAAAGGAGGAGGAAATGGATTTGGAATAACGATGTATCGCTTTACGAATACCCCTTTCGGTAAAATTGCTGGAAATAAGAGAATCGCTAACGTGCTTTAATTCTTGGACAGTAGAATTGGGCTGAGAAACAGAGAAAGCGTACTAGGGTGTTTATGATCGTCTGGTTTTGTGCCGGTTTGAATGTTGTGTGGTAAGGAAGGAGAGGAATTCGAATAAGGATTTTCTTCCATGCGGGCAGATGAGTCTAGGTTTCTAAACTAGCGTTTTTATTTTAAGTGGCAGGAAGCCAGGATTGTTGCTCGAACGCCTCCATCAAAATGTTAGCGACAACTGAGGATAAAGATGAACCCATGACATAAAACTTGCCATGGAATTGGAAATCAAAGATATATTTCCACAATTCAAAAGTCCATCGGTTTGTCGTATGCAAACAATCTTGTTACTACAGATTTCTATCTGTGATGATTTTTTTCGTGAAGACAAATCTTATGTCAAAACTTAACCAAAGCAGCGAACAAACCTCTGGACACTATTTCCAGATACAATAGATAATTTTTGAAAAGATACGTTAACTAATAAACTCCTGACAAACAGTAATCGAGCCGATTACATCGAAAAGTGAACAGAACACGGAGATATAATGCACAAGGAGATCACGCATTATGTTCAGATTGGACTACAGGCAGTAATATCCAACATAAAAACTTAATGGTACGTCAATGCATATCAGACTTCTTAAGCAAAGACAAAAACAGCGAATATTTAAATGATGTAATTTTATGATAAACAATTTAGAAGACTGTTACAATAAATGTTTTATATCATAATAGAACACGAAAGTTGAATATATCGTTATGATCCACTTACAAAGCGACAGTTCAGTGAACTACCGGAAGGCGATAAAATATCAACAAAAGCTACACATTTAGCTTCTATCACATCGTTTTATTGATCCAGACTCGACACACCAAGACTATTTTGACTTTTTAACAATAAGAAAATAGATCAGTGGATGAGTATGAAGCTACGTAAGAATCTTCTGATTGTTTTGAAAAGTTGCCAAGAAGAATAAACAAATGAATTACTTTTAAATGTAACTACTTTAGAAAAAACATTATACATATATCCTCAGGAACTCTTAGCTTTCTTTGGTATGGTTTTAGAAACGCCACATATGCAAAATGCAATAAGGTCCAATACAAAAATAATAGAATCAAAAGGTGTGGATCAAAACATAAATACAGAATTTTCGCAACAAAATATCTTTCTTACTACTTACTTAATATTTTGCAGTAGCAACATAAACATTCAATGTTAAACCGTTTACCGAATTTATTAGTAATTAAAAAAAATGTCTACTTACTTTGGGGGGGTAAATTTGTATAACGGTTAGGCAGTTTATAAAGGTTTCCAGTCTGTACTCTTTTCTCTTTACCAATGTCAATTAATTTTACTAGTACCTCGCGTGGCTCTTGAGTAATCTTGAACTTATTACAAAATTTCAAAACTTTACACCTGTGGTAAACATCCATTTCAGCATCCAACCACGCATAAAGCTCACCTATAGAAACGATAGTAGCGGAAATTTTGTTATTTCTTATGTCGCGGGTTAAATCATATCTTATAAATTGAGTATGGTCATCAATTTTATAAATGTTGTAATTTGTATCGATATGTTCTAACAATCGAACACCAAAAAGTGATCCATCCTGGATGCTTAGCAGTTGGAATTTGATAGTGCCAGCTGTAGGAATCCAATTTTGTAGATCCAGTTTCTCATTCAACATGTGACGTTTATTGCATCGAAACTTAGTGCATTTTCCCAAAAGTTTTAATCGTTTACACAAAGGAGAATTATTTTCTATTTTTACTTGCTCTTCTTCCAGTTCCATATTCTAAAAATTAGAAATAACACATTACGCATATAACACTATTCTCACTGCCACGGCTTTTGAAAATAAATATGTTACAGGGTAATAAAAACAAAAATTAAACATACCATCGAAAATTCAACAAATTTTGGAGGCAACGTTATTCCCATATCCGTCAAAAAGCGATATAACCTGGGGTACTGCTTGGAGCAATCTTCACTTACGTATATATGAATTCTACAAGAATTATCTGACTGAAAGTGAGAACAAACTTGAATTAAAACAGATTTAACGAAAATCTAACGATTCATATCCAATAGTAGGGAAGATGTGCGAGGTCACCTTCATACTAATCGCGTTTAAAACATCGACAATAATTTGATATCTTATATGAACTCGTTCCATGATTGCATCATCAGTTCTTTATCAGCGGTATTAACACGATCTACTCCAGGACAAGCTCCGTGCGATGATCAAGAACGAAACATCTGCATGCTGGCGAATCTTTAACACGGTTTGAACCCAAAAACGGAGTATTTTCACATACTTGGTTCTTTTTATTTTCTCTATTCTATGCTAAACATCATGAATAAATACATGCTTATGTTTTCACAGACAAGATAACATACTAAACAGTGCACAAAACGTATTTTTTTTTGAGAATGGTGTCTTTTGCCCTACACTATACATAAACCAATAATTAACTCTTTGTCACAATATTAATGATAGATGAAATGTGCGAAACATTTCATTTATCATTACAAACAAGTCCAATTTTTGTACTATTTGTGCTGAAAATATCAACAATAACATAGCAAAACATCGCATAAAATAACATCCAAGCAACACATGATTGCTATACAGATCAAAATTGTTGGCTCTATTCTGTACAATAACACCCATAGAAGTTTCGCGTTTTTTACAGTTAACTCTTCCTAATTTTCAAAATCAAATCTTTTGATACAAATTGGATTCTATCAACTTCAGAACAATCTAAAAGTACTTGCTTTCCGGATTTAAAGCGCATTGAATGTTCGTTAGTATGCTGACGTTTTGTTCTCCATCGCACTGAACTTCCTTTGTGTTGTAAGTGATGGTAACGCTACCAAAGAACTGGTGATCGTGTCAGTCTAGGTCTATTGATTTTGAACGAGGGTCGGAGAGATACTCCATTTCCTTGTTTGGTAGATCGGTGGCTTTTATTTTATTTGTGGAGCGTGTGTATTTCCTATATTTTCTTTCTTCTTGTCTTGCGTAACGTAATGCCTTTTTTCTCAGCTCGTCGTTTAATTTGTGCAACTCCTTCTTTCCTTATTCGTCGTGTTAGTTGTATTATTCTTCTGACTGTTGTGTTATCATGCGTCTCCATTCTGTGTAATATGTTTTGTGTTCTTCTGTATATTATGGTCTCAAGTGTTTCCATGTTAATGATCCAGTGTTGCATTTGTGATGTGACGCGGTGCCCCTGATACGAACCGCGATGACTTTGCCCTGTATCGTCTTCTTTAGCGCTTGGGTTGCTTGATGCCAAAGTGCACCAGCGTAGGTGGCGACCGGTATTACTATTATTTTAATGGTCTTGATCTTGTTATCCAGTGACAGTTTATTTTTTTCGGTTAATAATGGATACAGGACCTTCGAGGCTCCCGCTATCTTCCTTTTGATTTCCTTGATGTGCCAGGTGTATGTTAGTTCATCTAGAACAACCCCTAGGTACTTCGTTTTCTTGGCCATCCGATGGCGTGGTTGTTAATTTGGATTTCGTCGGGCTTTTTGTGTCTTTTACGTTGCGTGAAATAGATGGCTGTGGTTTTTTATCTTTATTCGCCATTTCGAAAACCATTTGTATAGCGTGTCGATGTATACTTGTAATCTATCGTGCAGCGGTTTCATTTGCCTGTGGCTGTAATAAATAGCGGTGTCGTCCGCAAATTGAGCAATGTGACAAGTGTTTGACTGCGGTATGTCGGAAGTGTAGATGTTAAACAGGAGCGGTTCCAGCACCGAGCCTTGCGGAACTCGTGCTTGCGTTGTTCTCGAAGTGGAAATTTCTTCTATTTTAAAGAAAATGTTCTATCACGGAGACAGTGTTGAATGAGATTGGTAAGCGTGGCTGGAGTTCGGTGTCATCTCATTTTATGTATGAGACCATCATGCCAGACCTTGTCAAACGCCTTCTCGATGTCTGCCTCATTGTCAACCATGTTACCGACTGTCGGTAACACGGTTGACAATGAGAGCCCACGTGCTCTCGAAACGCTGCGTTCCGAATAATTAATAAATTTGTGTGAGTGGAGTTTACTGCTATACCTGTGAATATACAACCATACAGTTCTTGCTATCGTTAATTGTTTTTTTTTTGTTTGTTATTCCCTTTTAGTTTTATACAGTTTTGTCAATTCCTCGGTTTGTTGTAAGAAGGCCAGTCTTTGCTCGGTTGTAGCATTGGTACTGTTAAAGTTCAGTACCATACGCCCTAGTATTAAAGCCAATTTTTCTTCCGATTCACCGCTATGCATCTTGCTTAGTTTGCTGTAATCGTCTTCGCTTGCCGGTTCAAGTTGTATGCCTGTTTGAATTAGTTTACACTTTGTGGCTGATCGCGTCAGGGAAAGAGTTAATATATAATCTATATAAGGAGAGCGTAGTGTACTGTCAACATTTCCATTCGCGCTTTCTAATGAATAATTAATTTTGTCCTGTTACAAGCTTGTATATATAACGAGTTATGCTTCCCACGAAAAAATATATATTCCCTAGTGAATTACACCACGCATTAGTAACCATACATAATTCTGATAATTGTAAGCGCTTTATTCGCAAGTATCGCAGTAAACTCTACATCATACAAATTATCTACTCAGAAGGCAGCGTTTTAAGAGCACATGGCCTCTCAGTGTCAAGTCAGCAACTCGGTTGACAAGAGCCCACGTGTTCTTGAACCGCTGCGTTCCGAAAACGCGTAGTTTGGACTTTACTGCGATACTTGTGCATTACACATATAATTTTAATACGATAAACCACAGATTTATTTGGATTTACGAAGCTCCATCAAAATAACATGTTAGCTGCAATAAATTTTTGGCTTCAATGTGGTACTAAATAATATTCATTCAGTTACGCTTTCATTTAACCATTCATTGAAAATACTAATAAAAGATTATAATTAAAGTAATGAAAAACATATCTAACAGTGGTTGCATCATCTCTTGTTTTTTAGGACCACCTCAAAAATCAAAATCGACATGAACAATTTCGTATTCCAAAAAAACAATATTTTTCAAGGAAATAACAATAGGTCTACAACATAGTTACTGCGATCGGTGTAGAAAAAGTGGTATTTAGATGGTGTAGCAGTTATATAAAAAAGCGAAAAACAATTAAACTCGTAATTTCATTAGACATCATCGCACAGCTAGTTTTTGTATACTATAATAACGGATACGTATTTGACCATTTCTTAATGTACAGCAAGCGAGTATTTTTCAAGTACTTTCATTCCTCAAAACAACTCCAAATAAACAACATAAACTACAGTACATGTTAAAACGGCTGCCCATAATCATCTATATAATTAACACGTACATGGTTTATTTACTTCTATAACTAAAATTAAAATAAAATCAAAGATCGTGTTCTGTAGGTATTTACATACATCGGTAACTACACAAATCCTTCTTCTGTATATAATTCAAGGTTTCCTGAACGGTATGTTCTACCTCGTTGATAGTAATCCTGCTATTCATAAAGATTTTTAAAGAAAGCGATAAATCACACTTTTTTGACGTTAGCCTATTTCTAGTGGCAAAAAAAAACGATAATTTTGGCATCTAATTAATCTTCTAGAAACTATTTTATTTTAAGATTATTTAAATCAATGAAATTACTTTGGTAATATTGCCTGAAATTTTTCGCTACAAGGGGGCATCAGCGGGCCATGAGTTATTACTACGCCTGGGCCTATTGTATTTTAAGATGTTCGTCCTCGGCATATCCCATGGAGTGTTACAATATCCATATTTGGTGGTTCTGCCGACAGCAATTTTGTTTTACAATGTCTTATCGATTTTAAATTTACGAAATAAATATTGATATGTTTTAGCATAAGTTAAACCTTTACGTTTTGCAAAATTTGCCGAATCGTTGTCTAATAAAAATTATAAAATGAATTTGCAATTTGAATTTTCAGGTAAACTGGGCTGCTTTGTTAACTCAATCTAGCTTAAGAATGTACGATAACTGGACAATGGTCTATGGCTCTCACCTATTTGCTTTAGCTTGCGTAAAATGTCTAAGTTTAATAATCAAACTGAAGATTTAAATTTACCTTTGAATTAAGTGGACTGTCGTAATTATCCAGAAGACACTTAAATCTTCTTGAGAAATCTGTCCAATGATCTTGAGGTAACGAGTAGTGAATAAGCATCTCTGCCTGTGTTACACTGAGGTGAATTTTTAATGTACTGTCTGTACACACCAAAACTGAAAATATAAATATATACATAGAAATCAAAATTACTAGAAAAAGAAAGTTAGTAACTGCTAGGGTTCGGCAGTATGAATATGCGCATAGATAGGTAATATACACAGGAAAATAGAGATATTCAAAGTAGGAAACATTACAGGCAAGTAAAAAAATAATTACTTATTACAATACACTGATTATCTAGGAATTGCTAAAACTAAAAAGCAAAAAAAAGTGAAGTTATTAAACTTTAAGATGGGTTTTGGATAATATGGTCACGACTGAAGAAAGGGGATTCTGTGGTATAGGTTTATTTATAGTAAGGAAAGACAATGATATACATGAAAAAAAAAAACTAAGTGACAAAGTACTAACGGTAAAATATGAAAGAGGAAAGGGAAAAAGAAAAAAAACAAACATATGAAAATATCTGAAGATGGAAGGAAATAGTGTCGGTATAAATCTCCATGGTATCTAAATAAATTTTAGACCAAGAGCATAATACACAAGCCTCCAATTTGTGCTGTATACATATTAAAAGATAATTGCACAATACATACAACTGTCACTAATGCTTTAATGACGGGTATGGCAGTTCACCTTAATATAATTTCCTCTTAATTTAAAACATTAGCTAAACAAAGTTAAAACGGTTTCTAATTCTGGTAGAATGATTAAAGCAAGACAATTTGCATTTATTATGCATGAAATACTTTTGTTACTAAAAATAAACAAGGAAACATGTTCTGGATAACAAATTGATACTTACAAAGAGATGAACCTATTGCAAAAACTTCAGATTAGTGTTAGATGTGTTTATAAAACTTCCACAAAAACGAATAACTTTCACGATGATGTACAACCCTTATTTACAAAATATTTTTATCAGTTCTCAGTCAATATCACTGTACAACATAAGCTCAAAATGCTGTATAGAATTGACCTCTGTAGGTCTTCGCAGTAACTTAAATATGTATGAGAATTGGGAACCGCTTATTCTGGGTCGAGATAGGAAATTTACAATTATTGTATTTCCAGCTTGTTACGCCATAAAGTCACAATCACAAGGAAGACGCAAAATTCAATAAAATATTTAGATAAAACAGCAGATAATGAGAAGTGTAAAAAAAAACTAACCAAGGAAAGAGTTTTGGATAAAATTTGGAAAGTAGAAAAGAAAAACATACGAATACTTAGAAAAAATGTTTGATAAAAATCCATCAATACGTAAAGGTTATTTGCAGAATCATTTATAGTTCAAGTGATAAAATCAGATTGACTAGGACAACTAAAGGATTTTCTTAGAATTCATTCTAAGGCCTTCAGGCAATGAGTTGGAGAAAACCATTTATAATACATTACAATATGTCGGTGACTAGCACTGGCATTTTATAAAAAAAAAAGTATGTTAGTTGGGTATGTGAAAACTATCAAAGACAAGGCAAAAAAGGTAATTAACGACATATTACTAGTGCTAGAGAATAGTTGCAAAAAATAACAAACAAAATAAAATAGATTAGTAATCTATAAGTCTATACGTATTGGGTCTTAAAACACTTACTGCTATGTCTACCACAACTAGTGCTGTTCCAAAGTAGCTCCTGTTCAAGAATATCGTCTGCCATCATATTTGAAGTTACAGATGTAACACTACTACCTTCAATTTGCAAAACTTTACTAATATAGTTAACGTCAAAATCATCGTTGCATACAATTATAGTTTTAGATGTTCTAGAATGTTCTTTAACTATGTCTGAAATAATCAGCAAAATTAAGTCTGTCTTTTTCATAAAGACATATGTCTTACCACAAATGCTCCGAATTTTAACAGAAGATGAAGCAAAATGCATTTGTATGTTTGCTTGTGCGTAGATTGCGCATTGCAAGTCACTGCCAATACAAATTATAGGCACACTATCTAACCTTTTTAAAAATGTTTCTAAATTTCGTGTCCAATGCTCAGATATCGTAATTACTTGTACTCCATGAAAACATACACGATGATTCAGCATACTTTCAATTACTTTGGTTAACGTATCAAACTCATTTGCATACTTGGCCAACAATTTGTCGGCATCTTCCACAACGAAGTGGCAGAGTCGTTTCAAATTAACATGTCTACTCTTTAAGAGATTGATCACAGACCTGGGAGTAGCAATAAGAATATCGCATGATTTAATGTATTTCTAAAAATTAATAACTTTCAGTTTAGGAATTTATAAGCACGTTTATAATTCTTATCGTACCAAATAGTTATACGTAAATGGTGGTATACATAATGCAATGGCAACTTTTTCAAGAGTGTACTTTAAAATACTTATAAATAGATTATATATTTCTTCAGCTTTATATGCACTTTCACAGATAATAAGAGCAACTGGACTATTTTTCTTAGGCAACTCATAATACCTGCTTTCTTTTTCAATAACGAATGTACAAATTGCCGGTACATAACACAAAGATTTTCCAGACTGTGGTGCCCCTACCAAACAAACATTCATGGAACGCATTACTGCTGGCCAAGCGTAACTTTGAATAGTGTACACATCTCTCAATTGTAAACGATTCAATGCTCTATGAACAGATTGGCAAAATGCAACATCAGCCACATTAGGAGTATACCGAGGTAGCTGTAAGCTGAAACAATAACAAGGTTGAAATATTATTATATATGTATTTGTACTTTATCTCCGATACGTCACAGATTGCATAGTACAAACTTAGACGTTTTCTGTTTCTTCTGTTACTACCTATTTGTATAAAGGATATCTTTATAGTTTGTTTGTCGCACAGGCAAAGATAAACGATGTAATAGTACAAGCCCTAATAATTGAGGACGCAGAAACGAGTGCTTTCCCAGTAGTATACAGCTCGGTTACTAACAATATTAAAAATAACAAATGTTATTACTTCCTATTTAAGTTTGAGGACGCCGTCAATTCGTCATCAACAATCCAATCCGGCATTCGTACACATACTAACCACACGCGTATGAATCCCGACCTCGGGTATGTCCGACTGCTTTCGAAATATATCATCGCCCCAATGAGTGCGCACTCGTTTCTGCAGGCTTACTAATAACGAAATATTTAAAAGGATAGAAAAATGGGGTAGGATATTGTGTACTGCCGCTTTATAACAACGGCACCATCGTAGCTACCTTCTTCTCAAACGTGTTACGATCGGTGATCGAATCAGTACGCGATCACCGACGCCACCGAAACGTCAACAAGGTTCTGTCCGACAAGCAAAGCGGAGAATCCGAGAAAAAAGAAACAAGGCATACTACACCCATACTATATATGGTGGCAATAATATTCCCGGGTTTCTGGCCGCGTGTACTGTAGATCCCGAAAGGGACCGTTTCGACTAAGTCGACGTTTCGGCGAAATCTCACTCATATACTTTTGGACGCTCTCGTTCGGCTAGCGATCGGATATAAGTATTCATGTAGTTCCATCACTATAAAATACGCATACCAGCAGCCAAGGTATGTACGGCCAAATGATTGGTAGTATTCAATATTATATCAATATCCATAGTTTCTTGGTTATGTATAGTCAAAGATTAGTTACATAAATAATGGCGCCAGTAGTTAAAATGTGTATGGTTCATTTTAATTGCTGGCGCCATTATTTATGTAACTAATCTTTGACTATATTAGTATTTGTATTGTACTTGGTATTTTGAAAGTGACTAAATCTTGCGATTAACAAAAAAAAAGTTGTTTTTGAGTTCTTCCATACATAAATGGGAATTCGGGAGTAGATACGAAGGATTCGAATATTGTTATTTCTCATCGGTCAGTTAGAAGATTAATATGTAAAAAACCAAATATTCAATAGCCATTACTAGTAAAAATTATTACAAAATTTAAGTATTATAGAAAATGATAATGTTACTACTATTCCTATAAATTACCTGTGGACTAACAAACACGGCGCAATGTCTTTTTGAATCTTAGTTTGGCTGCGTTCAATTTTTTTCATTTGTATCTCAAGAACGTAAGTCGATTCACCCTTAAAGAAAGGCGGTGGTTGACAGGCTGCTTTTGATGGTCGTGGAAGTAAATCGGCAAACTGCTTGTCCTCTTCTGCGAAGTCGTTTGTTTCCCATTTAAGACAATTTTTACACTGACACCCGAACTTAAATTTTTTTCTAAGTGTGCAACATTCTAGTGATGCCTCTACTTCGTTCTCGGAAGAATTGGGATCCGATTCTGGGGGTAATAGCGAGTTCCCTCTGTCTGACCGTTCAGAGCTAGAAGCTGATAGCGTAGATGACCTTGATAATTTGGAAATCTGGTCAGAATCTAAGTCTTCTGACGATTTAATTGCAAAAGAATCTATAACAAAGACTGATTTTACCATTACAACCATAATAAATGCGAATACGCTTAAAAAACTTCAAATTCACTATTACGATAAAGAAATAATAAACTCATCCAATTTCTAATTTCTATTCAGAACATGAAAAATAGCTTTAAGAGAAATTATTTTCTAATGTATCACAACATTCTGTGATAGTTTTCGATAATGCACCTTATTACAATGTCCAAAGTGAATAACACTGCTAGAAAAGGAGATATAATATCTTGATTGAAGGATAAAAACATCACTTATTCAAATGTTAAAACTGCAGTTGTATTCTCTGATAAAGTATTACAAGAAAGATTACATTCAATATAAATTTGATAGTATACTACAACGGACGCGGATCTTAATTCCATAAAGTTGATTGGAACCTCTGTTAAAAGAAGAAAAATGCCAAATAGAAGTGAAAAGAAAATATTGGGAAAATAAATAAATTACCTATTTAAGGGCCGAAAAATTTATCATTAATGTCAATGGCGACACATCTGACGATGGCAATTATACTTCTCCTATTAACTCAATTTTTCGTATCATTCACTACTCTTTTAAATTAATATGTCAATCTCATGACACAATACTATACTTCGATGTTTATTTCTTTTGATAATCTTTATATAAATATAAATAGTTAAGCTATAATTAATTGCAAATATTTTGGTCTACATTTGTAAATTATACTTACTCTCTGTAAATAAAAGTATTTATCAGTGTACAACTTTATTGTTACTATACTCTATTTTTTAATTCGGAGCAGTGTTTTTAAATTGAAGCGCCAAAAAGTAGGCTAGCTGTTGGTCAGTTTTCGGCAAAAATTACACTAGCGATATTTGATGTATTGCCGACCGCCATATTGTTACAACTGATTGACGTATAGATCGTGTACTTTTATTAGTGCGTTTATATTTACTTTTTCTTCCTAAGTTTCCGTTATAATAATAATTATGTAAATACAACTTATATAAAATCTTAGCTGTGTCTTTTCATTTTACTCCTCCGAATTACAAAAATAGGGTATACATGATACTAATACCTCCCCCTATCTCAACGGTACGATTTGAACCAACAGCTCCTGTTCGCTAGACCGGTGTGCTTTCTAGCTACACTACAGAGATCGTATGAACAAGTCGCTATTTAAATCAACATTTAAATTATTTCATTTTAAATGGCTACTTTAAATATCTTGATGATTCGCGGCTGTAAATATATCCCTAATATTTAGACATACCCTATATTTAATATCAATCCCAAGCGTATTATTATTTAAATCATTTTAAATTAATTTTCTTGTGTATAGCGAAATCTCAGGGCCTAACGAACTCTAGCGTAATGGATTCTTTTATTTAAAGATTTTTGTATAAACGATTTAAATAATTATAAAAAAGATAGAGAAATTTGGAACAAAAATTGACAGTATATTAATGAATGAAGATTATATCACTTACAACGATGAAAGTTCAAGAAAAACCTATCGTAATGCCTAACTATCTAAATTTTTGAAAAGAAAATTTTAATAAATAATTTAGTTCTAATAAAGTCCTTTCCTTTATTTACTCACACATAGAATTTGATATTTGTAGATCAGCGAATCTTCAATCTCTCGATAGGATGCAGACGAAGAAAGGCCCATGGTTATTTCAAAATTTCAGCAGAATCAACGGTGTTTTTCCCGGTTTCCGGGTATTATAACAGAGAAACACTGTCCACTAAGGGCTTTATACTACTTTTGACTATATTTCCTCTAAATAACAAATATTCGCATAAATAACGAGCTCACAAGCTCTGTTGCTCGGTATTAGCTAACCAAGTTTAACGCGCCGCTCTGTAACCACACTCGTGTATTACAACTAGATTCTGATATTAACAGACAATTGCCTTCGGTAGGTCAACATGACAATGAACATTTCCCATGTATTTCGAAATGTCGTATATTTATGCTTGTGTGACAAATATTTTTATAGAAAATCTTACATTAATTAAATGCTTTTATGATATACACTTTCCAATAGAGTAGTTTCTTGATCCTCTTTTTCCATTGATCAAAGGGCTCTTTTTTTTTCAAAAAAGGGATCTTTTTAAACAATCGACGATTAAATAAAGAAATCTACAGTTTTAGCCTCAAGTTAAAATGCTAACAAAAACACTTGATATTATCAACGTATATATATCTTGTTATTCTCTCGGGTTTTGTCCCGCGCTAGGCGTTGATTCTTGAAAGAACCAGGTACGTCCTGACGTTTCGATGTAATCGCATACATCTTCTTGAGGTCGTGATTTAGACTGTGACAGCCAGCTAACCAATCTGCCTTTTATGCCTTTTATTATTTTCAATTGCCTGTTTAGGAGTAGCGGCTTCCATGTCTGTGGAAAGCGTTGTGCGTCGTCTCTTTTGTTTAGGCTATGTGGTCGTTTGTCGATCTCTATTGCTTCTCTGATAGTTCTTGCTGTTAAGTTTGTATGTCTGGCTATGGTTCTTGTGTTGTTGAAGTCAATGGCCTGTCGTGAGTGCATGTTGTGCCAGCAATGACGTTGTCGTTTTGTTGCTTACATCCTTTTTGTGTTCTCACGCTTATTCAGCGATTTGTCTGGCCAATTTATCTCCTATCACACTCCTTATATGGTATTTCGTATACGCCTTAGTACTGTAGCGGTATTTTGTTCTTTGGTGTAAGTAGTATATTGCCTATTTTTTTGTTTGTTGTGAAAATGGTGTTTATTTTCTGTTTTCGAAGTATTTTGCCGATTTTGTCAGTGGTTCCCTTTAGAGATAGATGTGCTGTTCTTGTGTATTGATTTGTAATCGCTCTATTGATCCTGTTTTTGGAGTATCTCTAGTAGTCTGCCAATCGTAGTGATCTAGAAACTAAGGTGTTCACTACCGAGATGAGCTGTGCCGGGTGGGCACACAGTATGTCCGAGTATCCCGTCCGCGTTCTTTTTCGCCAGGATATCTAAGAACGGTAGTTGGTTTTGATCTCCTACTTCCATAGTGAACTTAATTTTGTTGTGCTTCCCGTTCAGGTGATCAAGAAAGTGAACAAGCTTTTCTCGTCCGTGTGGCCATATAACGAAGGTGTCGTCTACGTAACGTAGCCATGTCTTTGGTTCCTCAGATGTTTTCAAAGAGTTGATCCGAAATGGCACTCTCATGACATACTTAAATGACTTACTACTAACTTTGAAAGATGAGGAAAAAGGACTAGCCAATTTGAAAACGGTACTTCATGTAGCGGAAAAGTTTGGATTGGACATAAATTGGAAAAAATGTCAGTTTCTTCAAAGACAGATCGAATATCCTGGCCATGAGGTAGAAAATGGAGCTATATAGCCATCCGATAGAAAGATTAAGGCCGTCATAACGTTTCCAGAACCTAAAACAACGAAACAAATTCAAAGTTTTTTGGGTTTGTCAGGATATTTCCGCAAGTTTATTCCTGGTTATTCGTTGATAGACCACTTAGTGACTTACTCAAAAAGAATGCCAAATTTCAATTCGATAAGCAGCAATGCATAGCATTCGAAGCTTTGAGGTCGGCAGTGGTTGGACCACCAGTCCTACACATTTTCCAAACTGGTGTAGAAACGGAGTTACACACCGATGCTTCTAAGTATGGTATCACAGCAATAATATTACAACGAAGTCCGAACGATCAGAAGTTTCATCCAATATATTATTACAGTAGGAAGACATCAATTGCCGAGCAAGAATACACAAGTTATGAACTTGAAGTACTAGCTATTATAAAAGCACTATCAAAATTTCGAGTATATTTAGCTGGAAGACCTTTTAAAATTATTACTGATTACTCAGCTTTCCAAATGGCCATGAAGAAGGAATTAATTACATGCGTAGCCAGATGAGCACTGTTTCTCGAAGAATTCGACTGCACCATACAACACAGATCCAGTACAGCAACGCAGCATTTAGATACAGAGGAAGAACATCGAAATAGTATACGTAGCTTACATTAGTATGTTAGGTTAGGTTTGATAGCGAGATTATGTGTGTGTACCCGGTAACGGCGTAAAACCTGACGTCACAATTTATTGATGACGTGCGTTGGAACTTAGGGTGCCTTTAGTGTATATATATATATATGTAAACAAGCTTGCACCACGTACAATTCGGTAATGTAAACAGTTTAGGGTACCGAAATCGCTTCTATTTGTTTTGATTAGATTAAAGATACAACTTGAGATAGATGTAAATATATACTTCTTTATCAATATTAACTTTGAAACATGCGAAAGCTAAAGTTGGATGTAAATAATTATATTTATATCGTTTTTTTTTTTACATTTTACTCCAACATTTTCATTATAATTTTATTATTTTGACAGATTGCTGTAAAACTAACATTTTACATTTAAAATTACCCATTTAATCGAGTCAAATTTTGACAATATAATACAGACAAAGATTGTAGTACTATTTATTTCGTTCTTAACGTGGACTATAGGAAGATATATTTTTGTTAACGAGGTTTTGTAGGAATACATCAAAACAATACAAAACAGAAATAGGCCTAAACGATATTTATTTTCTTTTATACACTAATGTTTCTAGAAAGAAAACTAAAATGATGAATGTCCCACTGTGATATAACTTAGAAATAAATCGGTTCTAATCATAAAATTTGAATAATCGCATGCAGAAAGTAAAACTATTTAAATATTGAAAGTGGGATATAATTTGCCTTTATTTATGTTGCTTTAAATTCCTGACAGCAAAACGTATTTGAAGTACATTACTTCGATAGCTAACATACTATTTAAATTTTAAATAATGACAACTGTACCTGTAATATCTTGAGAGTTAGTATTACTTTTGTCGATATCTTCCCGGCTGCCTTTATCTTCGTCAGGTGTATCAGTCGTTTCATTTTTAGGCACAAAAACTTTTGATTTTCCACGACCTCTCATTATAGCTTTAATTTCAAAGGTTTTATCTATAGGTCCCACGATTCCAGCCCTTAAACTTCTATCAGGGAATAATCTGTTGTTCATGTGATTCTCATTTTTATTATTAACCAAAATAGGTTGTCTGCCACCTTTTTGCACTATTTTAAAATTGATTGCTTCTGGCGGAGTCATCTCGTTTATGTTTGACAGTGACGTAATTGTATCTTTAATTCCTTTTTTATTTTGAAGTAAGTTCTTAATAGCACTTGGAGATAGACGTGATTTTGATTTAATAGATAAATCCTCATTATCTCTCGGATATATAACCGTTTGCTGCTTAATAGAATTAAACATATTTTCACGTGATTGGTTTTGTGTATTCATTTTCAAAAATACTTCTTCGTCCTTTTCCTTTCTCATTTTAATAGAAATGCTTTCGCTTACTTTTGAAGGTATACGATATTCATTCTTTTCTTGTAGTCTTGTCATAAGATCATCTTTATTATCACTATTACTGAAAGTAGAGACGTAGGACTTTTCTAGCAGCTCATCATTGACATTAAATAATCGTGACGGTTTCCCGGTTGCGGTATGTTCCGCTTTAGGTTGCTTCTGTAGCAACAACTTTGGCACATGTGTTCTGCTATTTAACGCTGATGATGCAGTGTCTCTCTAGAATCAAATCATTAAAAATATTGTAAGAAACCATATACATAAAAAATAAATTCAAGAATTGGGAGTTAAATAAAATAAATAAATGTAATTTATATTTTTGGTAATTCTAATAGTATGTCAATGATATACTCTGTCAATTTTTAACTAAACGTTCAAATATTATTGGCAATAATAGTAAAAATAATAGCAATAATGGTAATAATAATAATAATAATAATAATAGTAACAATGGTAATAATAATAATAGTAACAATGGTAATAACAATAATAGTAACAATGGTAATAATAATAATAGTAACAATGGTAATAATAATAATAGCAACAATGGTAATAATAATAATAGTAACAATGGTAACAATAATATAATAATTTTTCCTCCACCTCAATCGAGGCGTGCCTGCCCGCAAATACAATTTTTCCATACAACATGAGAATAGTATTCTATCATTCTATTTCTATTATTAATACTAACTATCGCTAACAAAGTCCGGTAACTCCAGCACAAAAAGCAGAACAAGCTATTAAATGAAAAACTTGACAGCAAAATATAACGACTCCGTTCACTGCTCTCACCAAATACATACTATTCACATTAAATGAATATTACTCGTAATCACGCGCTAAAGCAAAGGAGGAAAACCAAAATGATTTTTTTTTTGATACCATGTATCAATCAATTTAGGCGCTTATAAAACAAATAAAAAACTAAATTCGAAAATTCAAGCCAGTGGTAAAGAAATTCAATAGATTCATTTACAAAGAAGCTCGCTGTCAACCATAACCATTTAACAGACAATACACAGTCCACTAATATTTTTGTTAATGTAGTACATAAAGCAATAGATCAAAATAAAATTATCAGTTCTTATATTATATTAATTACTTTTGAATATTTGCAATCGACAAATTTTATAGAATTACGATAATTAGCAGATAATAAATCATTATTCCAAGAGAAAGATTGGAAAAAAAAGATAAAAAACTGGAAAAAAGTAGCTCAAGAACCGATGTCAGCACATACTTTGTATAATCCTAGTACCGGACGAACATGTTACATTATATTGGAAACTTTGACCTACTCATAAACATAATATAAATAAAAAGTTTAAAATAAAAAATTATCGCTATTCCAAGACTTAGAAATCGAAATCGAGTGTATGCAAATGCACATGTTGATTTTAATATTTAGCAAGGATTTAAGATATATCACAAATCTTCTAATTTATTATATGCTTTGTACTGTAAACGACAAATTAGCTGATGAGCGGTGAGGATGCGCCCTAATCGTTTTTAAAGACGCGCACTTCCAGTTACTGAAGTAATACTCAGAGTAAATTTGTTAGTAGCGGATGACAATGTCTTTACTAGGGGAATCAAAGTGTTACACGCTCCAGCGCGAAAAGTAGTCTTTAGCGTTAGCAATTATTTTTATAAACGTAAAAGTACACCAGTGCCATTAAGTGAAATAAAAAAATGTCTTCAGAAAGCACCTGGTGTACCGGTGCGATCAATAGAAAGAATTATTCAAGAGGGAAATACAGCATCGCAATAGCGATGAAAAAAAAATAGAAGTCCTGGTAAGAAGAGACACAGAACAAAGAGTGTCAGAAGTTTTCCGGAGTATTAAATACGAACAATGTGAGATATAATGTATAATTTTTATAGAATAGAGAGACCGAGTACGGTTTCAGCTCTACGCCAAAATATGCACAATGAATTAGAATTGAAAGGGTTACACATCATTATGAAGAGTTTTGAAAGATTTGGGATTCAAGTTTCGATGTACACACAATAATAGGAAAGTATTGATAGAGCGATTAGATATACGTGTATGAAGAATTGATTACTCCCAAAAGATTAAACATTTTTGTGAGACAAATCAATCTATTGTATATATATATATATATATATATATCTAGATGAGACTTACATTCAGAGGAATCATACGTCTTCCAAGATGTAAAGTGATGAAAGTACAAAAGGTGTTTTGAAGAACATATCTAAAGGATCCAGACCAATAATACTACATGCAGGAGGCAACATCGACTTTATCCCTAACGCCCTATTGTTTTTTTTAAGTCCAACGTAAAAATTGGTAATCCATTTCACAATAAATCTATACTGTTAAAAATAAGTTTGCACATATTTTACTCTAATAAATTATTCATTTATTAAGTGATAGATGTGTAGTTCGCGCCGCCTATGGTTTTTTGCAACTTTATATACAACCAATTACAAACCTTCTCACTATTTCGAATGTTCGTGTAACATTGGGAATAGCGGAAGGAGTAAGTCCGTGCGATTTACACCTATCACTCACCACCTAATTTGGCATTTACCGACTAATAATAATTGGAACTACATATTTGCATCCTGCAATAATCAACCTTTGATTTTATTTTTTGGTGATTCTTACGGCGACCTAAAATATGTAAGCAAACACTATAACGTTAAAAAATGTCAAGAGGCTGGCTCATTATTAAACAGCAAATGCTCAGCACGACGGAAAGTGGCGACTCGAACAAAATAACGTCAAATAATTACGACGAACGATGAAATAGACGGGAAACCGCACCTGAAATTGATGAGAAGTGGAATTGAAGGTTCGAGGAGGCCATTTCTACGAAAAAAAGATTTTTTTTTGCCTAAAACAAACCATATTGTTCAGTAAATGTCATTCACTTCATTGTATTAAGAGTATTATATTAAATATAACACTGCAGTTTCTTTTTCAGATACCACTTTATTTATGGATTATTTCGTAGGGTGGACAAATAATTTGACCGATGATAAATGATAAGATTTTATATACGCCCTATAAATAATATTAGGGACCGTAGTTTTGATATTTTCTCCGTCATAGGGCGAGACATTAATTAAGACAACCACTATAAATACTAACTTCTAAATATGTCAAGAGGCATATCTAGAAGTAAGTACTCAAGAAGAAAAAACTAAATAAATTATAGAGACATGCTTTTCAAACCGAGTTATAGGTAAGAAAATCGGGCAATCTCATGATTTCATCAACAATTTTATAAAATTTGATCATTCCCACAGTAAAGATCTGTGATAAAGAGAAAAGTCAAAAACTGACACGAAGACAGTGGTTATCGGTTTCTGGTAATGTAACCGCGCACAAAATAAAATCTGATTTATCTCAAGACTTCTACAACAAATTTTATACGGCAATAACCATTTTGGACGAATAAAAAAAAGGTTTCAAAGACATTTTTAATGGGCAATCAAATCAGCAAGTAAGACTTACGAATGAACTTTATATTTTCTGGCGATTTTACCTATAGCAATAAAATACCTATGTTTTATTTTTATTCGAATGAATTCCAATTTTTACACGAAATAATTTCATTAGACATTAGTGCACAAATGCCGTCACAAAACTGAATATTCAGTAAGACAACGCTACTACCTTACTTACAGGCGAACAAAAGATTGTTTTCTTAAAAAAGAAATCAAGTTATTACAATAGTTAGCTTACTCACCCTGAAACCCATTGAAAATTTTTGGAAAATGATGGCAACAAAGCTACATGTCAATAGTAGTCCATATAATAGAGTCAATGATCCAAGGCCCATTATCAAGTTTAGACGAATTTGCTTTTCAATATAGGTTAGTATTTACTTCAATATATAAGCTATGGAGGATATTAGAGAAACAAATATTGTATTTATCAGTTTTTGTATGTCTATACAGATTTCGCTTACAAGAGAACAGCGGCGATCAGAAACATCAGATTTCGATGAAACTTCAAAAACTGAAAGAGTATTTTGATATAAGCACAACGCGTATTTTCTAGCGGCCAAATCGCCCAACAGAATACAGCCCTTTCTAAAAATAAGCATGATTCTTAAATTTCCGTAAATATCTTGGAAGCTAACAGATACTAATTTTTTTATAATATAAACGAAGTATATTATACAGTTTCAATTATGATCCAAATGATTTTTGGAAAAAATAAATTACGGAAGGCCTGGTTTCCCACATTTTCCATTTTATTATACAAAACTTTCACGTAGAAAACAATCATGTACAACAAATATCTAGTCCCGACAAAGAGGGGCAAAGAGGACAAGAAAAATCGAGTACCCGTACCAAAGCACGCTTGTTCAGTATTATTCGACTGGTCGTTGTGAGTGCTTGTCAGTACACACATACTTAGAAAATGTCGCATTTAGGTGTGCTTCGGAAACGGCGTATTTCGTATAAATTAGAAAACCTGATTGTGAGTATGCCAGATTTAGAATACAAAGGCGATAGAATTAAATGTGTAAAGTGCGACAGCTATTTGACGTGTACCAGCTGGTGAAAGTGTGAACGCCACCTAAAAACTATAAAACACTGTTCTACAATCTGTGGCAAACGATACAGCGAACAATTAATATTTGATATAAGTGTTTGTTTTATTCTATGTAATGTACCGTTCACTTTACTAGGCCAACAAGCATTTGTCTCTTTGTGGAGCAAGTATTCGGATTATACATTACCAAGTTAGACATCGTTAAGAAACTTTATGCTATCTGTTCATAATTATGTTGAATGAAGAATTAAAATAGAATTGAAAGATAAAAAATAGTAGTTGTGTGTGGACGAAACAACCGATCGGCAAAACATTCTATGATGAATGTGATGTTACATACAATAGAAGAGTTTGAACCGTCATCCCCAATCTTACTTGCTTCCAAAGGAGTTGCAAAATGTACGAGCGATTAAATTTTAAAAGTGGTGTTGAGGGCATTGAACAAATTTCAAGTTTGAAGCACCGAACTTTTAATGTTTGTGAGTGGTGGTGCCGCTAACATACCTTCCTCGGGCTTATCTCTTAAAGAAGAAAGCGGCAATTTGTTACATGAGACATGTAAAATCCTTGCTTTAAACCTTGTGGCGCATTGATCCCTAAATGTTATCCACGAGTAAATGCTGTAATAGCTCATACGAAGGTAGTATTTCGAAAGTCCCCAAAACGTACAAAAAGATTTCAGGAACTGTGTCCCAAAGTGCTTGAACCACCACAGCCGATTACTACGGGTTGGGGAACATTGTTAAAGGCTGCGAATGTTTAGATTATGTAAAGACGGTAGTTTTACAATTCGATCCGAGACATGCCAAAGCTATCAAGAGAAGCTAAAAAATGTTTAAAAAATAATCAAATAAAATGTGATTTAGAAAGTATTCGCAAGAACTACTATGGACTAGCGGAGAGAATTCAGATTTTTTCACATTAAGACAAATTTGTGAAGGTGCATCGAAAGATCTATTACATTGTCACAAGGATCACTTTAAATTTGCAAATATAACATCACTCGATGTGGAACGGTCGTTTTTCGTCATTAAAAAATTTTTATTCCGCACGCTGTACTCATTTGATTGAAACATGTGTGGAAACATTTAATGATTCTAATATTTAATAGATGCCACCCAGTTTGTGACTTCGTGAAAACTTCTTAAAACGACGAAGTGTTTCAGTACGTTATATAATATATTTTTTATCATTATTCGCATCGCCTACGCTCACTCATGATGGTCACGATCATAAATGATGCGAGTACGTAAACGTTACCGAACATTCACCTTGATACGGCCGCTCGGCCCCTTCACGTTGTTCGCCACAATGCACTGTAACTTGTCCCACTTTGCCGCGACTACAAATATCGACAGACAAACGTGAAAGGTATTACAAAATAATGATGAAAATTCATTTGTCATTGGAGTTTGAACAAGTAAAAGAATGAACCACAATCTGTTGAAGATGTACCAGAAGATGAAGGCAATTCTGAAAATACTGCATGTGGTCCTGAAGAAGGAGGCAGTGCTATTGATTTTAATTGCAAAATTCTAAATTGAAACTGTAGAATACTGAAAAGTGGTAAAACAAAGCGACATTCTATCAAAAGTGTGAAAAAAATACAAAGGAGGTGAAACGCTATAATAGTTATAACTACAGACCGGATTATATGCAAAGTGCAAAACTTTAATTTAATTTATTTATTATATTTTATGTCTATATGTAGATGTATTACACTGATTACATTCATTAGCGTTAATTAACTTTAATCAGTGTAAGAAATTTACAAATAGACGTAAATTATAAGAAATAAATTGAATTAAATTTTTCCACTTTGCTTATAATCCGGTCTTTAGTTATAACAGTTATAGGGAAGAATTATATATTAACAAAGGGAAAACACATACGAATAAATAACGTTTTATTACAGAATGCGTAGTTACAAAATTTCAAAATAGTAGCGTTGACAATGGAAAAATAATTCATAACATAGATCTACTTGGCATGAAAAAATAAAGACAATAAATTATGTGTCTACATTCTCATACTTTAAATAAATTGTAAAAACACTGAGCAGTGGCTGTGCACCTTGTATATCCACGTTACCCAACTGGCTTTTAGGAATGCACTATCTCTATTCGAACTTCGTAATTTTAAAAAGGTACCTTTCAGAATGCGAACCGCATTTGTTCATGAAACATCGGGGAATACAAACATAGCGGAACCCGAAAACCGGCAATGGCAACCCGCTGTGAAACGGTATAACGGCTCGGTGGTCCAGTGGTAAAGCAGCCAAACACTTGAATTTGGCAATTCAGGTGCCGTGAGTTCGAAACCAACACCCGACAAATACAGTAGCTTTCTGGACGACTTGGCCTCTGAGATCGCTCTCGACTCAACATTCGCCGTTGGGAAAATAATTAATGGTCCTTCACCCTTTACGGCGAAGGGATGTAGTAACAAAGCCATCGAACACTTTATCACACCCTAAGGCTCCTGCGGTTGTGACAAACTAAAATAGCTTATAACCCCGTTGGACCGCCAATCAACATTGAAAAAAATCCTGAGACACTATTTAACTATATTCTGGATTGGTTAAAAACTGTTTTAAGGTTCAAAATATCACATGAGTTAATTTGGCACTAATGTTCTTTAATAAAAATGTTTTGTGCTGATTTATTGTCTGGTGAATGTTACTGGTGTTAATCAAGTCTAATTCTGTGAAGAAATAAATTTTAAATTTTGTCCTTCTCAATGTCTGTTTAACCTTCTTTCATTTTTTTATACAATTGTAAAGAATAATAATACTGATAACAGTAGGCATTCTTTAATAAAAATATTTTTTAAATGCATTTTGTTTTTATGAATTTTGTAAAAGTTAATGAGGAAAGGTAGCAATAAATGTGATATTGCTTCTTTAATTTTGAAACACTGTCCTGTACCATACCCGTGAAAAATGTATATATACTAGCAAGACCCAAATATAAAAATCTTTTTATTGGTCGTGAATTACTTGCTTCAATATACATATATTTTTTTCATATTGAATTGCTTATTTGCTGTTCAATACCAATCTGGAATCAGGTTTGTAAACTACGTTTTTCTTAATTTTATTTATCTTTCCAGATACACATACAACAAAGAGGAGGTAAAAAACATTTAACCAGTCCGAAGTCTGATTTGCATTCTGTAAAAAGAAGCGAATGATGGCATTAAAACTCAAAAAAGAAATTAGCAAAAATATTCAAATTCTGCATGAAAGTGCCTGAAGCAAGCGATTAAAAATTACGAGTTACAACTCCTGAAGTACATATTTTAATATTCAATTCATTTAACCAAACCATCTTCTACGATAAGTGACATCCTTTTACTGAAAATGTTATCTGGGACAGCATATATATAAATACTTTTTGCTCTATATATTTCTAAATTTACTTATTAACTTCCTATGATCATTTTTTGCATCGCTACTATGATTCCTTTAAGAACACAAAGTAGTAGTTTAGAACAAAATATTTAATCATTATACCAACAAGATAGAAGTATTGAAGTGCTTTACAGTGTTATTAAGTACTTAAGGGTCAATTTCACTATTTTCTATTAAAAATTAACTAATAATTGAACAAAACTTCTTGACTTTAAACTTCATTCACGAATGTAAAAATTGTTTCATCATTAAACATTTAATGTGCTTTTTATGGTCTCAAATCAAGTTTAAACTGATAAAAGAGCAAAAAGTTCTATCTAAGTAGCAATTAACCTTTTTAACTTAAAATGATATAGTGGAACCTAAAAGTTAAAACATAGTATGTCATTCAATTGCACAAAACTGGATACATGAACAGATAATCACATACATATCACATAAGAATTTTAAATCGAAAAAAGTGCAACAAAAAACTTACCTTTAAGATGCGTAAGCAACCCCTGCCAATTCCTTCATTTACTGCATTTTCATTGTGTTTTAACATAAAAGAAATATCATTTTCAAGGATTTTTTCAAAGTTCACTTTCATTGCTAAAAATAAGCAAAGATGAAAGTATATTCACAAAGTAATGTTACACTATACCTTGGAAAAACAATTCTGGATCTTTTGTAACATGTCCTTTTTCCACAAGCATATCAATTATATTTATATTAGTTTCATTGATTGTTAAATATAATGAACCGCATAAAACATTATCATAAACATTCTCTACATGAAAGGTAGCCAAATTACCATTTTGAATATAATCCTTAACAACTTTAATAGTTCCTTCACTGAAATGTATTTGTTTTTGATAAATGCATCGATTTTGCTCAACATCCAGAACCTAAAAAGAGTATATCAAATTAATGTATTAATATTTAAAAATGAAATATACACTCTTCAATGGAATTGTATTATACAGGCATGCTGATTGTGCAATAGCTGGTTGTCGCATAAATTCTTTTGGCAGTTCATATACAACTTCTGCTACTAAATTCTTTCCATAATCTATTAACCAGCCCTCATATTTATTCAAATCGTTATTAAAACTTTTGATCAGAATTCGTTTCCATATCTGCTTATCTTCAACTAAAGCTAGTTTTTCAGTTATGTGAGCTTCTTTAAAAGAATTTCTCCGCTCTTGTAGCAGTTCTTCTAGCTTCCTCCTGTCTTCTTTATCATTCTCGTATATAATCCAAAATATATGCGGATTTATGAAGGTAGCAATTTCAACCAATCCATCCATATTATAATACGATCATGAGCTTAAATTGCAAATTTTATAGCACTAACATAACCTTTAAAAGATACAAACCATAAAAAAACCTGCGCAAATAAAAAGACCTCAAAACTGCTGAGCAGGATAAAACATAGATTGGCCAACTCAATAAAAATCTGTGACGGTGGTGGGGAGTTACCTCTGGTCTCAACTCATAGAGGCGCAAATCGGAAAAGGCGCGTAATTTGAAGTTATATCTAATAGATACTTGTGTTTTTGATAATTGAAAATGGAATATGTTTATTGTTGTAAACGCAAATGTTACACCAAAAATGTGATACATTAGCGTTTATAACAATAAGCACCTTCCAGTTTCAAACAATTTTTAACTTTAAGAGGGCATGTCTAGAAATAAAAATAATTTAAAAAATGTAACTTGTGTTGTATTTGATACATGGGTATTATTTACATTGTTTGTTATATATATGTACATTCTAGCAAAACAAAAATACACAAAAACTACATGATCTTTTCGTTGATACTCTTGCGAACAATCTATTTATCATAAATGAAATATCCGAATGGCATTTCGTGAAATGGTGTATTGTTAGCAAAAAGAATAGGTATGCTACAATTATCAAGAATTTTACACATTGATATATATCTATATTGCAAAAAAACACTTTTAATAAGTGTTAGAGTATTATTATTATGTCAATAAAAGTAGATAGAAATTTGTAAATTATGAAACATAGAAAAGGAGACATTAAACGCAGACATTTTGTAGTTATTGCTTTCTATTTGGTATCTTAATTAGATTAATTAAACCAATAAATTAGGAAAAAGCTATTGGCTATTGGTTAGGCATAGAATGTATTACTATTACTGAAGATTCTTGCATTGGCATAGGGCCTTAAATAACCTAAACAGAATGGTTCCTTGTTTCCCTTGCGTTGTAATCTTTGTGATGTTTAGGCTAAAAATTTGAACCCTTTATCAGACATGTTGCTAAGGTCCACATTACCGGTGCAACCATAAATATATATGTATGTATATATATATATATATATATATATATATATATATATATATATATGGTCAATAGACTCGTCAGATTTCCGCTAAACAAGAGCAGGTACGACAAAGAATTAAGGCATATCAAAGATGTAGCGAGGTACAATGGTTTCTCTTCTATGGATGTCGACCGTATTTTAAGGAAGGTCCAATACAAACTACACATCAGAAATTCCACGACCTTGACATCAACAAACACCTGTAATAAGAAATTTATAACTCTTCCTTTTCATCCAACAGTAAAAGGGTTAAGTAAACGTGTCTTTTGTGTCAAAAAACAACTTAAAGAATCTCTTAGGGAATTACAAAGATAAACCGAAAATGATAAAAAGGTCTGGAATATACCAAATCGCATGCAATGATTGTGAGAAAGTTTATATTGGACAAACAAAAAGGAGAATCGAAACGAGGTTCAAATAACATATTAGACACTATCGTTTCGACAAACCAGAACTATCAAGCGTAGCAGAGCACATGGTAAAATCCGGACATAAGATTGATTTAAAAAATCTGACACTACTTAAAAACGTGAACTCGTATAGAGAATTAGACGCGTACGAAACGATATGTATGAAAAAGAACGGAAACTTATTGAACAGAGTACCACCCCCAATTGCACACTCGAGTTTGATGAATTTATTACCATAGGCCCTGTTAAAGATACGGTTCGCTTTCGGTCCATCCTTTCCCGAAAAAGGCATTAGACCACCGAGTAGATTGTAAATAGTCATATGCTTATTTCATAACGACTTTTCTCGCCTAATAGTTATGCAAGCATGTTATTACATTTTTTAAAACTCGATATTGCCTTGCTCTATGGCTACTCTAATCCAATCGAGATCATCACTGCGTCGTATATTTCCATATACCAGTTCGACAGGGATGCTGCTGATAACAACTTGGGAGTTAGACTCACGCGGGATCCTCCTAATCGGGCAAGGTCAAACTCGGCTTTAGTACGAGCGCCACTTACTGGGAGCAGCACTATCGCATGAAACTGCATTATATTTACGCCCAACTCTTGTCTTTCTTTCCCGTTACCTAAACTCCTATATTACCGATTGGAGACAAGTTTCAGCGCTGTCGAGAAATGGCTCCCGTACTAAGCATTATGGACGGGAATTTGAAAATCGTAAATAATATATTAATTAAATATCCAGTTTTTGTATTCTTTGGAGTAAGCTTGCAGTCAAAAACATATGTATCAAACAAGACATTTATAAAATGTAACTTGGTACACTCCATTTATTACAAGCATATTTCAAAGAATACAAAATAAATATCACAATTCTAATAGGTAAGTTGCGGCATTTACAATATCAACAAAATAACAAAACATGTGTAAAAATAATTATGTGTATTATCTCTGATGTTAGTATCCGGTCAACGTTGGTTGGTGTCAGCTAGCGTTGCTAATGTATTTCTGCTATTGAATATCGATCTTGATCTGCGTCTTCGTCTATAATCTATCCCATCTAGGCATATTATTTGCTCAGAGCGTATGTGTTGTTGTTAATAGTTTTGGAGGAGAAGCTGTTCTACATCATTTTTCTAATCCACATCACGACTGGGCTTTATTTAAGCAGTCCATCATATACCACTAGTGATATTTCAAAAGATGAGAGCCCAAGGAAAAGTTTGACCAAAAAAACATTCATTGTCAGGTACTTTTACAAAGGTTAATTTCATGCTATTTATGTTTAATATCTATTAATGCTATTTTAGAACAACCATCAACTTCCTACCTACTAAATAAGAGAATGTTTCTAGAAAGCGAAGCAGTCTTTACCAGAGCATTTCTATTTCTCATATCCTATCAAATCAAATGCAGTTGGATATATTAACAACTGAGTGATTAAAAATACTATGCCTACCATTGAAAATTGTGAACACTTTAAACGAAATATTTTTATTAATATAGATTTAGCTTGACTGCGGTTGCCTAGATATGTTTGAGTAGTTGTAATCTTACTTATGTATATAATATATGCATGTTACTTTTTTCAATGGTATTACACAAAAAAGGATTTACTGAGAAAATGGAAACTTATGTACTCATTTTATAATTATAGTCATACAATCAAATTACAAAATTTAATTGTGGATAGCTTTGTTAAATTAATATTATCGGTATATATAAGGTAAATAAATAATCTGGTATTTGTACGAGGAAACATCTCTACAGATAGAACGCAAGAAGCAGCTAACAAAATACAGAAAAGGAATTTGAAAACATGATTATTTTGCTGTACATACTACATATATTACATAATACAATATAAATAAATCACTTGTTTGCTATTCCTTTTGTTTTCTATATAAGTATCTTGGTAGATAATCTTTTTTATAATGCTATTTCTTTAAGTTGTCATCACAAACTATGAATAAAATTCTATGAAAGCATTTAACCACGTTTTGAACTGGGTTTTATTGTAGTTTGTGATTACATCTAAAAGAAAATGGATCACTAATTACTATGTACAAAATATTAAACCATTTAAGTTTCGCGGTTAAACTGTTACTGATGTTTTGTCGCTAGATGGGTCAGAAACTTGCCTTACAAAATATGCATTGACATACGCACTCCTGGTGTTACCATAAAACTGCTCGAAACCAGGATGATGAACATGTCCGAATGTTAGCGTTTTATGTTGTCCTACATGTCTTTCTCGTAAATTGATTTTAGTAAAACCATGAGAAAGCTGTATTTACAGCATTTTCTTATCTTGGTGTTATTTTCTAGGCATTCTTTTAAATGTGTTTTAATGTGTGTACTTTATCATAATTATGTGATATGTCTTTTTTCTATGATATTTGTATGTAAAAATAATAAATTACTTGCTTCTTCGTCCTTGTAAGGGAATCTATGAAACATCCTTGCTTTTCAAGTATTCTTATAATACACAACAAACGCGGCACCACACTTATACGAGTCAATATTATGTAAATTTCACAGTTCAAAAGCGCACGAGAAAAATGTACTCACTCAATCATAGGTAACTCCAATCTGGAATCTACTGCCATTTTATTGTTTTCTGGTTATAATTACAAAATAGTCGACAATTAAATGGGAACGGGAGAGAGAGACAAGAGGATCACATAACTATACTGAAGTTTGATGCGATACTGCTGCTCCCAGTAAGTGGCGCTCGCACTAAAACAGAGTTTGACCTTGCCCTATTAAGAGGATACCGCATGTCCTTTATAATTGTCGACCATTGCTGTAATTATATCATAAAAACAATATAAAAGGCAGTAGATTCCAGTTTGAGTACATTTTTCTCATGTGCTCTTGAACTGTAAAATTTATATTATATTGATTCGTGTAAGTATGGTGCGCATGTGTTATGTATTATAAGAATACTTGAAAAGCCACGATCCTTCATAGATTCCCTTACCAGGACGAAGTGGTAAGTAATCTATTATTTTTACATTATAAATATCATAGAAAAAAGACATATTACATAATTATGATAAACTACACATTAGTTTACACTGTAATTCTGTAGTTCAATATCAACTGTTATTTGTTCCAAGGTGAATTATAAGACCTTTGAATTACACTAAACCATATATACAGTAGTAGTTAATAAGAAAGAAATTAGGGCTTGGTACTACACAAAATATAATATGTTGTAGGTGTACAACATATGAATAACTCGAATTAATTAAACTGAATTACATAGCATAATTCAGTAGAGGTTTATAAGAGGTACTGGCTGTGTCCCAACCATTCCAGTCATTACTCAAGGTTACTTCTAGAGTATGTGGGCCAAAGAACTCTTGTCGCATGAAGTATTCCTACCATTGATTTACCTGGTAAGATTAGTATATATATTTAAACAATTGCAATTTTTGTCTACTTTTTTTTGCATTTACAGGCCGAGTATTTCGTATATTACATGGCAAGAGGGCAGTTCTATTTTGCAGAGTTTCAGGCTACAACACACATTTTAATTATCGTTGTGCCAGATATATTTTTTCTACATTCCAACACAATAATCTTTCAAATTTTAATACACAAGAATTTACAAGGGATAACAGTAACAAAAAAATTTATAATTGCAAATACAATGACATAGGTGTAAAGAAAAATATTATAACCCGCATGATTATTCACTTAATAACGTATTTAGTTAGTCACGTATAAGTCTCCAATCAGTGATCACCGTTTCATCGTATCGTTACCGCTTGAATATCTACTGAAAGATATTTCACGTATTCGCTGCCAAATCACCGATCACGGCTTGCTGATATTTATCTTTCTGGGCGTGATCGGTGATATTCAAATCACGGTGAAAACTTCACCGACAGTGAAATATCGTCCACCACTACCAGTCATTACTCAAGGTGACTTTTAGAGTATGTGGGCCAAAGAACTCTTGTCGCATGAAGTATTCGTGTCAGTGATTTACCCGGTAAGATTAGTATATATATATATTTTTCAATAAAACAAAATAGTGAGAACAAATGACTAGTAACCAAAATACTTGTAATCAAAAAACACATTGAGAAATTACTATGTACCCAATAAATATCTTAACCAAAGCAAAAGAAGTATTACTATTTTTTTATAATAACCTTTATTGTTATGTTTGGAGGAATCATTTTTATTGGCGATTATCTCTAATATAATTCCCAATGAATTACCATCATAGTTGAAGTAAATGCTATCTGCAAATTTTAAGAACACATTGTACTACTTGCAGCTTTTAATGAAGATTCAACTTTGAAAAATTCAATTCTGAGCTGAGGTTAAAGACTAATTTATTGTAAGGGATATATTTAAGATTGTTGTACTTCTTGGAACAAGAAACTGTGTTACCGAGTGTAATACAATTATATATTTTTTAGTTATTTCTCGATTTAGGCCAAAATTTACTCTAATACAGAATATGTTATGAGTAAACACTCATTCATTCCTGCAGCTGAAGAACCAATCGAAATATTTTACTTGTTACAAGTACAATCTATGGGATTTATCTATACAAATGAAAATTGAAAAGAGATCCATTGTATATTAATCTGCAATCATTTCAGGTGAATTGAAGCAGCAGGACACTACTGTCGATCCTTTCTCCTCAGATATGAATATAAACTTGATTAACATCTTTTAAAGCAAGTAATTCCTGTAATTAATAAGAACAAGAAGAACAGAAGAAACAACGGCAGGTACTTAGAAATGCTAAATCCGCAATCCCTTGTAGAATTATGTCAGCCAGGTAATAACTTTAATTACATTTATTCTAGAGAATACACATAATTCTATTCTTTATTTACTCACCAGCACCCTCATTTACGTCAAATGCAAGAATTATCACGGAACAGGATCTACTGGAAATTATTGGATATTTTTGTTATTACCTTTGATTTTTGTTAGTAATGTACATAATTTTTAATTTGTTGTTATTTCTATTTGACTTTTATTTTTATATTTCCATTTGATATATTTACAATTTGTTTTAGTTTTACTATTTTCATTTAACTTTTATTTTTGTTACTTGGTTCCTTTATATATTTTAAATTGTTGCTGTTTGGATTATTCTTTTATGTAAACCAAATTATAAATATAGTTTGTAATAAAATTATTATTACATATATTTTGTTTTTTGTTGATATTGTAAATGCCGCAACTTAGCAAATTAGAATTGTGATATTTATTTTGTATTCTTTGAAATATGCTTGTAATCAATGGAATGTATCAAGTTACATTCTATAAATGCCTTGTTTGATACATATGTTTTTCATTGCAAGCTTATTTCAAAGAATACAAGACCTGGATATTTAATTATTATTTACGATTTTCAAATTCCCGACCATAATGCTTAGTAGAGGAGCCATATCCCGACAGCGCTGAAACTTGTCTCCAATCGGTAATATACGAGTTTCCAGCACGTTGTTAGATTAGCGGATTAGGAGATGTACGCGAATAGAACGGTCTAAGCGTGCACTGAGTAGAATCGACGGAACACGAATATGACCAAAGACAAGGCGAACAGCTTGGGCGCGACGCCGACTGAAATTTGAAAGGGAACGAAAAAAGATAACGGAAATATTATCCCTCAAACATTCATATATACTTTTAAACGTACGTGATGAAGGTTCACTTAGGGGTGCGGATAAAAGTCTGAAATTTTATACGTGTGCTTTTATGACAGTTTGCTACAACTTTCTCATTTAACATTTTTTTCTTATCTGTTCTACTTTTCGAGATCGTAAGGTAGATTCTACCTTTAGGTATTAGGAGTTAACTCGCTTAAGCGTGCGAGCAAATTTCTGAAAATTTATACGTGCACTGTCGGGACGATTTCCAATTACTTCTTCCCATAATTGTCTTACTATCATTTGTACTTTTCGAGATCGTAGGGTTGATTTGGTCTTTAGGTATTGCGGGTGTGGTTTCCTTAGGGATAGTATAGAAGTCCGACATTTTATACGCATGTTCTTGGGACAATTTGCTACAACCTTTTCCTTTAATACTTTGTCCTATCTTTTCTAGTATCTTGTAACTGTAGGTATTGTACAAGAGATAACAATATATAAATTGTTTATTGAAACGTATTTCTGTTCGGAAGACAAACTTTATTATATCAAGTGTCCCCAATTAGCTTTATCACGTACCTTTCAAAGTATTTATGAATACTTTATTTATTTATGGATGAGGGTTAAATGAGATTGCTTTCTTATTTTCTTTTTTCGTTCTCTTTCAAATTTCTGTCGGCGTCGTGCCTATACTAGGCAGCTCGCCGCGTCTTCGCTCACACTCGTGTTCGGTTGATTCTACTCAGTGCACTCCCAGACCGGTCTATTCGCGTGCATTTCTCAATGCAATACCCTAACCACAATTTTGCCTCAAATCTGAACGCAGCCCAAAAGTTTCAACAATTGTTCCTACTGGTTGTACTGTGGTGCCACCTACCAACTTTTACTATATTGCAGAACCATATGTCCAACCTGTCAAGTGTCATTACATTGTTATTACGATTGTTACCACATAAATATACGTTTTATCAGATCTGTCATTATGTTTTACCAATATGTGAAGTGAAAAGCATATTTATACTTCCACAGTGTATTTATTTTCTTTATTTGATGCATTATGGTTTAAATAAATAAATCAACTATAGATATGGGCTCCAGGATTAGGTAAGTATTTTGTAGTAATTTTTTTTGTTGTATTTGCGGAGGTTGTGACAACAACTTTTATCTTCCCCTTTTGAATGAAACTTTTATGGATATACGTATATACCTTGGAAAAACAAGACAAAGTACTGAATAAAAATGTACAGTACTGCGTTAGAAAATTAAGTGCAAGTTATATTTTACAAAGTTGTTTTGTTTGTTCACTGTATAGAGAAAATGTGCAGCACTTTTTTGAATGTTTCTGTGAAGTCGTTCCTCCTACAGAGAATAAGGAACCATGGATAATACAACAATACCCATATACATACAAAGATGAAGAAGTACTCAAATCAGTATCAAAATTTGCATATCCTTACAGATTCGAAAAGTTTGTATTAATTTGTACTTGTTTCATATTACTTTATATTCAAATTATAATTACAGTACGGTTATACAACATTATTCGTTTGTTCTTACGGATATAGAATCCAAATGGACATTTGGTTTCTGTAGACATGATCCCAGATCACAGACAGCAATAGTTGTTTTAAGTTATCTTCCTTGGCATCAAGCATTTTACAAGTATGTATTCAATATCATGTAAAATTAAAACAGAATTGTTAATAGATAATCAGAATTTTATTCTACCGGTATTGAATTTATTACACTTTAATTTTAACCAAAATTACAATTGGTAATAGAAGGAGTAACATTGTAGATATTGTTTATTTTTGATTTAAAAGAATATATGCTTTGCTATATGTTGTAGGTACTATATTTCATATTATTTTCCATCTTTCGCAGGAAAGTGCTTATTTTCCATAGCGTTGCTAACAGAATATTGAATTTATATTATTAACAATTGCTTTCAAACAAACAATCATTTATCTTGTTACGTACTTGTGACGTAATATTTGTTTGTTAATTTTCCAAGAAGTGATAATATAATGTAGTAAGAACTATATGAGAGTACACAATGTTAATTTTTAAATGCGAATCGAAGCGACGTTGGCGGTAGGCAGCCAATTTAACAAGCAGTCTATAGTAGTGTTGCGTAATCATGAATTTCTTTTCACTGTTTTTCAATTTTTATTCCACGATGCAGATTTATGTTTCTGTTTTTTCTTTACTCAAAATGAATTATATGTAATTATAGCGTTGAACATAATTACAAGAAAAATTTACGTATAGATTTCAGAAGTGCCTGAAAGAGAATCACTTGAAAGAGAGGAGGAATACATCTTGGGATACTACTCATAATATGTATTCTCTGCGAAGGGTTCGTTTACAGTAACTGATTGTGTAACCTTGAGCTCTGTGCAGTAAACTAATACGTCCGGAATTAGGTAGTCGAGGAAATGGGATCCTTATTGATGAAGAATCGGAATGTCGCGTTTGTAACGCACTACGCACTATTGTAAATACCAAACAGAAATGCAGAAAGTATTCGCTACTTATTTCATGCAATTTATTACCTTCCTAAACTGCCTTTAAAATGCCAAAAGATTATTTAATACTACATACACATCTATAGTGCATAAATTAATACGTCAATGATATATATTTATATATATACACTACCGCCCAAAAGTGTTTAGGCACCTCTGTTTTCATGGATTATTCATATAGTATTATGTTTACCAAAAAAACATTGTAATAAAATGAAATACATATTTAAAATATAGTTCAGTAAGATAAACACCCATTATATCGCATAAGGTTTACTATCATTTACCTGCACTTGGTCGGATTATTATAAACTGTTGATTACGGTGCAATTACAATAACAATCCCTCTGAATTTACTGGGTAAATTTAGTCATCTGTTAGATTGTAGGTAATAATGTTTAAATTACCTTCCTAGAAGATTATAGTGAAATCTGTAACCTATGGTCAGTTGCAGTGTGGTATTTACTCTATTCACGTCGTGAGCGAAATATCGCGTGACAATTTTTTAAAATGCCTCCGCGAAGAGAAATTAGTACGGAAACACGTGCGCTTATAATAGCTTACCATAAAAGTGGCATAAGTAATCGACAAATTGCCAAAAAAATGAAAATACACCACGCTACGATTGACTATAACGTAAAAAAATATCGGGAAACTGGCAGTTTTCTTAATAAAAGACGGAGTGGAAGGCCAAAAGCGACAACATCTGCAGATGATCGCAGCAAGTTAAATAGACGCAAAACAGCCCCGGAAATCACCGCAGAATTAAATGTTGGTCGCCAAAAACTAGTCAGTGTTCCTACAGTCAAACGTCGCCTACAGAAAGCCGGGCTCCATGGACGTATTGCGATGAAAAAGCTATTACTACGCAAACAAAACAAGCAAAAGCGACTTAAATGGGCTCGTGAACACGAACACTGGACCATAGAAGAGTGGAACAACGTTGTATGGACGGATGAGTGCAAATTTGAGCTGTTCGGAACCCGAAGACGCATATTCGTGAGAAGATCTGTGAGTGAACGTGCCAGAGAAGAGTGTATTGCTGCTACCGCGAAGCATGGTGGAGGTGCTATCATCATTTGGGGCTGTTTTGCTGGCACTAGTGTAGGGGACATTATGAAAATTGACGGTATATTAAAAAAAAAGGCTACCGCGAAATTTTGGAGAACCACCTTCTGGAATTCGACTTTTGGATTAAAATTTTATCTTCCGGCAAGATAATGACCCAAAACATTCCTCTAAATTATGTAAAGACTATTTACGCCATTTAGAAGAGGAAGGAACTCTCAAAATTATGGAATGGCCTCCCCAGAGCCCCGACTTGAATCCAATCGAGTTACTATGGGAAGAACTAGATCGGGAAGTACGGAAATCGGCTCCGGTATCAGCTACTGACGTGTGGAACAAATTGCAATCGAGTTGGACCTCAATAACACAAGAAACTCTGGCAAAACTTATTGCGAGAATGCCTCGATTGTGTGCTGCAATTATTAAATCAAGAGGAGGTCACATAGATGAAAGCAAAATTTAAATTAAACGTTTTAATTTTCACATTTATTTAATATATTTTTATTCATGTTCGTGTATGTGTACATAGAAAATAAATATTATTAACATTTTTGCTGAGTTTTTATACATTTTTGCTGTCTGTGGGAGTGCCTAATTTGAGCGGTAGTGTATATATAAAATGTATATATATGTATGTATATTTCATCTTTTATTCTACATATTTATATGCATATATATGTATAGAAATACACCAATAGGTATATAAACATACGTATATGTATATTATGCCATATCTCCACAATTATGGAAAAGACGTCGACAATGTAGTAATAATTATTAAGAGATAAATAATCACAGAAATAAGGTAATAAAAGTCAATAATAGAGTCGTCAATTTTGAGCAAAGAAACATGGCTTCTCTTCCTTCATTCAACGAAAGTCACTTTAATGTTGTTCTTATGGAAAATTATGTTTTTTTTTAACAAACTCAAAAGGATTCTAAATAAAAGATGCAATAGACCTAATATGGTTCAAGTTAACATGTAATGGGAACGTAAAGAAAACAAAAAAAAAAGGAATGTGAAACATAAGTAATTGTATTTGAAAGATAGTCCTCCAAGTACAACATAATGAAATATGAATCCCTCCTTTGCGGAAAATAACATTCTCGTTGCGGTAAAGATATTTTAGTTGTTATGTCATGTTTGTATTGAAATTCAGCAGAAAAAAACAATCTATTATAGTTTGGAACATCTTTCATGGTCAATTGGAATAGTAGCAGTTTCGACGGCGATTGTAAATTGCAGCCGCGGTCGGGAATTTTGCGAAACATACCAACCACCGTAGACCGCAGCGGGGGCTTATTGCATATTGTATTTATCCCAACGCTACATTTTACAAATGCGACTATAGAATCCCTTTAAAAACCCGCCGCATATACGATATTTGGCAAGAGAATGAATGCAGAACCATCGCCGAGATACTCGTGTACCCCTTTTGCAAATCGCGCAAATAGAGAAATTAGCATGAAAATGAAATATATGTAGCTTCTTATAAATAATACTTCTAACTTGGAACGTGTGTAATCGATTGACACTCCTTTTAAAAGAAATTTCAATGCAGTAGTGTGTTTCTGACGGGGCACAGCCAAAGCTAATAATTCACGGTGAACAGTGATATAGTGTTAATACATCGAAGAAAATGCCAAGATTTATTGGACAACGCGATATAACTCCCGAACACAAGGGAAAGTTAATCGCACTTCTAGAAAGAAATGTACCCATTGCTGATATTACAGAGGAGCTCAACTTGTCCGTAAGTAGCATATATCTACTTTTCATATAAGAGTTCGATCGAATAGTATATTCCAAAACATTTTCTAATAATATCATACAAAACCAGAGAATTAATTCCTCGAAGAAATGAAATAATCAACTTACGTCCTTTAAATACATAAAAGTATATGCCAACGACATACATTTGGATTTTTGATTGTGGATATAATATTGTATTAAATTACTATCGAAAATTTAATTTATTAATTCTGTTTTCCTACATATTTATCAGGTACCGCAGGTATATTGGTGGATTTGCGGAAGACGAAGATGCGTTTGCTAGTGGACGCAAAGGGCGATGTGGAAGAAAACGTTCTCTGGACGAAAACGACATGACAAAGCTGTTACATTTTATCGAAAGTGAACCGTTCTCTTCCACCAACACAATTCGGGGAAGACTGCAGTTGAATTGCACACGTCAAACCGTCTGGAAAGCGCTAAGAAGCGCAAGTTACAGGTGCAGACGTCCAGTCCATAAAATGAAATTAACAGCGGGATATCTAGCTGTGAGGCTTGATTTTGCTCGAGCAAATTTAGATCGTAATTGGCGGTCTGTTATCTTTTGCGATGAGAAAGTTTTCTCGACAGATATCGGGTCTCGTGAACCACTTTACAAACTACCAAACACGAGGTATGAAGAACGAAATGTTCAAAAAAACAAGGCGGAGTGACCGGATTTGGGTGTCTGGGGCTGGATGTCGGCTGCCGGCCCGGGTGCGTTGGTAAGAGCGGGGACGAGGATGGATTCCAGTGAATACATTAACATCTTGGAAACCGCTATGGTGCCAAGTGTGTAAGCGTTATATGGCGATGAGTCGGTAATATTTGTGCAAGACAATAGTGCGGTGCACACGTCGCGTCTGGTTACCGAGTGGTTCGAAGCCCATCCTCAATTCACCCTTTTGGATTGGCCGGCAAAGTCTCCCGATCCGAATCCCATCGAAAATTTGTGGAGTTGCATTGTTAATCGATGGGATGATTTTCGTGGTGCGCAGTAAACTCCACTCACACAACACCGTGTTACCGACTGACGGTTGACAATGAGAGCCCGTGTGCTCTCGAAACGCTGCGTTCCGCATAATTAATAAATTTGTGTGAGTGGAGTTTACTGCTATACCTGTGAATTGTACATCCACACAGTCCTTGCAATCGTCACTACAATAGACTGCTTGTTAAATTGGCTGCCTACCTCCAACGTCGCTTCGATTCGCAATTAAAGATCAACAAAGTGTACGCAAGCTGTACATCGCTGTTGGCGTCTCATATTACGATTATCCAGTGAGGGAAGCTAGGATTGTACTACCTCCTCGTCGTTGACTTTGCTCAGATTGTGTCCGTGTAGTTTTCAGTATGTTACGTTTTTAGTTCTTAAAGAACATCTTTTTTTTTAATTTTATTGTTATTTTTAAAGAATTACTATATTTAAAAATGGCAATATGGTGCGCGAAGGAATACATAGTAGTAATGTATATTATTTATGCTTGTAGTTAACTTCTGTATTTTTGCAAATGTAATTGGTACATGAAAGAATTACATACGTGACGTATTTGTACTAATTAATTTTACTGTCAATATAATATGTTCCACTGCGGTTACACATGTCAGCAAAAGATTTTGCCACTAAAACTGCAAAACATGTAACTCTAGAATTAATTTATAACAATCTATCGTCCAAAACTTTGAAAGCAGCAACGGATTACACGAAAACTCAGATACTATAAAATTTTATTGTGATTATTAATGAAATTATGCAATATAAGTGACTGTCGTTAAATAAAAGTAAATTAATTCAAACATAATAATATTTATGCAGTATTTACCTCCTAAGATTATTTTCATCGATATGACCTCTTTTGGCTTTGATAACCGCTGCACAAATTTTAGGCATTCTTCAAAGCAATTTTTTGAGACAATCCGCATCAAATTGTTGATATGCGTTCTGTAAATATTCCCATAGGAGTTGGGTGTTCTGAGGTTATTGCTGTCTAGCCCTTCGATCAAGCTCATTCCATAAGAGCTCTATGAGGGATAAATATAGGCTTTAAGGAGGACAAACCATTAATTTTACTTAATTTCTTGATGCTTTCTCCTCTAAAAAGTTTTTACAGATTCGAGTCATATGTTTGGGGTCATTATCATGCTGGAACACAAACAGCTCTCCAACAAGACGGCTTCCACATGGGATAACATGATTTTGGAAAATATCAAACTACTCTTCTTTCCGCATTGTATCACTAATTTTCACTAAATCACTCGTAGTTGTTCAAGCAAAACAACTCCAAGCCATAAACTGAAATTTGGACCGGTCGATCCATAAGACTGCGTTCCAATCATCTGGTGAGCAGTTTACATGCTCTCTTACCCATGTTATTTGTTTCTCTTTATGTACGCATTTTAAAAACGATTTTTTGCGGCTGGTGCATTCCCTTAAACCTGCAACCAATAATCGCCTCTTCACAGAAACATTGTATCTTAATGCGCGTTGCGATATCCGAAGCCGTTCGACGTCGATCTCATTTCGATGTCGTTAGTATGAATCTATTTTCAGCTCCAGAAGTCACCCATGCCCGCCCGCTTTGTCTTCTATGATGATTCTGTCCTGTCTCTCCTACGGGCCAATGTGTAATGCACACGTTTCGGTGAAATCCCTAACCGTAGAGCAATTTCTCTCGGTATATTTTTCGTCGCGAAGAGTACAAATACTTATTCTATAGTCAACTGTCTGAGTTGTGACATTTCTATGCTGAGTACTTTACCCAATTATTACAACTGCACACTGGTTTCAAAAAATTAATTCCGCACAGGAAAGCGATAAGACACTAAGGATTAATGCCTTTACGACATGCACTAAACGATTATCGAAGTAGTGCTAAACCGTTTGATGGAAAGTAATTGCTGCAGGTATTTTACCCCATCCTCCTCAAACAATAGTCGTATTCTTCATCGTGCTCAATATTTTTTGATTTCAACCATATCTGCATATCGGGTTTTCTAGATGTTATTGTGGGAATTTTTCAATTCTTCGACTGTGATATGTAGCGTTGTCCATAACAATAACAGCATTGTCTGGCAATACTGTCAATATTTGATGAAACCATCTTTCAAACACCTCGGCATTCATTTCTTCATTGTAATTTGTTGTATTTTTACCTTCGAAGTTTTCTTTAGTGGGGCAATATGTTCTTGCTCCTTGTATTTTTTTATGGTACGATAGGCAGTAGATTGCGCCCCTCCTAAAAATAAGATAAGATCATAATATGTACAACGATGGTAATGTAATATAACACCAACCTATCATGCTTGATATTCTTGCAACAATAGCAGTAATTCTATCTTATCAGTTCGAAGTTTTTTGAATATATTTTGCTTCTCTATCAAAGATAGATGTTCTAAGCTCAGATATTTCCCTTTCTCGGCGGAGATATTTGGCTTCCAGTAGTAGCTGTTACTTCCCCCATATCCACGAAAAAACGCTGTGAAAATGTTTTATACGGAAAATATGTCAGCCAATTAGTTCTCAAAATAACTTTTTTTATTACAATAACGCGAATTTAGAGAGAGAACTGAATACAAACACACTCAGAAAAATACTCAATCTAAACATCAATCAGCTGTTGTAACAATATGGCGGTCGGCAATATATCGAATATCGCTAGTGTAATTTTGGCCGAAACCTGACCAACAGTTAGCCTTCTTTTTGGCGCTTCAATTCAAAAACACTCCTAATTAAAAAATAGAGTATAGTCACCTAATTTCTGCATGCAAAAATAAAGAGTGAACAGAGTGTACAATTAGATATTCATCAATTAAGTAAAAAAACAGTTTATTTACGTTGCAATAAATAAGGTGATATGAATTTTGTTATAATTTCAAACAAGATATTCGGGAAACGGGGAAGAAGCATTTTAATAGATACATACGTGTTAAATCAGAAATTACACATTTAAACATGTTTTATTTGTTCATTGAAGTATATAAAACAAAATGCAAAAATATAACGAAAAGTACCAACATTCATACATCACATAATAGGTAACATTTATAATAGAAAGAAAAAAACAGTTAGTAGTCAGCATCTACATAAGAATCAAATACTTGAGCTTAAATCACCATCACCAAGTAGTATAATAAATTTATCCACTACTATGTCCAATACCTTTTCTCTTTCATACCACTCTGATGAGTTTTTCGGTATGGATTTTGCAATTATTCCAAATTGCCTGTGCACACTGATCTAGTGCTTCTTTCCACATTGCGCGAACTTGTCCGTCTCCATATCTATCCTTGCCAATATTTTTGTCGTAATAACTTTTCGCATGGGCCCATATCAATTAATGGCATCAAATTGACAGTGATCGGGTGGTATTCGTAATACCCTGTGTCCCTTTTACTTTAAAATTTCACGTATTTGATATTTCTTTTACGTTTGGTGTTGTTTAGCTAACGATAGTAGCTCACCTCTAAATGGTAGTCGATCAAATGGAAAGTTACATCTGCTTAAATATGCATCAATAATCAGCCTTTTCCAAAGAAGATGAAGGCATTTTTTTCAACTAACATCGAGTGGTATGAGACATACTGTTTAAGTGCATTCTTGGATGACTATTCACTTAATTGCATTCGCATGCACCCAGTTGAGCGCTGCAGGATGCACTGCACAGAGAAGGTAGCTAGATGACCTAAACGCGCTGCGGCACTTTCTTATTGTCTTAATCGCCCACAAAACCTTCTGAACTAGAAAAAGGTCCAAAAATTCTAAGCTAAGGTTTATCTAAAAGCCTCGTACTACAGGAGTTTTTTCCTACTATGTTATAGTTCGCAGCGCTTCTGCGCTTGTTGTGCAGTAATAAAAGTAATAATGGTATTTAAGCGCAGGTAACTATATGAGCAATATGAAAATTATTCTTTATTGTTTATAAAAGCTGATGACTTCATCCTGGATTTTTAATGAAGACCATTTAGCTTGCCGGCGTATCTCCTAACATTCCACCTCCAATTTACTTTGAAACAAACGAAGCAAACAAATACATAGCGCATACATATAGAAAGAGCTATTTGCCGAATTAAATCATTGAATATTTTAAATTTCACGCCACATATTTTACTACCGCATGCTGATCTTGTATGTAATGTAACACGCGTTCAAATAAATTTTACCTCAAAGTAGTTATTGAAACTCTTAATACAAAGTTTGTGCGGTATAAGCCATTTGAATATCAAAATCGAAAATTTTTAACTCAATGAAATACATATGTTTATTTGCAACAAACAAGTAGAAATAAGATTCAATCGTGAATGATTTGTTTTGTATAGTAAAAACCATTTTAAATTACAATACAATGTTAACAAGTACCTGTCAACTATACATCAGAACGAATACTCTATGACATTGACAATTAATCTAATTGACAATAGTACAAGTTACGACAAAAGTTTTCATTGGAATGGGCTACTAGAGGTAAAGTTTATTTGAGCGCTTTATAGCAACAATTGATATAATGAATAATATACTTTAAACAGTGGGGTAAAGGGATGTCTGTGCGTGGGAAACTTATATCACATGTTTTTTATTTACTTATTGTATAATAAATGTTATATATTATATCAAATCTCTAGCAGAAGTTACTCAAATCAAGAAAGTAATAGCTACGAGGGGAGGTCCAAAAGTTCGTGGAATGAAAGGGTTTTAAATAAAATAAACCAATAAATCTATTTTTCCTTTTCAATATAATCATCCTTAAGCACAATACATTTATTAGATCTATGAATTAATTTTTCTATACCATCATAAAAATATTTTTTATCTTTCGCCTCAAAACGGAGCCAAAATTGCCTCCTTTACCTCATTGTCGTCCGAAAAAATTGGGGAACAAATAAAAATCACTAGGTGCCAGATCTGGACTGTAGGGTGGATGGACTATTGATTGAAAGCCATGCTTGTGCAGAGCAGCCATTGTAACTTTGCTCTTGTGAACCGGCGCATTGTCTTGCAAGAGCAACACACCCTTGGTCAATTTTCCTCGACGTTTTTTCTTGATGGCCTCCTTTAATTTTTCTAATATCGCTGCGTAATTTTCTCCGGTTATGCTCCTACCTTTTTCTTTGTAATCAATCAATAATATCCCCTCACAATCCCAGAAAACAGTAGCCATCAACTTTCCAGCCGATTCTGACACTTTGAATTTCTTTGGCGGTGGTGTCCCCTTTTTATGCCATTGCACGGACTCCTGTTTGGACTCAGGCTCAAAGTGATGAACCCATGTTTCATCTCCGGTAACAATCCGCTCCAAAATCTGTGCAGGTTTGTCTCCTCACAACTCCAAAAATTATTTGGACGCACAGACGCGCTGCTGTTTCTGCAGCGGCGTGAGCATTCTCGGTACCCATCTTGCACTAACTTTTGTCATACCCAGGTGGTCATGTAGGATACGCAAAATGGTAGTATCTGATACTCCAACTAATGCAGGTAATTGTTTTTTCTTAAAACGGGCATCTTGCAGTAGAAGTTTTTGCATTTTTTTATTTATTATTTCGGTAAGAGCAATTAAATAAAATTAGTCGATTATATTTTCGTTTCTTAGAACCTACAGCCGTATACTTTAATAACTTTATGTTGTCTACTGCAGCAAAAAAATTAGCGATACTCCATTTATACATATGTATATTTACCAACTGAATACTAAAGCTGATTATCTAATAACATTTTTGAAAAAATTAAACCGACATACTTGTAGCGTTGCTTTAATCGTAAGTGTTTTAGATTTTTAGATAACATAGCAGTATTAATGCACAGCAGGGACACTGAAAGTCTGAATGAGTTCCTATCTTCTGTGTACAAAATGAAGCTTACAGGACCAGGTAAAAAGTTCGTGGTGCCCTTTAACAAGGGAGAAAACGTAAGTAACCCTCAGTAAAGTATGCGATCTTTGTTTTTTTTAATTACGTAGTTTAAAATTTAAAACGAACATTCTCTATATATGCCTTAGTACTTTTGTATTCGGGTTGATTTGGGATTATGTTACACTACCGCTTTTAGTCAGTGTTCTATGATACTGCCTAGAGTTATCTTCAAATACTGTTTTAGTTTGTGATGTAAACGGTGAAGTACGTACTTTTGTAATGTGTGCAATGGGCCAAGAAGCTTCAGGTATGTATGTTTTAGATAAGTATTTTCTGTTGTATAGTATTAGCATATTCCTGTAAGTAATAAAACTAATGTAAGATATAGTATTTTTCTTTAATTTTGAACTTTGAAAAGATTTTTATAAATTTGTATAAATATTATTTCTTGGAAATTTTTGGAAGACATATCTCTACCATAATACTTTCTATTGTAACAGGGATCACTTACCCAAATTTGCCTATTTTTATAAAATAATTCTCTTAGTTAACATCTATCTAATATTTACATTGTATCCTTTTTCAGTTTTAACTTACAGAGATTTAATAGATGCTATTCCTAAAAGTGGGAAGAAGAATGTCCTATTGGTTATAAGACAGTTAACTGATTACACAAAATCAAAAGCTTAATTGAAAAATCTTAGTGAGGCACAAGAAAGAGATTTTAAAAAGAAGTTAAACCTGTTTTACCTCAATTTTAAACAAAAATGGCAAAACGTAATAGAGACGGAACCATTGTTTTCAAAAAGGTTAGAGAATGGTCAAACCAAGATTTTGAGTTAACAACTTCTTTAATGAATAAAAGAAAATTTAATCCAGGAAGACCTGGGACAGCTGGGTTTAATGATATTTCAGTTCGCACGGAAGAAAGACGAACAGAATCATTGCGTAAAAATATTTAATCAAAGAACCAACGCAAACAACGCCAACCGGAGGAAAGAAAATTTGGACGAAATACAGCAGCCCTTCTGTATTTTCAAATTCAGTGTAGATGAAGCTCTGTCTTTATTTGTGGAAGCTAATTACACAAAATCTCAATATAATTCGTTACGAAGAGCGATGATGGAAACGATATGGATGTCTTCCCGTCATATCATCATTTAAGAAACGCTAAAAGACGTTATCCTGACGAAGAGTCTATATGTATAACAAAACTGGGTGTTGAAATAAAACTGCATTCGTTGCTGAACCGTATCGCAGAAAGGCTTTACTTATTGCGAGATGCCGTTGCTCAAAATATTGAGGAAAAATATCAAGAGGACCTGGGTCTTATTTCTAAGTGGGCATGTAATGATGACTTTGGCCAAAATACATTTAAACAAAAATTTGTTCGTGCAGATGCAAGTGATAGTAATCTTTTTATGACAGCAATTGTTCCTTTAAAATTAATAAACCGAGATAACAAATTAATCGTGTGGAAAAGTCTTCTGCTCGGTATTGCAGACCTCTAAACTTTTACTTTGAAAAAGAAAGAAACGAGTTTGCAAATAAAATTATGAAAAGTGTTTAGTGTCAAATTAATAATTTGTGTTCTTCAATTATCGTAGTAAACAATGTAGCTGTAAACTCATGAATTATATTTTGCGATGATTAATAGGAAAATGTGTAATACCTGTGGAGCATCGCTAAAAGAGATTCATTGTTTCAGATATGTTTTGAACATATCCTACAGGCTAGTTATTAAAAAAATGCACAGTGTGAGGGCAAGCCGGCAAGGATCTATTAGCTGCAAGGAAGGCTAATATTCAAGACAATTTTAGAAAAACAATGGGATTATTGGTGGATGTTCCAAAAGTTGGAGGAAATAATACAACAAATGACGATAATAGTCCTCGTCGATTTTTTAAGAACACGATACCTTTATCAAACATTGTACGAATTTGTAAAAGTATTATTAAAAGAATGTATATAATTCTTCAAGCAATCTGAAGTGGTTTTGATTTGGATCCAGAAAAATTTCATGATTATGCAAAAAATACTACTAAAATGTCAATAACAGTTTATCCTTGGTACTTTATGCCTGTATCACAAAACTCAAATTCATGGAAGTTAAATAATTAAATCGCTTATGATTTTCATCATAAAATGCGCAAGAAAGCAGATTTAAAGTTTTCAAGAATTACAGATTAGCAAACAGTAGTAGAAAAATTGTTCGTTTAACGAACAATATAGATTTACTTAAGATATTACCGATGTCATCTGACGCTAATATTACAGGGTTAAGAAAATTACCTACAAAAAAAAAAAGAATACATTAGGAAGCGAGGTATTAGCTTTGCTTAAATCTCCTGAAATTTCACCCTATTAGTCCTTCGGAGAGTGACAGTAACAATGATAGTGGCAATAACAATAAATGTGACACAGGTAGTACGGTTTCTGGCAACAATTAATATTTAATGTGTCCATAAATTAATTATTTTATTTACTGTCATATAGAATTATTATATTATAATAAAAAGAAATAACTTTGAAAATACACTACTTTCTTCGAATCTATCTTCATTAAATTAACAAAAATAAATTTTTAATTCATTCAAAATATATCATTACATACTGAAGTGATTTTTCTTATATAGCAATACTATCGCCCTAATATATTAATCACCCACTGTACGCGCCCGTAAAACGCTGCATAGCGACTAAGTTCCCAAGAACGCGGCTAGCGATTGGAATACCCCCACTTCTCACTCAACGATTATGTTCGCGCCGTGAACCAAACAAATTGAAAAAGACTTTTGGGACTCTATAAAATTTTACCGTAATAACGAGATTTTAGCTATCTTCCAGATTACGCGAAAAATCTCTTTGGGATCCCAGATACCAACCAATTCAAAATATAGAAAATTAAAATTATTTTATATAGCTCACTTTCGATATGCTCTACTCCGACGGTATAAAAGTTATGGTGAGGAGCTATTAATTTTGAATACACTGTTGTGTTTTATAACTTTGGTTTACAGAAAAATAAAATCTGCATTTTGCAATATTATTGCGTGAATATAAACCATACTTGTTAGAAGTACGAAATGTATGGATAATTTTAAAATCTGAAGCTCTTGCATTAACAAAGAAACATAAATGATTCTCTTTCTTTTTTAGGTATTTTCTGTAGATTGCCCTCATCCAATCGCCCATCTACTTCCTAGCATACCAGAAAACGTAAGTAAAGCATTTATTTTACTGTGTTTGGTATAAGTTTACTATAAGCGAAGACCGGCAAAATGAAAAGTCAGATTTTTGCTGAAACTTTAAGGACTAAAAGAGTCCCAAAAATAACATTTTTTGCAGCAGACTCTCGATTTCGGGGTACAGTCCATTCCAAAAGTTTGCAAAAATTTTATGTTTTTTTATCTCTGAAATTACAGGAGATAGAAATTCTTTGTAGAATATAATTTGAAGTATATTACATACGGTACAAATTATTTTCGAAAAGGATATATGACGGGGGACCGAGTATTCCATATACCAATTTTTGTTATATATTTTATTTATCAAAAATAAACTTGGTTTTACGTAGAAAACGGTGCCATATAACAAATTTAGACTGTCAAACATTAATGATATTAAAAAATAATAACAAAGTTTGATTGATATACAAGATAATTGCTACTATAAATACACTTCATAGAACAATAAAACGCATAAAACAATAAAAACTATTTCAAAAACATTTTTCCCGTGCAGTGAGCGCCCCAACGGGATTATTAACTTATTTCAGCTTGCTAACCGCAGAAGACTTAAGATGTAGGAATAGTGTGTGTGGCCTTGTTACTACATCCCGTCGCCGTAAAGGCTAAAGCGCCGTTAATTATTTTCAAAATGATGAACGGTGACTCGAGAACATCCCGAACCCGTCCGAAAAAGTACTGCCATTATATTTGACGAATGTTTCGCACACCTGGGTTTCAAATGCTAGCCTTCTAACCACTAGACCACCGAGCTAATAAATAATTACAATTAAATCCATAATCTAATGTTATACGAATTGATTATAGCTATTTATTGTAGATATCAAAGTATATGTTATTGATTATATATATATGTCTCGTCGGTTGTTTTCGCGGGTGTAAGATGTGTAGTAAACTTCTCGGCTATCTCGCGTCGTTGTTTTATCCTTACTAGGATAGTGGCTACGCTGACGTTTCAATGAAATCACATTCATTTTTTTCTTAAGCTTCTTCGAACGGTATCTGTCGCAGAACTGGTGCCAGTTGATGAATGTGATTTCATCTAAACGTCAGCGTAGCCACTATCCTAGTACGGATAAAACAACGACGCGAGATAGCCGAGAAGTTTACGACACATCTTAATGTATATATATATATATATATATATACATTATTGATTATATATATATATAATATATATAATAATAATAATATATAATAATATATAATATAATAATACCCTTTTACCCGTTGGGTGTTTGGTTAGATTAAATTTGCTTCCTCGCATTTCACAATTTTTTTCCAATCCTCTTTGTTCATTACAATTTTCGGAGCTTCATCCCAAGTTTTACATTTCTTATCAAAAATTTAGCCTATTTCTTTATTCCAGCTTACTTTTGGCCTCCCGGTTGTTCTTTTTTTCTGTATCTTTGCTTTCCGGACCCTCTTAACCGGAATTGTATTGCCCATCCTTTGTAGATGTCCCCACCAGGCTGTCTTTGTTCTACGTAACTTTCTATTGATTCAGTTTGTAGCTCTCTTCTGATCTGTTCATTTCTTATCCTGTTTCTTCTAGTCACATTTTTAACTCTTCTTAGATATCTCATCTCCAGGGCTTGGATCTTACTTTTTCCCTTACGATTGAATACCCAGGTTTCACATCCAAATGTGAGAACTGGTATGAATATTGTTCTGTAGACCATCGTTTTTGTTTGTTTTGTTACTTTTTTCTGTTTATAAATCCTGCGTAGTATACCCTGTTGGCCTCCTGTATTCTGTTATTAAGTTTTTCTTCTTGTCTTCCTGTCTCGTGTATTGTAATACCTAAGTATTGGACATCTCTAACTTGTTGTATTTCTGTTTCTCCAAGTTTAATGTGTTTCGTTTTCCTCTTTTGATATTTACCATAACTTTAGTTTTGTTTGTATTAATTTCCATTCCATAATCAGTGAGTGTGTTGTTCTAAACGTTTATGTTATGTTGGAGAGCCCTTTCATTTCCGGCTATCAATGCTACATCATCTGCCAATACACATTCTGCAATTTCTACGGTTTCCAAGTTGTCATGTCGAATATAAAAAGCGCTTGTTCTCCTCCTTGTCTCTAAAATTTCGTGTTATTCGTCAATGCATGGTAATCAGGCGCTTTATTGATGAAGGATAATGAAACGTTTACCATCGTAGCCCTCTGGCTTGCGAACGCTTTTCACAGAATCATCTTGCCAACATTTCTCTTTATTTTCTTTTGAATAAATCTAAGTCTCGTCCAAAACACTACTGGTCTTTGACTGGACTATTTGATAGTAAATTATCAACATACTAAAAGGAACACGTTTCGCATTAATGCAATATAATGTCTTAACTAGAGCACGTCTATTACCTTCTTTGCAAAATTTAAACCCAATGTCCTCCAAGAAAGTGGCTAACCATTGTCTAGTTAACCTTATAATATCCTTGGTCTGAAGCTCATCTTTCAAAGTTTCATGTTTTCCTAAAACAATAGTTTTGTCACAAATACAACAGTATTGTTACCATTATTATTACTATCACATATGTTACACATGTGACATTTTTACATGTTGTATTTTTCGGTAACTCACGTAAATCTTTCGATTTTGGCGTAGCACGAGATCTCCGCATAAACATTATCAGTCAGTATTAGAATGCATACCTCGTTAACAGCATTTATAGGTAACATGAGCTCTCCGTTTTGTTCTTCTCTCTCGAAATAATTCAAAACGTTTAGCACAAGTTCCTATGCATGCGAATTCAGACGTTTCCCAGGCATTATATGAAATGTTACCTCTATTTGGTAAATTGCCGGAATTTTTATAACTTACATATACACAATAGCACTCCAATCCGTACGGCTGAGTTTTGGAAAGGACAATTACTCTGCAAAATCGAAGAAAGAATAAAGATAAGTTCAAATGGAACGGAAAGAAGAAATAACACGCGTGAATATTCGATATCGATATTAAATTAAAGGATAGTTAGATTAATCAGCGATTTTTGCTTATGCCATCAAATAATGACGTGCATCTAACGATCGATTTACGAACTTTACTTCGACAATTTTACCAGCCATTTCTGCAAACGGATGGTTACTTTTGCTATTATTGTTTGTTTTAAAGGAATTTGAATCTCGAATTGCATAAGCATGGGTTAAACCTCTACATGTGTGTATTTCGACTTCTGCAAAACTCATTTCAAACCGAACAGTGTTCTTTTGTTTGATTCTTAGACTGGGCATTGTGTTCACGAACTTTGAAAAATTGACGGTAACAGATAAAACTATAAACGTTTTAAATACACCCAAAAAACAAGAATAACCTGTGGATGTTTGGTTTTAAATTTTGGGAAAATTTTATTACAACTGATATGTTAGTTATATTGATACTGCTGCATAATGTAGCATACCGAATTGCATATATATACTGCATGTAGAAGAAAGCAGTAAATTAATAAAAATATATAATTATGTTTCTCCGTTCTTCTTGGGTACTATTTTTTTCCTATGTGCACTTTTATTAGCACATATGCAAATTTATTTGCTTGCAATGCCTAATTGTTAATTATTATTATGAGCTATTGCTATACAACGTTTTCTATGTAAAATGAGATAGGATCTGATCAATATCAATTGTTTGTTCGTATTTCTCAAAATTTCTTGAAATATGTATTGTTGCAACTCATTTGACAAATAAACATGAATTAAACGTCTTTCCCATATTTCAAGACAGAGAGTAGATTACTTACATTCTGTTCAGCCAAACTGAACGATTATTGTATTCCTATTTAATAGGATGTATATTTAAGGTGTTTAGTATTATCAGTACAGAATGTAGACAAATAGTCTGTTCTCATTCAAATATTCGTAGAATTAGTATCATTGGGTATGTTTAAATTTTAGAATTAGTAGCAATCCCGGCAATGTCCCTATTGATCTTATCCTCGTATTCATTAACAAATTTCTCATTCTCATTTAGGGTATTATTGCTGGGGTTTTTAAATACAGTTATGATATTATCGGTAATTATCTAGAATGTTCATTATTGCAAGGGCATTCAGGTAGTTCTGTAATTACCGATAAGACAAACCAAGGCTTATGTAAACCAAACTCAACACAATTTGAATCGAGTACAACGTGAAGCTGCATCATAGAAGGTTATAGTGTTAGATACAATATTAAGAAACAGAGTACAGCGTGTAGCTGCATCAACGAAAGTTATAGGTGTTAGATACAATATTAAGAAACAGTATACGTGTATCTGCAAAGAAAGTCATAGTTATAGAAACAATCAAGTCATAGTTTTATACATACATTAAAAGCAGTGTGTGTCACGTGTATCTTCACCAAATCAAGATATAATTTTATATATAATATTTAGAAGTGAATAGAGTTTCAATTCGTCGTTGAGCGGGTTAACTAGTTATTCAGTGTATTAAGTGTACTTTGTAACTAACTGTAAATATAGTTTACATATTGTATTTACTAGTTTTATTAACAACGTGTTACAAAGAAAAATACAATCCTTCAAACCAGGAGGAGTTCAAACACATTCATTTATTATGTTCAATTTGTAAGAAATGCTTTCCTTACTTTTGCAATATATTTCACTCACAAATTTGTTCTACTGTTCTACTGAAAAGAAATAATCTTTATGTATAAACTAAACAAATTTTTAATTTCTTATCGTTATTACATACGAAAAACTTTAGAACAGTGAAACATGAATCTTTGGCGATTTATGACTGAATTTTTGAAAAAAATTACGCTGGGAGGACATTGATGCAAATTGGAAAAACGTTGACCTGGTAAAGATACCTAGCAAAATTTTTTGGTAGGTTTAAATCTGTCCCCTTAAGCATCAAAGGACCTATGTTAAAAACATTTATATCTCAACGAATTGAAATGAATAATACTATATGAAGGCCAGCAATCCTTGGAACTCCCAACTTTGGAACAAAAAATCGTTATCTTACAATGCGAGATAGATATGCATAAAACCTTTTCCACAAAATTTACGGCAAATGCTTAATTTGTTATGAACAACAATTGCAAATAAAAGGCTTTGCTCTTAATACATTTTTAAACAGAGCAAATACTTAACAGCGGCGAAAGTACCGGAAGTGTAAGCATACTCTTAAGACGCGCTAGAAGATTTAGGAACATATTTGCTACTAGCCATAAGTGCAGCTCTAGAAATATGGAAAACAAATTTGTGGAAAATTCCAGAAATACAACATAGAAGAGACCGTCATTAAAAATTCCAGAAATATCGAAAAGAAACTTGTAGAAGATTCTGGAAGCTTGGAAAAAAAACTTGCAGAAATTTGTAGAAGCACGGAAGAGAAACTGATAAAAGATTCTAGAAGTTCAGAGATAAAGTTCTATAGTAAAATGCCTTACCTGAGACAGCTGCGCCGGTAAATAGATGGATAGTTACAACTAAAGCACCTGCGCTATCTTTAGCTCTTCGCATCGACGCTTTGAAAGCATTTCTATTCTTTTGCGGAACGAAAGAATTGTTAAGGGCACCTTAGACAATTAGAAGACCGCTTCGGAAATAGCGCATGAATTGCTCACAGTTATGAAGCCGTTGTCAAAAGCTTACAGGAATATGAAACCGATATGTGCAATATTTAGTACGATCATGATCTTCCATTGACAAAAACGTGAATAAAATGGCTATTGACTTGGAATTTCATAGATTCAACGGTTACAGGCGTGTTGAAGGTGTCAGGTGGCTTAGGTCAACGATTGTCCCTTCCCGGCAACCCATTCTAGTTTTGCCGATGCTTTAATTTTCGTCTTGGGGCAGTGATTTTGTAGATACCTATTTCACTAAAATTCCAGCATGGTCTTTCTGGTCTTCTGAATTCTGTTTTCTCAAAAAGTTAATTTTTGTTCGTTGCAAATTTTCGAGTTGTCCACAAGGATCCGTCTCATACTCCTAAAGTGTTTCATGAGCTCACTTGTACTTCTGAAATTCTCCATAGATTTCTCCTTCATGTTTTTAGAACTTTCCATGTTTTTCCTCTATATTTTTAAACATATGACTAAATTTGTCAGCGTCGCTAAGTTCTTTAAATAAATGATTTTCCAGGTCCTCGCCTATTGTTTCTATGATGTTTTTCAATTGTTATTGTAGTTTGGCATTTTTTCTGCTTTCATGTTAACTTAATTCCTCCAATTTTTCTCTACTACCTTTAGATCTATCAATATGTACTGTTTTAGCGACCCCTGAGGTGATGGTAGCAAAACCCTTGTCGTTAGTAGGACTCGAAAGATCCTAGAATATATACAAAAAAAGGATTTTTACCGACGTAATAAACACTTTCCACGTTTAACTCATCGGCACTTCTGATCCGTTGTCTCCGTCTATAAGACTGTTAAAAAGGTAATCTATGGGTATCATCGGGTATTACTTTAAAACTGAAATTGAATATTGGTTAATACCTTTCGTAACCAACCAAAACAGAGGCTATTCCTGTGAATTATATGTCCATATTTAAATGAAGGTTTACATTATAAAACGTAAAATTAATTAAATATTTTTAACGACATCTTGACTTTGTTCTTTCACTATTCTTTCTTCTTTGCCGTATTTATTTTGACGAAAATATCACCTAACTCACACCTGACACCACTTATTACGTTCTTAGCGGATTTCAATTCAAACAGGTGATGTTTAAATAAAAATTATTTATTTAGAAAACTAATTTAACAATTAAATAACGAACTGTAAATACAAAAACACTAACGCTAAATGAATATTTATTTGTGTGAAATATTTACCTTTACCTTGTATTTATTTTATTTTCCTCGCTTTTATTACTTTTTGAATCAGTTGCTCTTCTCGATGTCTTCAGTGACCCTTTTAATTCTATCAGCCGTCCAATATTTTTTAATTACATCTTTCTCCACTCTATAAAAGATTTACAGCTGTTTGTTAAATCTTACTTCCATAATTTCTAAATATTATTTGTTGTTCTGTAGTTTCACGATTTCGTGGTTAGTATATATTTTATGTGTTCTAACCAGTACTTTGGATAAACTTCAAAACGGTGGCTATGCTTTAGGTTATGTTCCGTACAGTTCATTGGGGCAAACTCTAAAAGAAACGCAATATTATGCATTTGAATTACATTGTTGTTTGCAAAATACGTGAAAATGAATAGTCAGAGCGAGATAGATATTCTACCGTTTGCGTTTTGCTAGACAATTGCTGTTAAATATTGTTCAATCCAACTACATTATTGCAACCAAATTGCATTATTTTACCAGCTGTTTTGTAAAAGTGAAATAAACCAAATACAAATACAATACCTACACAATGCTTATCTGGTCTACATTCCTAAGGAAAATTTTCGGGTACCACGTTTGCTGCTCGAATTTACAAGTATGCCTTTGCGCAGTCATCGTATCGGAGTTGCTAAGATTTTAAGAAGAATTAGACTTTAGATTTTTGAAGGTGCTGAATTAAACATCACTCCTACTTTGCTAGTGACACTACCTTCTTCCATGTGGTTTCTTGTGGCATGCAATAACGTTTAATAATATTAATACATAACAACCCGCACATGTATGTAGGATACATAAAATATGGCCAGAGAATAGTGTTGATGTTGGTCTAAAACCTGAGCTACTAATAATAGCGACAGTAATGAGTATAATAAACTATCTAGCAGAATTTGTTGCAGAGGAATCTTACTGAATATTACAATGCAGTAGAAACTAACAACATGATGATAATATTCGCTTCAATGTTATACGAGAGACGTATTATCTTCACATCGAAAAGACTGACAAGACTTAGTGCATGCGTGCAATCCGCAAATGATCTTCTCTATCCGATGATATGGCAACACATTTTCATTCCTGTATTACCGATGGCCTTTAGTGATTACCTCCTTGCGCCGATGCCGTTTCTAATCGGAGTGCCAGATGAAGTATTCAAGGTAATATTAAACAAGTTGGAAAATATAAACACGTAACACCAAGATAAGAAAACGCTGTAAAAACAGCTTCCTCATGGTATTGCTGAAATCATTTACGAGAAAGACACGCGAAGAGACATAAAACGGTAACACACGGACATGTTTCTGCGTACCCGGCGTCATCAGCGTGGTTTCGAGCGGTTTAATGGTCAACACGTGTAATTCCCTCTATGCTTCTATCGCCATATCTAACCCTACAATGCCAGTAATTATTCCTGGCGCTAACTAATGCCAAAAGAATAAAACACTTGTCTGCAAAGTCAGACACACCGAAAAGAAGCGGGTACAGTTTCCCACCCTTCTCTCGTGCAATATGTGGATTGCTCCCCCTAGAGGGCGCAGCACAAAGACAGTGCAAGGGGAACCGCACATGTGAATGATTTCTCGGGCCTACCATGACGTATTTAAAAACACATCTAAACGAATGCCTAGTTCCTAATTCCTGGTATTGTAGGGTTAGATATGGCGATAGAAGCAGAGAGGAATTACATGTGTTGAGCATAAAACCGCTCGAAACCACGCTGATGACGCCGGGTAGGCAGAAACATGTCCGTGTGTTAGCGTTTTATGCCTCTTCACATGTCTTTCTCGTGAATGATTTCTCCAGTACCACGAGAAAGCTGTTTTTACAGCGTTTTCTTATCTTGGTGTTATTTTCTAGGCATTCTTTTAGATGTATTTTTATAAACACGTAATTTTCTTTTATCATTTCAGACTGTAAATAAGTGCGATATTGGAGACGTAGTGATATTGGATGCCGATAATAGTACGATAGAAACGCCCTTCGATGATGTTCATAATTTACCATCTGAAATTGTAAGTATATCAAATACAGTATAAAAAATTTTATCAAACAAAAAAATAGCGAAATCCAACGAAGCTATGTTATTATCCAGTCATTTACATATTTCAGTTTACTGGCCATTAAAATAGTTTTCTTAAAATATTGATCAAAATTTTATTACGGCAAATTAGATGAAATATTTTTAAGCTAGCATTCTGAAATAGGAATAATGCATACTTAATTACTTAACAGCTTGTTTTATTAACATGCCACATTTTCTTCATTAAGACGTTTGACATTTTATAACTTATTGTCCCTAATTGCGTAGAAGAAGTTCCACTAAATAATAATTCTCTTAGGACACCCTGCCATCCGCATGTAAATTTTATGCAGTTTGTTTGCGTTATACAAATTTTTCGATTTATTGTGAAAAGCGAAAAAGGATATAGAATTTTTTCCTGCTTAACAAGTAATCAGTCGTGTGATTGTTATGGCACAAATTAAAAAGCACGCGTATACATCAAAGGCCAGACCAACCCCACACATTACATTATATCGACATTAAAAGACTTGTTCTATGGTACCAAACATCATAAACAGGTTTACAAAATAGTTTTATTTGCCTGCAGGTGACATAATTGCACTATTAAAGAATACCATGCCTAAAGTATGTCTGCATTTAGGAAAGTACTTATGTTCTTTACAGTGACTGTTCCAATTTAAATATTTTACATCCATTTTGTGAAGTGATAATAGTTACAATAAATCGTGTTGGAAAATAATTTTACGGACGTAAAGGAGTTAATCGCGTCAATAGCATCTGATCAAACGACAGAATATGCGTCATCTAGAGTTTCATATTGACACTTTAATGTACAGCAATAACAAGAAATCTGTTATATACCTTGATAAAAGATATGTTCATTAAAGTTATTTTATATCAAAATATTAACAAACTGTGATTGTGATTATAGCAAAAAAAGTAGTTTGCTCAACGTAAATATTCAGGATAAAATTGCAAGGTTTTTTAATAATTGTAAAAATACATTACATAGATTTACTTAGAATGGGACAAGCATATCTTTGCACGTCGGCTGCAAAGACTCAGATTTTAACATTACATAACCAAGGAATATCGCAAAGCAAAATAGCAGATATTGTAGTCTGTTCAAAGAAAGTAGTTGAAAATGCATTAAAACCATCAAACGGTAAAGAAAATCGCAGATCGAAGAGAAAAACTACACCACAACCAAATAGAAGGATTGTTTATGTTTTGCGCGCAGATCCGTTTAAATCATCTAGAGACATTAACACCCAATTAACGTTAACTATTAGTGCACATACAATTCGCCGATGACTACAGGGAAACAACCTAAATGGAAGAGTCGTCAAAAAGTTACTGAGTACCAAAAATATAAAAAGTCGACTCAGATGTGCGAATGATTTAGAGTAGCACCCAAAGCATTAACAAATGGAAAAACAATTTTTAGAGCTTTGAAACCAAAATAAATATTATGAACTCCGATAGTAAACTATCTCAAAAGACCACCACGAACAGAATTGCTATTAAAATATACGAAAAAGACCATCAAACATGGCGATGGTAATATTAAGCTATGGGGTGCGCTTTTGTGGCCTGGAATTGATCCAATTTAGTGGTTCAAAGAGGATATGGACCAGAATGAGTATGTCAAAATGTAGTGCTCTTTTACGCGGAGGAAAAGATGCCGTTAAAATGGGTTCATCAGTAAGACAATGACCACAGGCATACTTCGCAGACAAAATAATTTTTTGAGGAAGAAGAAATAAATTTGTTATCCTTAGAACCTCCCGACTTAAATCCCAGAGAAAATCTATGGAAGGATTTAAAAAGCGCAGTCGGGAGATACAAAATAAAGAACAAGGCTGAATTGTGGGAGATAATCCAGAAAAAATGGTCTGACATTCCAACAGCAAGATGTCGACAGCTGTTTGATTATATGGCAAGGCGGTAAGCAGCTCTCATCTCTAACAAAAGACAACCAACTAAATATTAAAAGCATTAGTCACGAAGATGATTATTAATAGTATTCTGTTGTGGCTCTATTTTTATGTCCAACGGACACCAATCAATTTTTATCTTAGCATTTTTCATTGAAAAACACTATTTTACTTAACAAATCTTATATTTTCTTAATCATAAGTAGAGTAGATATATTTGACATTGTTTCTTTTTGTGTCAAATTCTATTCTTTTTTTTCCCAAAGAAAATTGTTATTTTCCTCAAAGTGGCTCTATACCTACTGAAAAAGGAAGATTTTTTATTAAAAAAATACGATAATTAATTAATTCCTAATTGCATTTTGTAAAATAGAATTAATTTGAATATTGGGCGCTTAATTTTAAACATACTGTTACGTTTTAAGCGGATCTCAATTCAAATAGACCATATTGTTTAAATAAAATAATTTATTCACAAACTAAAGTGGTTTAATAAAAATAAATAATGAACGATAAGAACTAACTACGAGTAAAAATACTAATACTAAATGAATATATATCTATTTGGAATATTTATCTTTACCCTGTGTTTATTCCTGGGAATGCCCAGGAGGAAGTCGTGAAATAGCCCATTGGCCGTATTTGTAGTAGTCAGCCGCTATTGTTCTCTAAACTTGTATCGAGAAAGTTCTCTTGCTTCCTGTACCTACACAGTTTGTAGCGCTTGCAAATAGTATGTTTGTTGCAATAATAGTTGTATTTTCTTTTGATGAACATACTTTTTTGTTAAAGCCCAAATTTCTGCTTCGATTTATTTTTCTTTTTCTAATGTTCACGATAGCACAAATACCCTACACTTGAAAGAGGTTCCTAATTAACAATTTATTTTTCATATTATGGCAATATTCCGTAATAACCATCGACGCCTTGCATTTCAATATTTTCTTCTACCTCTTACGAATATGCTTTCTATCCGTGATGTCATACAGCAATTCTATACGACTAATGATATTTTTAAACTAGATGGTATTATTAGCCTTCAAACTAGAATAGCAGATCTCCATCTCTCAGTACTTGATTTTAAGACTGAAAATTTTAGGTACTTGCTAGATAACAAAGATAAAAACCTAGTTTGTATTGTGATTGTTAAATGGCAAAAAAGGTAATACTCGCAACTCGCAACTATTTATTAGAATTATTAAAAATCTTTTCGGACACGTGGAAATTAGATTTCACTGCAGTACCTTATCACTTTTAATTTTAGAAAATAATATATTAAAAATTAACTAAATTATTCTTAATAAATCAGAAAGGATCATTTAGTTAATATTTTTTAACATTCACCGCAGAGAAATTATTACTGTAAGAATTCAGAGATTAAGAAATAATCGATATATTCTTTTAATTAGCATATATATTGATTATCAGTATTATTATTTAAAATATAAATAATAAATAAAGACAAATACCTATTATCGAATAAGTTTCTAAAGAAAGGTTTTCTTTGACTTCTTCCAACGTGTATTATTAATACTAAAGTGATTATTATAGGTAACATCTTTGAAAAAACAATTGAAAAATCGATCCGCGCTGCTGGGAGATGGTGTATCGAGAGCGTTTCTTAGAGCTCTAGTACAATTAATTGGTGGTTATAGAGATGCATTGTCCTTTGAGGATAAACCGAACTTTGATGAAGAAAAATTTATCGAAACAAGACCGTCTTCGTTACAACCATTTCTGAAGGAGATGCTTCAATTACAAATTTTTAGGCAGGTAAGATATTTATATTTTTACTAGTATTTTCTTTGTAAGTCAGGGTTAAACCCACCTAGCTTGTACTTATTACTAGTATCGGCAAAGTCGGGCAAGTTACAGTGCAGTGCGAACAACGTGGAGGGGCCGAGCGGCCGTATCAAGGCGAGTGTTCAGTAGCATTTACATATTCGTATCATTTATGATGGTAACCATCATGAGTGAGCATAGGCGATGCGGATAATGATAAAAAATATATTATATAACGTGGTAAAACACTTACTGTTTTAAGAAGTTTCCACAAAATGACAAACTGGGTAGCATCTATTAAATATTAGAATCATTAAATATGTTTCCATAATTGTTTCAGTCAGATGAGCACGGTGTGCGGAATAAATATTTTTTAATGACAAAAACGACCGTTCCACATCGAGTGATGTTATATTTGCAAATTTAAAGTAATCCCTGTGACAACTTAATGGATCTTTCAATGCACCTTCCCAAAATCGCCTTAGTATGAGAAAATCTGAGTCCTTGTCAATAACACTTTCAAATTTTCGTATTACACTTTCATTTATGCCTTCCGTAGTATATAGGTGTGAGTGAACATTATCCACAATTTGAACAGAATCCACAAACGACATCGAATCATTTTGTAATTTTTCAATTGCCTCCGCCAGGCCATTATAGTTCTTGCGAATACTTTCTAAATCACATTTTACCTGAGTATCTTCAAACATTTTCTAACTTTTTTTGATAGCTTTGGCGTGTCTCGGATCGAATTGTAAAACTACTTTCTTTACATCTCCCAAAATGTTCGCACTAATAAAACGCAGGTAGTCTAGGTACTTTGGGACAGAGTTCATGAAATTTTTTTGTACATTTCGGAGATTTTAGAAATAATACCTTCGTATGAGCTATTAAAGTATTTAGTCGTGGATAACGTTTATGGATCAATTGCGCCACAAGGTTTAAGCATGGAATTTACATGTGCGGCACAAGGAGAGCATGTTAGCGGCACCATCACTCACACACATTAAAAGTTGGGTTGTTGAAACTCAACACCACTTTTAACATTTTATCGCTAGTAAAATTTGCAACTCTCGTGGAAGCAAGTAAGATAGGGGATGACGGTTCAAACTCTTCCATTGCACGTACCATCACATTCACCACAGACTGTTTTTGCCGATGGGTTGTTTCGTTCACACATAACTACAATTTTTTATCTTTCAATTCTGCTTTAATTTTTCTTTCAACATAGTCTCGAACAGATGGCATAAAGTTTCTTAACGGTGTCCGACTTGGTATTGTATAATCCGAATACTTGCTCCAGAAAGAGACAAATGCTTGTTGGTCTAGTAAAGTGAATGGTACATTACCTAGAATAAAACAAACACCTATACCAAATATTAATTGTTTGCTGTATCGTTTGCCACGAGCTGCATATCCGTGTTTTATGTTTTTTAGGTGACGTTCACACTTCGACCTGCTGGTACATGTGAAGTAGTTGTCACATTTTACATATTTAATTCTAGTATGTGTGTACTGACAAGCAGTCACAGCGACCAGTCTAATAATACTGAACAAGCGTGCTATGATACGGGTACTCGATTCTCCGTGCCGCGCTCTTCACGCCTCCACGTTGTTCTCCGCACGGCACTGAAACTTGCTCCTCTTTGCCGAGAGTACTTATTACTTAACATAAGTATACCATACTTAGCGATAAAGAATAGAGAAGGTACAAAATCGAAAAATGTTCAACACATTAAAAAATGGAATGGTTTTCTCAAGGAAAATAGGTAAATTCAGTAACAATCAGTTTTGTCACGTTCCCATACCATTTTATCTAATCTTTGGTGATATATTTTACCTCATAGTAAAAATGATCTGCAGTTATGAATAACCAAGAAAGTAAAAAGGTACTAGAGGAGGCGTAAAATTGGGACCCGGAATTTTTGTCTTTTTTTTTTGTAACTAAGTTAAACTATATACGTTTTGTACTTTTTTGCCGATTTATGATGTAGATTTTTTATTTTGCACTCATTCGCTTTCAATTAAGGAATTATAATGTCCCGATTTCGCAAAATTTGTTAGTTCATATTTCAGTGTAAAGTCTTGGGGATGTAGATGTTAGTTTTAGTACTCGGCCGTTTTTTCTAAAATACTTTCAGACTGGACTCAACATCCATTCGTTTCGGAATTTTAAGTTATATTCATGTAACGCGCGGATTTAAAGTAAATAATTTAGATGTTTTTTTAAACAGCTGCTGTGGGTGTTGGAGAAAATTCTAACTGAGAAAAAAGTATTTGAGGTGCCCCAAATAAGATTTTGACATATTGTTATCAGATCTTATTAAACAGAGCGGTAAATGACCAGGGTATTTAAAATGTTTAGACATTTTTTGCGGAAATATACTAAATTTAATTGTTACCCCGTACTTTCTTTATTGTAGTCAAGTCTTGTCTCTAAAGTAATGCGAAATTTATCAATAATCTCTATATGTGTGCGCATTGTAATGGAATTTTAATAGGACCTCTGTTTTCGCTAAGAACATGCACAGTTTCATTTTACTTTGCTATGCCATTCGTGATTTGCTTACTTTGCAGTTTTCTTTTTAAACTAATTTTATTCTGGGAAAGGATGTATTGTTGGGTTGCCTCTGATTGTTAACATTTAACTTGAGACTAGATCGATAGATAGATTTCTTTATTTGATTATATAACTCTACATGATTTGATTCATTTCCCAAAATCCATTTGCGCTCTTCTCTCAAAATTTCCTTACTTTCGAAAGAAAGTCGAAAAGAGTCCCTTATTGAATAAGAAAAGAGGTGCAATAAACTTCTCTGACGTAAAGTTTATATCACGTAAAATTAATTAACCAAGATAAAATAAAATTATTTGGCACGTACGCATGCACGGAAATTAGCAAAAATCACGTCCTCAATCAGCATCTCCGTCTGGGGAAGTAGTTGTGAAATGTTTTTATTGCCATATCAAAAGCAAGGACACACAAGCAACGCGGAGTCACCGCATGGTGATGTGATTCTGCGTTAAGGTAGCGGTTGATATGGGTTGCTTTTCAGTGTACTGTATGTGCCAAGGTACCATTCTATTTCTTAATAAACGAACTACTTCCGGAATTGGACCGTGTCATTATAAGATATATATATATATATAGAAATAAAATAAGAGTAAGAGGAGAAAGAAATAAATTACCCTTATTTCATTTCTGTATATATCTCATCATGTCACGGTCCAATTCCGGAAGTGGTTCGTTTATTACTAACTCTGGCCGTGGAAGCCTACGTATTCATTCTATTTCTTGATTACTGAAACGTCTAGGGATGGTAATTGGTTTGCAATTTCCACGGTGAACTTGGTCTTTGCATGAATACGATTAAGATATGAAAGGAAATGCTGTAGCTTGTATTCGCTGTGCGTCCATATTATGAAAGTATCATCCAGACATCTGAGTCACAGCTTGGGCTTGTACTTCATAGTGTCCAGGGCTTTGGTTTCAAAATTTTCCATGAAGATATTAGCTATAATGGGTGATAGCGATGATCCCATTCATGCTCCTTCTATTTGTCTATATGGCCGTTGTATATAAAGTAGGTGTTTCTAAGGCAATGCCCTGTTAAATTTATCAAATAGCCCTTCACTTGGGGCTTGCTTCTGATGATGTTGACTGTTTCATGTCTGTTTCATGTCTGTGCTTTCCACGTGTTGTGGATGGTTGTGGTTTATCAGGTATCAGCCAAGTATCAAATTGCTGATATCATGTATAGAGCTTGTAAATTAAGAAGAAAACTGCCACCCATGTCTTGGCAGCATGCTCGAAGTGAATATTAAGAATAATATACTATTATTTTAGGTATGTTTATGAAATAGATGAAAAACTCATCCCAGCACTCTTATATAATCAAATTGACGCATCTGTGCCGCAAATTGTAAAATCTTCTGGAATTTCCTATTCAATAATAGTGTTTGGTTCTGCCAGGTCTTGAGCTTTGTTACGCTCGTAAATATAAATCGTTTGCTTTAGATAACCCCAGGAAAAAGGCTAATGGAGTTAGTGCAATCCATTGAATGATGTTATCATAACTTATGAAACGATTAAGAAAGGTGAAATTTGAAAATGTTTGTATTCTCAAATGTAAAAGCGAAACAACCAATAACCTCCGTTGCAGTACTTTCGATACCGTAGTACTATTCAATGATTTGTACTTTCTTTTCTTTGAATATAGCATCATAGTCAAAATAAATAAGTTTTTATTACGAAATGCAACCACCTTCTACAGCGGTTGTGTTACGCTTGTAGCAAATGCCACATGTCCTGCGAAACACCAGATCCCACGAATTGTTTTTTTGCCAACTTTCACAGCCTCTGATGTCTCTGAAGCCTCTGATGACCACCTCAAAATCTGACCATGTATGTCAATCTTTTGTGACATTTGCTATAGAGTACTGCAATTAATATTGTCAAAAACCATTGCGAAAATTTATAAAGATACAAATAATATACTTGCCCTCATGAACTTTCTCATTAATCACACTCCCGCAATCTTCTAATAAAGTTATTAGATTAGAATCTTACTCTTTTGAAAGTGAAATTGCTAATCGTTTATAATTTTATATTTGTCTAAATCGCTGATTAATGCCCATGAAACACATTTCGCGTCGTCTAATGTATGATTTAAACAGAGAAACTTTGCAATTATGCATAGGGTTTATCGTACAACCATTGAATAAAATAGCAAAACTCATTAGCATTTACTTCTTCTGTTGGATTCTTACATAATTTTGCATTTAATTGTGTTTTAATTTTCCTTCCCGTGTGTTAATTTATATTTTTCTTAATATCCATCCTCTTAATATGGAATTCCGTATTGTAGTCATTTTTGTTAGCTATTCGTTGTGTTTATTTTATTTCTAAATAAATATCTTTAAAGTATCCTTCTCTGTCGAACTTTTTCATATAAAAAATGTCATATTTCTATTAATTGTTTTTGTTAGAACTTCGTGTTATCTAATAATAGTGGGTAATAATAATGAAAAAGTAATAGCAATAATAGGTGTACATTATACAACAAACAACTGACCAATAACTGAATAATATTAGGCAAATATGTATATACAACAGTACTGTTATCCGGACACGAAAAATTTACTATCCGAATATTCTGAGTTTGATGTTATTATCTGGTGCCGTGATCCGAAACCTGGGATCCGGATCCGTTATCCAGTAACTCCGATCCGGATTCGTTACTTAGAACCCCGAACCCACGATCCGATAGCGCGGATCTAGTTCCGTTCTCCGACAACTTTTTCAAGCAAATAATAAGTACCGTAACGGTTTCTATTAAATTGTGAAAACCTACAATGCGACCAGTAATTACTGTAGCCAACACACATTTTGATGCTGCGGATTTTTTAAGTGTAATTAAGTTTTTTTTTTGCGAAAAGCTGTTCATTATTATTATTATTATCCAAAAATGCCGTCAGATTTGTTCTATCAGATCTACTTTTCTGCCCTATTTAGGAAAAATTTGCCAAAATTTAATATGTTTTGTTATATACGTAACTTTTTAAATATTACTATTTGATAACTTTTAACTGAAACACAAAAAATGGGTAGGAGGTGTTTATTTAACAGAAAAATATGCTTATACAACTTTCAATCATCAGTTAAAAATTTCCTTTTATAAGATTTTCTTGCGTGAGGTTTACCGGAACAGTCTCGCTGAAGACTCCAGCAGTAAAAAGCCATCATATGAGTATCCCATCTTCCTTGGTACCTTTCCTCCATAATGCTGATGTCTGTGAAATCTGTCCCCCTGTTCCTCACTAATATCACCTAAGTTTTCTGGAAAATGAATCTTGATGCTCATGTTACATCCGAGCGTGTGAAAGTTAGAAAGCATCTGTTCTACTAATAAATAATGATGTAATAAATTTCACCGTGGTGTATCTCAAAAACTAGAGCTGCTAGGAATAAATGTCAGTTATTTTTGGAACCAGCATTAAATAATTAGTTCGTATTTTACAGGCACCACGACAAAAAAATTATTTTGTTGGCCATAGAACAGTTGGCATCCATGTATACCGGGAGATGTATAAGCAAGAGTGGATTTGCGCCCCCTCTCTTGTGCTGAATTAGTTTAGTGAATATCGAATGTGTTATCGCTATATATGTATATACCAAATACAGTTTATAATAATATTATTAAACAATATATATAGCAAAGTAACTTTAAATTGTGCTCATAGGAATTCAAAATTGCACTTTCAGTTCAGGGATTTTAAAAACTATTGCACTTTTTCCATGTAACATAAATTCGATGTTTTTTTATTAGACATTCTATATTGCAAAATAATCTTGATAAATCTTGCTAATCGTTTTTAATATTATGAATAATAAACATTAGAGTTTACTAATACAGAAACATATGTATAAACTAAATCTATGAATGCGTATACTTGCATTCCATTCGATAATTTGTATTTTTTACCTAATTAAATAATAATAATAATAAGTAGCAAGATCTATTCCAAAATAGCTTCTAGTATTCGCCTTAGGGCGAGAGAAACCACGAAAAATCTCAACTCTCTTATGTCAATTTACATACATACATTCACGATTTTTCTATTGTGCAATGTTACTCTCCTGTAGATTTTTGTTTCGCACATTTTCCGGTATTTTCATTTGCTTTAAACAAGTATAGGATGAGTCTTTGCATTGTTACGTTTGAAGTGGGTCTCAATTCAAACAGACGATACTGCATAAACAATTTACAAAACTAAACTAATTTAATAGGAAGATAATAAAAACATTAACGCGAATGAATAGCTTTACAAAATACATATTTTCACATTGACTTATCTCGCGACACTTTCAACATTCGTTCGACGATTTCCTCTCTCTAATAAACAGAATATACTTGTAGTCATCGACAAATGTATTCTTGTAACTTGTAGCAATATTTTAACCATCTCTGTTTCTAGTAGCCCAGCACGATATTACAAATTACCAAAACCTTAGTATTTCTTTCTTATGTTTTGAATTTAATTCCAAAATATTTAAAGAGCATTTGAGCTTGAAATTTTGATACAAGCAAAAATTATTCATTACGCATGCTAACTACTTGCATAACGCAGCACATGTACTTCACTTTCCTCATACCAACCAACTTTTCTGATCCAGAAAAAAAAAAGATATTTTTCGTTTGAAGTAGACTGTTTTTTTGACACAATGTTCGAATCACGTTTTTAAAGGTTGTATATGAAGAATTATTTTTTGTGATTACAGTTTATAGAGGAACGTTTAAATATTTTGGGAGCTGGATTAGGATTCACCGATCAATTTGAAACTGAAGTGTCGGTTTATTCAGAAAAATCCAGCTCGAAACTTAAACAGCAATATAAAGAATGGACATCAACTATGAAAAAGGAAGGAACTGCATTTTTTCGAAATGTCAAGGATAAGGTAAGCGTTTATGTCGCTTTACCTTATAGACATACTGTAAAAATATCTTTATTTTTACAGGCGAATCCAGCTGTTAAATCTGCAGTAAAAACGGTACGTGGTATTTCTCGTAGGCTAGATTCTTTGCTTCATTCATCCTAAATCATAATCGCACGTACAAAGTTCATATATGCGTAATATCATTAATTTTAATTTTTATGTTATGGCAAGTGATTAAGAATTAAATAATCTTCGTGGAATATAACTTTGTGGTGTTTTTATTTGTACATAACTGTTAAAATTTACTAACAATTATTTCGTGTTATTTTGTTGATATCTATGATGCATTTATACGGTTGATAGGTTTGACTTACATTCTTTCTATATTCAAATATTTTGTTTGAGAGTTTATTTTGAAAGCTGTTAAGAAATTAATAAGTTCCATTGGTTGTTAACTTACGCTGCAACTTTTAAAATTACATTCTTTTATATTCAGGTTGTCCGAAAATTCCGGCTATATATTCTTCTTTCGATGCTTTTCGGCCTAAATTCATAAAAAAAACTGTGGTTCCGAGATTTAGTTTCCTCGTACAGACTTTTTAAAATCAGCATCTCTATATAGTATAAAGCATCTATCGACAACGCCTACTCGAATATGTTGAAGAGAAAAGTAGTAACGGCTTCTCTACACATCACTACGCGTAACCTTTCATTGGCTGTATATTACTTGCGAAATGAGCGATCAGATCAGCTGTCATAAATGCACTTTTATAGTAAATGTTATATATGTATGTACGTATGTATGTATGTATGTATGTATATGTGGAAGAGTTGCTACAGTATTAGAAAGTGCATTTGTGGGAGTTGATCTGATCGCCCATTTCGCAAGTAATATACAGGCAAAGAAAACGTTACGTGTAGTGAAGTATATTAAATTTTAAAAGAAACCTATGCGAATTGAGCACTGTTCATTTACATTAAGAAACTATTTTGAATGTTTAAAATAAATACATCTTTTGTTTATCTTTTGGTTTGGAAGCTTGTTAAAGCTAAGTCATTTTTATTATCGAGGCATTTCCGTATTCTTTCTTTTTTGTTAGTTTACTTGGGGCAATTTCTATTATAGCAGTTTTGAAGTAAGGAATGTTTCTTTACAGTTTCAGAAGAGTTTCCGCTGTTTTAACTCATTCATAGGAAATTGCTTTTATACTATTTTACTATCCATGGATAAAATGTATTTTTTTTACTAGTACACTTGCTTTCTTTAATTTTATAATTTGCATAAGTTCTCAAAATTACATCTACGATTTCAGTGAACTTGTTAAGATTTAAATTTAGAAGGAGAATTGTATAAGTCTTCCACATAAGCAAATGTTTATTACATAATACTAAAAATGTGTACGGACGCAGTACTTCAACAAGTCTTCCGTTTTAATAAAAATAGTGTAAAATTTGTTTTTGTTTTCATCAGCGAAATGTTTCTAGAGTATCTACGTTATCTTGTGTTCGATGTGTTTATTAAATTACCTTAAATTATTTTAATAATATTCATGACGATCATGTATCCGTTCGCGAAACCTTAATTTGGTTATACAGCGAATCTATCAAGTTTATTTGAGATGGAATTTCTTCATATTTGCTAAATTCCTTTTGCTAGAATAGCCATCGGAATTATTTTGTTTCATTTGGTACATGCAACTTTTACAAAAATTGTATGTGTTGTACTATGTACTATGCGATGTCTGCATAAATATAAACAGCACCCAGAAGTGTTCATCTTAATAAAAAAAAAAGACGCTAGCCTTATACAACGTGTCCCATAACTAAGTTCACTTTTTGTTAGCTTTCTGCGTTAAAGTGACGATCAACAAGACAATGGTAGAGGTACAAAGTGCAGAACAAATCGTTAGAAATTTAGTTGTCATGGAGCGTTTCACCGGTGGAGAACGTGCATTTTAGTGTGGGAATTTTATTAAAATAATGCTTCTGTGACTATCGTGGCAGAAGATTTCGCGCACATTATCGTTTTCATGACTGGACCGAGACAAATTCTAAACGTAAGCATCAAAGACCATGACACTTTCCTAAAGTGATGGTTTGGGCTGTTATGGCGCCGCACCGAATAATCGGTCCGTACTTTTTTGAGGACGACAAAGGCCGCGTAGTTACTGTAAATTCGAAACGATATGTAGCCAATATTGAAAACTTTATAACGCCTACTTTACAAGATTTCGGTGATTATAACCAATAAATGTGGTTTCAACAAGACGGAGCGACTTCACACACTTCTAACACAGCGTTACCAGTCGTCCGACCACATTTTCCGGGTAAATTGATCTCGGAAAGAGGGAACATTAATGGCCTCGGCGCAACCCCGATTCGACACCCATGAACTTTTTGTTATTGGAATTTCTAAAGAACAGAGTGTGTAGCAATAATCCTAGGTCTATCGAAGAATTACAGGGAAATATCTGTCAAGAAATTGCAGTAATCCTAGAAAAGACATGGCGTGCAGTTATCAATAATTTCAGAAATCGTTTAAATGTGTGCCAGCCAATTAAGCTGGTTCTAAGTGACGAATGCTAATGTATTATGCACGGGTACGATGATAAATTTATTATAGTATATTATATAGTACATTAGAAGCTTCCTCACGATTGAACGAAACATTTTCAAAATTCTACTTGACAGTTCTTTTGAAGATGGTTCTATGAATTCAATTAAATTAAGATGGGAACCATATGAAGTTGTACTTTTTAATAAATTATATGACGAATAACTTTTTCATTGTTTTCGAATGAAAATCATATACGGCAAAAAATAGTGTTTTGTAGGAAAGAGTCAACCATGGGCATTGTTAACATATATTTAAGTTGCTAATAGAGAAATCCACAACATGCATGAAGTTGGCGCGAATAGACTGAAAAATATAGTAGCAATATAGATAGAATAGACATGTTGTCAGAGCAGTGGCGCGTGTAGTAGGCTAAGGGAAAGTAAAACGGTTAAAGAAAACTAACAACTTTTATTTAAAGAAAGACAAAATTAATATAAAAATACACAACATCCTTCAGGTTATATGTCCACAGATTTCTAAGAGAATATAAAAGTAGTAAAGAGCAAATTGTATAGAAATAAAAATGGCAGGCGAAACAAAAAAAAGCATGTTCTGTTTAAGTTCGAGGTGGATATTATTTTGAAATCCGAGAATTTATATTTATTAGTAGACGGAAGTAGTAACTTACGTGTAGAAGACGATGGAAATAGCAAAGAAGCATGGTTAAAACGAAATGATAAAACACAAAGAATATGACTAGCGACCCTTTCGAAAAACCCGAAGCTACATATTATGAACAGTAAAACAGCTCTAGATATGTAGAAAATATATGGTGGACGTCAGCAAACACAAATATTTGATATAATGCAAGATTTTTTCGACTATGTTTATAATAAACAAGATAATATGCCAACACACATTAGCAAGGTACAGAATTTAGTTTTTGAAATTAAAGCAACAGGTGGTACAATTGATGCCGTTATGGTAATCTCGAATATTCTATCAACATTACCTAGTATGTACACACATTTCCGAAGTGCTTGGGATTCTACAAGCTCTACAGACAAAACAGTGGAGAATTTGGCATCAAGGTTATTAATGGAAGAAGCTCGTTTGTAATGGAAATTCATCTAAAAATGTACCCTTTAAAACAAAAGAAATAAACTGTTAGATGTGGTAAGCCTGGCCACTCTTGCAGAAACAGTGAAAAATGCAAATGTTTTAATTGTAATGGGTTTGATCACAAAACAGCTGAATGTAACAAAACAAAACACTTAACTTGCGGTATTTGTAAGAAAAATAATCATAACGAAGCTAATTGTTGCTTCAAATCTAAGAAACCATGCACGATTTGTAAGAAAAATAATCATACAGAAGCAAACTGTTTTTATAATAAGCAGAAAGGTAACAACAAGCCAGAGATTTCTTTGTTTATTGAGAAAGATTTAAAAGAAAGTAACAATGGATGGATTGTTGATTCTGAAAGTACCTCACATATGATAAGAGAATGAATTAAAGAATGCAGAAGAAATACAATGTAATATTGGTATAGCTAAGAAAACAGTGAAAATGACAGCAACAAAGGCAGGAAAAATAGAAAACGATAAATTTATTTTCAATCATGTATACTATGTTCCCGAATAATACAAACACTTATTATCGGTCATATCAATAACAGATAAAGATGGAATTATAAATAAAATGGTTTTAAAGAAAGAAGCAGTTGAAATATTTAAAGATAATGAATTGTTGCTGAAAGGATCGAAGAATTCAAATGGACTATACACAGTAAACTTAAATAAAGTTGAAGAAAGAGCTTTATTGACAGAAAAAAACAAAAAAGAAGATGAAACGCTTGAAGAAAACTCAATTGAACAGAATCAAGAAAATGATGAAAACTTAATTTCGGGACAATGAAAAAAATTCACAGGAAGTAGAAGAACTAATACAATCAAAGAGAAGTGAAAGAACCAAAAAATTACCAAAATATTTGGAAGAGTATGAGCTAAATGTTGAAAATATAATCTGTATAAAATATGAAGAAGCGGTAACAGGACAAAATAGAGGTGAATGGTTACAAGCTATAAATGAAGAAAAAAATCCCTAATAGAAAACAGCACCTCAGAAGGAATAGACAGACAAGAAGCGAGAGAAGCGAAAATTCTTAATAACAAGTGAGTACTGCGAATAAAGAACGAGGGACGCTATAAAGCAAGACGTGGTATGTGGAAGTCAACAGAAATATGGAATAGACTTCACAGAAACCTACAGTCCTGTAGTTGACGTATCTTGTCTGAGGATAATACTAGCCATAGGTGCAGTCAGAAATTATACTATATTTGGCTATGATATTTAAAACAGTCTTCTTATATGGAAAATTAGAAGAAACCATTTTGATGAATATGTCAAAGGAATATCCTCTTGTAGATAAAATATGCAAGTTTAAAAATCCTTACATGGACTAAAACAGACCCCATTAAAATGGAATGAATTATTCACAAGAAAAACATAGAATGAGAGATTCAAAACCGGTTGAGACGCCTATTATTCTATATATAGAATAACAAAAATAGCGGATGATGAACATGACGAAATCATGACGATTTCCATATCGTAAAGTCGTTGGAAGTTTACTATATGCATCTTGCAAGACGAGACCAGATTTAACATATGCGATAAATTATGAGACTCGTTTCGTGGAGAATCCGAAGAAACTGGACGTGACTAATGTAAAAAGAACACTGCGATATTTGGATGGAAGTACGGCATCAGATATGTGAGTGGAGCAGGTACTGAACTGTTAGAAGCGTTTTGTGATTCGGACTTTGCTGGTTGTGAAGATACAAGACGAAGTACATCGGGATAAGTTATCATGTTCTTCTTCGCGGTGCTCAAGACGTTCATTATCGAGCACAGAAGCTGAATTCATAGCGGCGGCAGAATGTACCAAGGAATTAATGTAGTGGAAATGTTTGATAGATAAGATTTTTAAATGCACAACTGAAAGTAAGACTGAATGTAGACAATCAACGCGCCATTAAACTGATAAAAAATGGTGTGTTCAACAAACGAAGCAAGCACATTGATGTGCGCTATAAATTCATTAGTGAGAAGATTGAAAACAAAGACGTAGTAGAATATTATCCAACAGATAGACAGCTAGGTGATATGTTCACTAAAGCACTAAACAACAGCCAATTTAAGAAATTAAGAAATGAAATCATGTATAACATAAATTGAAAAAATTTATGTATTCTATTTTTCTGTCACTAGTTTGTTGTTTAATATGTAGTTTCTTTTTCTATTTAAATTTTGTATTTGCGCATCAATGTATAAGTATATTATTACAAGTCATGAATTTAAGGGGAGTGTTAAAATATATTTTAGTTGATAATAGAGTAATCCACAACTACTGGTATATGGCATGAAGTTGGCGCGAATAGTCTGAAAAATGTAGTAGCAATATATATAGAGTAGACATGTTGTCAGGGCAGTAGCGCGTGTAGTAGGTTAAGAAAAAGTAAAACGGTTGAAGAAACCTCTTTTATTTAAAGAAAGACAAAATCAATATAAAAATACACAACATCCTTCAGGCATGAAATATGCTTATAATATAATAATATAACTAAATAACTAAAATCTTAAGTTATAGGTATGTCATCTTTATATTATGGTATGCCATTAATTATGCCGTTTAGAGATATTTTTAAAATATAGTATTATGAATTTCAATATCCCTTGGCACTTTCAACGTTAAAATATAATTAGCCTGTGAAATCAATAGTTTTACGGTTTCCGATAGGTTTCGAAACCACAATTCCTGTTTGCTAGCTGTGATTCTGCTCTGGCTATCTTTACTCATGTAAATTCTGTAAAACAGGTTAATCTTTCTCACTGCATAATAAGAATCTCGTCACACTCAAGAGAGTAATGTGAATTGCTCTAACTAATGTTGAAACAATAACACTTTTGTACTTTTAAAAAAGTAGATCGGTTTTACCCGTGCAAAGAAGGCTGTTTAAGCTAATTTGGATATCTACCCTCTTCCTTACAAAAAACAATTTATTCAGTAGACGAAAGTTAAATTACGTCTTTATTTATTTATCTAATTACATTGGGTATTTATTTTATTTAAAATTCATTTTAAAGCGAGACCTAGAACTAGTCACAGCCCATTCGTTTTATGGAGACAAAAAGAATAACTGTGCAGTAGATAATATTTCCCACGTTGGTTGAATTGCATTGTGCGGGTACCTGCAAAAATAAAAGGGCCCCGACAAGCGATGATCTAGTAATTATTAAATGACTGATTATATACAAAATCGACAAGTAATCCTATGTTATTAATTTTATATTTATTTCTTAATTTTTATTTTAGCACGAACTATTATAAAGGGATAAATGCATGTGAAAAACAGATGAACATTTTATAAATATAATAGACATTAGGATTACCTAATTCTTGAAATTAAGAGAATTAAAATTGAGATTTGCATTTTAACCCGTAGTAGTGTAATGACCTATTTACTAAATATAATCTACTTTTGAACCTGGTTTTACCAATAACATAATAAATCATGTAATTCTTTATTACTTGAAGGGGAGTACTGAGTGATTTTAAATGTTTGAGGACAGTTTAAATTTCGCGCCTTGCAAAATTTTTGTCACGTTGGCGATTTGGTTTTGAATTCGTAACCAGTAGCGTAGGAAATAGATTTTGGATGGGTGATAAAATATTGACAACAGATCTTCAAAAAATCAATTTCATATTGATTTTCTAAGCAGAAAATTAATGTAAATGTGATAAAAAATGGAATGAAATATAAACAGTAGCTCCAAGAAGAACAGATTACAAGTAAAAATGAAGCAAATAAGCTTCTGCCAAAGTAGTTTCACCTCTAGCGTGGTTTACATGTCGAGTTACTGTGCCACTTTGATTTCCCCTATTCTCCTGAAGAAGCCTCCTACGACGGAGGCGAAACGTCGACATTGCACCTTTCTCTTTTGGTCTCTTTCTTTTTCCTTTTTTCTTCTTTTTTCTCAGTTACTTTAGAGAGCGATAGTCGTTTTGATGAAAAACGAATTTTGTATGAACAAGATGACCATTCGACATACAGTGATATGATATTGGCGTAATTCAAATAATTAATGTAATTATCTAACAAATCCGTATTCTCAAAGATATTACACATTAATGTTGATATTGTAAAACGTGAATCTTTTTTTAAGATACTGTCTAACTTTGGTACATACTATTCTTGTACATCGTCCACCACTTGAAGTGAGTCCAGTAACGACAATACAATTTTTGGATAGTGCCAACTATTTGTAATTATTGCGAATAGTTTGTAAATCCGCATCAGTTTCAGGATTTTGAAATATTCCTTAACCTTCCTTGCTAGCAGCTGCCCGTTTAAGATCAAATTATGTGACTTTGTTTTGTGAAAATTCTCAACATAATAAAATGCTGTCTAACTAAATAGTTGTTCAGATATCTCTTAAAACTATTGAATAACGAGATTTTGAAAAATGCTGCTTTTCTATATGATATTAATCCATTTACGACTGGGAAATCGTAAATAGATATCATCAGATGTTAAAAGTAGAAGATCTTACACTTTTAATATCTGTTAAGTAATTCACTTAATAGCCACGAAAGTCGTTTATGTGCATGCCATCTGTGACAAACACGTTGATAATTTAAGCTTTCTGAACGAACAAACATTGTGTCAGATAAGCTGGAATATGAGAAAATAACTTGAGTACTTATTACGCATTGAATTGCTGTAGTTAAATTATAACATTTTTTGTGGCACTCAAAATTGCTGCGAGAAAATTTTAAGAGTGCCGCAAAAATGTAACTGCTCTGGCATATACCCTCTGTTCGAATTCGGTTTTAAAATCTGATTAGAAACGAAAGATGTAAATTCGTCTAATATTCACGTAATGACAGTCAGACTACGTACAAAATAATGGACTATACTCCAAAATGCGTTTGTAAATATGATGAAAAATGTTGCCTTATTATATTCAGTTTATGGGAGAGCGTACGATTCTCAAAGTTAAGCACTGTAGCATATGTAGGTATTACATACCGGGTGAAAAGCTGCGAGCTGTTGACTGCATTCTGGGCGACTGGAAAATAAATTGAACACTGGTTTCACTTAAAACGAATAACGCATGTTTAGCGTTATTCGTTTCATTCAATCGATTCAAAATGAAAAGATCGATGTGAGTATAGGATTTTGTAGCAGTAGTTAAACAGGAGTAGAGAATACCGTCTAACAGAGCTAGCATACTGACACACAATCGCCCTGCAAAATAGCATGCGTATCTCCCGATTTTGTTAACTTATAGAAATTTTATTTCATCCTCGTCTTACTCACAATTACGGCCATCGACACGTCGATAGTGCGCTGTTGGTATTGCAATGGGATTTTGGTTTAATTTACACTTAACATAAATCTAAATTTCTTTTAATCATTCCATTTACATGTACCTTTGATTTTGCTCAATTTTCTATTGCAATTTTGTCTTAATTTACTTATTGTTGGAGAGGAAGTATCGTTGAACACCCTCTCGTTTTTTTGGCTTTTCGTTAAGATTTTGGTTAGTTTTCTTCCTTTGCCGTGGGTTTTTTCGGCAGCTTCAATATTGCGGTATATTTATTAAATTTTACAAGTACAATTATTTAGTCTAGTCTAAATAACGAAAGTAACTTTTTATTTTACCCTTTATGTTTTTAACGTGCAGTAGAATATAATAATCATTCGCGTTCAGTTAGTCGTACTCATTAATAAATAATATACGTTTTATAAGATCTTTTTCTCAGTGCATCCTCCATTTAATTATAAAGAAACATTGCTAATATTTCCATCACTTATGGTTACCTGTATTTAGTTTATGCGCAGTCAAAATACATTTTATAACAATCTTCCCTTATTACTAGTCTCGGCAAAGAGCGGCAAGTTTCAGGACAGTGCGGAGAACAACGTGGAGGGGTGAAGCGCACGGCATGGAGAATCGAGTACCCTTATCAAAGCACTTGTTCAGTATTCGATTGGTTATTGTGCGTTATGTACTTTTACTGTACACTTTACTAGACCAACAAGCATTAGTCTCCTTCTTTCATCCCCTATCTTACTTGCTTCCAGAAGAGATGCAAAATGTGCTAGCGATGAATTTTAAAAGTGGTGTTGAGGGCATTGAACGAATTTCAAGTTTCAACAACCCAACTTTTAATGTTTCTGAGTGACGGTGCCGCTAACATGCTTTCCTTGCGCCGATTTCTTAAAGACGGAAGCGACAATTTGTTACATGCAAAATCCATGCTTTAAACCTTGTGGCGCAATTGATCCCTAAATGTTATCCACGAGCAAATGCTTTAATAGCTTATACGAAGGCAGTATTTCTAAAGTCCCCAAAACGTACAAAAAAGTTTTAACGAATTGTGTCCCAAAGTGCCTGAACCACCACAGTCGGTTTCTACGCGTTGGGAAACATGCTTAAAGGCTGTGCTTTACTACTGCGAACATTTTGATTATGTAAAGAAGATAGTTTTACAATTCGATCGGAGACACGCCAAAGTTATTAAGAAAAGCCACAAAATGGTTCAAGATAGTCAGGTAAAATGTGATTTAGAAAGTAGTCGCAAGAATTACTATGGACTGACGGGGAGAATTGAAAAATTACAAAATGATTCGATGTCGTTTGTGGATTCTGTTCAAATTGTGGATGATGTTCACTCACACCTATGTACGGCGGAAAGCAAAAAAATGAAAGTGTAATACGAAAATTTGAAAGTGTTATTGACAAGGATTCAAATTTTCTCATACTAAGACAAATTTGTGAAGGTGCGTCGAAAGATCCATTAAGTTGTCACAAGGAATACTTTAAATTGGCAAATATAACATGACTCGATGTGGAGCGGTCGTTTTCGTCATTAAAAAATATTTATTCCGCACGCCATACCCATTTGACTGAAACAAGTGCGAAAACATATTTAGTGATTCTAATATTTAATAGATGCCACTCAGTTTGTGATTTCATGGAAACTTCTTAAAACAATAAGTGTTTCAGCACGATATATAATGTATTTTTTATCATTATCCTCATCGTCTACGCTCACTCATGGTGGTTACGATCATAAATGATACGAGTACGTAAAGGTTACTGAACACTTGCCTTGATACGGCCGCTTTGCTCCTCCACGTTGTTCTCCGCTCTGCACTGTAACTTGCACCACCTTGCCGAGACTACTTATTACAGAATTATTCAAGAACTAATAATTGTACACGGTCAATTTTATCCCCATCCACTTTTGGGCATTGAATTGAGTTCATTCTAACATTTTTATTAAGTGTTTGATTAGAAAATTAAAGAAGATTAACCCATTTGTTTGAAACATAAATTCCATATAATAATCGACAAAAACATCAATGGTAATCAAGTTTGTAACATGCAATAAAATAGAGTGCAAATTCTGTTGTAGCTTTTTCTAACACTCTTTGTTTTGCTCAGGTTAAAGATGGTGGAAAAGGAATGAAAAGTGCCTATAAAGGTTTAAGGTCAAAACTTAAGGATAATCAAAATCCGCGACAATTTGAAAATGGCCTAAAAACTTCTTTAGATAAACCACGTTCTGCACCAAGTTCTCCTACAAATAAAAGGCGATCTATAACATTCAGAAGAGAAGCACCACTTTCTCTGACGGGATCAACCATTGAAAGGTAGGTGTTTTCTTAAATCTAGTAGTACTTAAATTATTATATCGTTATATATAAAGATCTGCCGCATATTAATGTAATATATGACGGTTAAACAAGTAAAACATTTCTCAGTGCCAATGTAAGTACATATTTATTTTGAAACTCTGTTACTTGAAGGGGACAAAGCTTTGCAACGTTAAAGTAATTTTCCTGTAAAACTTTGAACGTTTGTATTTAGTTTTTTTGGGATATTCTTCAACTGAACCATTGGAGTGGTCCTAAAACAATCACCAGATATTAGTTATCTGTTACCAATTAAAAATACAGAACAATGCAATTTGGCGTAACAGGGTTAGAAAAAATACTGGTGTAAGCCATATACATACAAATATGTATTTTGGTCAAGCGAGTAATATGCATAAAATCGACAATTTACTGATCTAATATCATTTTTAGTACTACGTTTAAGTTTAATTACTCCAACGATAACTGAGGGTATGATTTAAATGGGACAATTACTAGAGATACTAGAAACAAAAATGAAGCTTTAGGTATTCATTAGTACTAAAAACTAATAGGCATGCCAAAATCTGGCAGACCAAAAAGCGCTATCAATTAAGGCAGTCTGTGTTCGGTCAATCGCGAGAGCTTTTTGAGTCGATCTCTGGAAATATTGGCCGATATCGGTCGATTCGCAGTTTTTGTTTGATGACAACATAATTACATTTAAGTTGATTCACAGTTACGCCAGCATAACCCCCTTATTACTTTTTTTATATCCGAATAACCCCTTACTAGCGGGAAAGGCGGCTTTATCAAAGGAACGCGCGGTATTTGTCCAAGAAAAGCCGGGGCGCGCAATGTTTATCATTCCCGCCGATTCTTCTGGAAACTTCCGGCGGCGTGTTTGGCGGTACGCTAACAAACCATACCGAAACTACCTACCGGTAACATTCGGGACTTCGTCCGTGCCGATATAAATGCTGCGGAAGTCTCGGATCATTTTAATAACGATTGGGGGAAAGAATTCTTATTTTGTGTGATGAAGGATAAGTGCATTTGTCTCATTTGCAATACCTAAGCGTCGGAACATAGAGAGGTACCACTCATAAAAACTATGAAAACGATTTCGCGCCAAAGAGTGAATTAAGAAGAAAGTGCATGCTTTGATAACTTGTTTGAAAAAACCATGTTCACAAGACCAGCCAAACAATCAAAAGCTGCAACGATCGTATCATTTAAATTTTTCATATATTGGCTGGCGGAACACAAGAAACCCTTTGAAGACGGAATGGTTGTGAAGAAAGTATTTTTGAAGCGGGTGAGATTTGGAAATTTTAAAAATAAAAGAGAGGTCATGTCTACTATTAAAGAAGAAATTTTAACAATGATTCCTCTGAAAGTAAAACTCTACCAATCTATGATTTCCCGTCGTTCTTTTTCTCATTCCATTGCATTATCCATCAACAAGTTTTGTGCTCAAAAGTTCGAAACATGAAGGAGTTTATCAACATCGCAATAAAAATTGTGAATTGGAAAAGAGTGAATCTGCTGAACACACTGATTTAGTTTTTCATGCAGACGTAAGATCACCGGCGTATTGTACAGTAATGCATGTCCCAAATTTGCATTTGATATCATTCGGTCCATTTCTGACGGATGTTGGTTTTCATCGCACAGGCTTCCTGAAATTTGACAATAAAATATTAAGGACTTCCATAGCTGAGTCTTTGACAGTTATAATGTGGCTTATACTGATTTTATATAAGTAATTACGTGGAAGATAGACTTCTAGGAATGTTTTTATAGTTTAAATTTTGCAGAATATAGACTTATGATGCTGTTTATAATTAAGTTTTAAATTGTAGGCCATATAGTCCACTGAGTTCTATAGCTCAAACATTATCGCCCGACAGTGCAGATCACTCACAAACCGGATCACCTAGTTTGGATATACCGAAAATTGATCTTATGAACGAAATGAAAGACATATTGAAACTTCGTTTAGATACACCGCCTGTTGATCGATCTGTAAGTATGTTTCTGTACTTATAAAATTGCAGTTAATTGCAGTTATTCTTGTTCTGCGTTGAACCAGATTTTATTTGCATATATAAACATTAATTAACGATTGCAAGGACTGTGTGGTTGTACAATTCACAAGTATAGCAGTAAACTCCACTCAGACAAATTTATTAATTAGGCGGAACGCAGCGTTTCGTAACACGGTTGACAATAAGAGTCCACTGGTCTGGAAACGCTGCGTTCCGCCTAATTAAAAATTTGACTGAGTGGAGTTTACTGCTATACCTGTGAATTATATAAATATTGTTTGATTGATATTAATAATGTATTGAGTGGTTTTGCTTCATTGTTTTGGGAATGATATTGTATCATTATGAATATCTTAATACAAAAAAAAATAGAAATTATCCCAGTAAAGTAGCTTTTTTTTAATTCTCAGTTTAATATACAGTGTATAGTGGCAACACTTACTTGTTTGGTAATCCTGCGATGCATTTGTGCATTCTAATTGTATGTTATAGGAATGTGAATAAGTTCTTTTATACACATAAAATTGGCCAAACTGCATATAACTTTATGGAAGAATCTAAAAGTTTTTTTAGAATCGGCAAGAATAGAGAATTATAATTACCTAACTATATTAACAAATTAAATATGTATTAGACGTTAATCTAACCTTCACCTCAGTTTACTCCAATAAATTTTCTCAAGCCTTAACAGTTTCCCTGCATAGTGTAGGGCATATGTGGGCAACCACCGGCCCGCTGTAAGATTTGATCCGGCCCGGGAGACATTTTGGAAAATCCAATTAAAAAAAAAATATTACACTACTTTTTTTGCATTTTTCACTTACTGTCTTCGTTTGTTGTCATTAGGCATTAAAATCATAACTCAAGAGAAAACACGTCTTCGTTTATCCGTTATCTTCTTAAATATTTTGTTCCCAAACAATAATTCACCGTAATTTTCGAAGTTCAATCAGTTTATTACGCTAAGTAGGTTACGCATCTTTACTTAATACGTAACATTTCCGAATTTGTTATTGTATTTCCAGTAAAGTGCATATTTTAAATAATTAGTGTTAGAAAATCAGAAAAACTGAACCCTCATATTATCAATGGAATGAAAATAACATCAAGTAAGAAACAATATATACAGTGATATCTCCCTTGAACGGACACCAACGGGACCATCTGAAAATGTCCGTTCAAGAGGGGTGTCCGCATAAAAGAAATATGTAGTAGATACAACAAAAATCGTGTTTTAACGAAAAATGAATATATTAAAGAAACTGGGACATTTAAATCGTATATGTATGTAAATGTTTTCAAAATAAATAAGAAACTTACATAGATGTAGTATGTAATACAAAACAATGAAATGAATAGTCACTTTAAGGACGCAAAAATCCATATATTGTTGTTTGTCTTCTCTTTTTCTTTAAAATGGCGTCTTGAAATCATATTTCTAATTTAGAAAGAAGCTCCAAAGACTCTGTATCTCCGTGATTTTCGACAAAACTTTTGAGCTGCTTGGTCAGGGTAATAGCTTTACATAATTTGGGATAGCTTCTGTTGGCACTGGAACCTCATCGACATCAGGATCTTCCGAAAGTTCTTGTATTTCAACTGGATTTGCAATTTCTTAAGGTTTTCATTATCCGTCAATTTTAATAAATTATTATTTTTGAGGATATCTGAAAGTACACTAAGAGGCAAATCATCTTCTAGGTCAGATGTATCAGCCTCAGTTAACTGGTCTTATCTTTGTATGTTTACATGATTAAATCCCGTTTTGCGGATTTTGAACTGTCTCTTTGGTTACTTGGTTCCAAGCGGTTTTTGCCAAATAAACTGCATCCAGTGGTGCAATTTTCTTTATTAATTCAAAAGCTGTACCAGCAGTTTCGATGTTTACTAGCAGATGTTTGAGTATTAGACTTCGGTAATAAGTTTTAAAATTCTTTATAATCCCCTGGTCAAGTGGTTGACAAGCTGATGTACAATTAGGGGGTAAAAATAATATTTTTATATTATTTAAGCGAACGTCTTTCGAATGATATCCCGCATTGTCTAAAAATAACAAAATGTTTCTTTTTTCTTTAGCCATTTTCCAATCTAGGTCTTGCAACCACTCTGTCATAATTTGTTCTGTCATCCAAGCTTTCTTATTGTATTTCCAAGTTACAGGCAGGTTATTTATATTAATGTTTTTAAAAGCTCTGAGCTTAGCTGCCCTGCCAATGACTAGGAGTTTTTCTTTTTCGCCCGCCATATTTGCACAACGCAAGATTGTAAACCTCTCTTTGGGATACTTACCTCCAACACATTTTTCCTTTTTTAATGTGAGCGTTTTGTCGGGTAGAGTCCTAGTTTATATTGTGGCGGATTCTTAATTTATTGAGCCAACCAGAAGAAGCACTGAATTTTCCAATCTAGGTCTTGCAACCACTCTGTCATAATTTGTTCTGTCATCCAAGCTTTCTTATTGTATTTCCAAGTTACAGGCAGGTTATTTATATTAATGTTTTTCTTTAATGTGAGCGTTTTGTCGGGTAGAGCCCTAAAATACAGGCCTGTCTCATCGGCATTATAAATATCTCTCGGTGAATATCCCTTAATCAATGAAGGACATTTTTTTTAAAAACGATGAAACATCTTCAGCATTAACTGGAGCTCCTTCTCCCGAAATCGCTTTAAAACTTATATTGTGGCGGATTCTAAATTTATTGAGCCAACCAGAAGAAGCACTGAATGTAGAATGTCCCAAAGAAGCGGCTATTTCTCTTGCTTTACATCGTATTAGCGGACCTAAAAAAAAAAATAAGTTTTTTGCATTTTGTCACGACAAACCTATAGGTAATCTCATTTTTTTATCTATTTTATAATTTAATATGAAAAGAAAATCGACGCATTAATACAAGAAAACCTTATCTAACACAATCATATGCATATCTGTTAAAGGAATCCTCTTATGCCGAGTTGCTGTAAACCATAACACCATAACACAATTTGTCAATTTTAGTGCCATCACCTGTTAAAAAGCTTCTTTTTTCATTCAAATTGCTGTTCGACATCCATTTGTTTAGAAGGATTTCTTCATGCTTAATTATATCTGCAGCTTGTGTTTTTCCAATATTAAAACGCTTGGATAAGTTCCTTATACTTAATTTCACTTTATTGTAAACTTCAACAATCTAAATTTTTTGTTTAAGCGTGAGAATTTTTCTATTTGGAACCATTTCTACAATGAATGTGTCTCCCGCTGTGTCTTCCGCATAGACATCAGACTAATATTGAAAGCAGATTCAATCGAAAGCGTACATCCAAAGAATAAGAACGGTAAATCCCCGACCAACTTGGGGAAGTCTCTAATTCACGCCAGGCAGAAATGCACGACATAGGCTGCGTTTGTACCGAAAGATTAAAGTCGGTAAATCTCCGATTACTCGGTGAAGTCCCAGCGAAATTGGCGCGCGGCGCGATTGAGAAATGTAATAGCAATACTCTCGATATAAAAATAAGATAAGGCGTTTCTTTTTATTTAATTTTTTGTCCGGTTAAGAGAACATTTTTTCGTGTCCGCGTCCGTTCAAGAAAATATCCGTCCAAAGAGTTAAAACAATGGAAATTATATGAGAGCCGGTCGGGGCCATGACAAACTGTCCGTTTAAGGAAGATGTCCGTGTAAGAGGGGTGTCCGTGTAAGAGGGTGCCCGCGAAGGAATTTCACTGTATATGTGTCAGATATATATATATATATATATATATATATATATATATATATATATATATATATATATATTGTAATGATATAATTTGTTATCCTTTATTTATCAATGATTTTCTTCTATAATTTTACCAGTTCACCTATTGTAGATATATTTTTCGTCACTGTTTGGTGCACGCCGTTAATATTTATTTGGTTGATGTTAGAAGTTGGAGGCGAAGTACCGTCAGTACTCCCTCTTTATGAAATTTTTAAACACAGATATTCAATCTGTAGAGGTTTCTTTTAAAAATTTTACAGATATCTACTTTGGGTATCCTTTAATAACTAAATATTCACAACAAAAAACAAAAGAACAGACAGATGAAGATCGGGAACAAAAGTGAGAGATGTTGGCATTTTTATTCTCCTAAAAAGGTATAAGTCGTTATTTTTCTCATATAACTTCGTAAAATTATAAATATCTTCGTATTATATTTAATAATAAAGTGTATCAGCTGATACTACTTGCAAAATTTGGATGTTCCGGACACTTACGTTGGAAGCCGAAGGCCAGTCCATCCTAAAGCCGAGCCAGTGAGTACGATTTCAAAGGTTATAGACATCGAATCTTCTTAATTTCTTCAAAATTAATTCTATCGCGATCTCAGATTTAGTTTCATAAATTAATTAGAATATTTCAAGTTTAGCTAGTCAGGGATTGCCTTAGGTTTTCTGTAAAAACATTTTCTTTGTAAAGAAAAGCGATATATACAGATATATTTTTTTATTTAGAAAACATTTTCACATAATTCAAAACAAATAAGTCAAAATTTCAATTCAAAGAACCCAGTTAAAAATTTTAACGAGCCTGAGATTTTCCACCGCAGTATGTATATTGTAATGATATAAATTGTTGTCCTTTATTTACCAATGAATTTCTTCTATAATTTTATTAGTTCACCTATTGCAGATATATTTTTCGTCACTGTTTGGTGCACGCCGTTATTTTTTAATAACTAATTATTCACAATTTTTCTTGTTTAAAAAAAAAGAGTCCCTTGAACAACACTTGCAGAGGAGAGATAAACTTTACTATCATTTATCATATATATCGCTTTTCGTAAACATATTTCTTATATAAACAAATATTTCAAAATTTCATCTTTAAAAGACGTTTAATGTACACTATTCACACATTTCAATTACATTGTCTGAATATGCATTATTCCGAAATTATACTCGTAATCTTCGAAATTTCTCGTACGACGGAAGGATGGCACGATTGGCAGCAATTTCCTTTATAATGTCACACACATCTGGTATGTGTGTGTGTACTGAGTGGCCTATCATATAGGCCAACAAATGCGTTGCCATGGATATAAAACAAAAAAAGAACAGGCAGATGAAGATCGGGTCCAAAGTGAGACATGTTGGCATCTTTTCTCCTGAGAAAGAATAAGTTGTTATTTTTCTCATATAACTCCCTAAATTTAGAAATATTTTCGTATTATATTCAATGATAAAGTGTATCAGCTGATACTACATACAAAATTTGGAAGTTCCGGATACTTACGTTGGACGCCGAAGGCCAGGCCATTCTAAAGCCGAGCCAGTGAGTACGATTTCAAAGGTTATAGACGTCGAATCTTCTTAAGTTCTTCAAAATTATTTCTATCTTTCGATCTCATATTTCGTTTCGTAAATTAATTTAGAATATTTCAAGTTTAGCTAGTCAGGGATTGCCTTAGGTTTTCTGTAAAAAGATTTTCTTTTGTAAAAAAGCGGTGTATATAGATTTTTTTTATTTGTCAATATATTTGTCTTTTCAACTTTACATTTGGTATTTTAATTTAGAAAACATTTTCACTTAATTCAAAACGAATAAGTCAAATTTTAATTCAAAGAGCCCAGTTAAAAATTTTAACGAGCCTGAGATTTTCCACCACAATAAATATTATAATGTATATAGTTCTTACTTGTAATATATATATATATATGTATACATTACAATCTGACACATAGTATTTTTAGCCCACATAAGTTCCTAAAAGAAGTGAAAACTAATCACTAGAGACCGGATTACATGCAAAGTGCAAAAATTTTATTTATTTATTATATTTTACGTCTATTTCTAGATGTCTTAAACTGATTAAAGTCAATTAACGCTAATTAACTTTAATCAGTGTAATGCATCTACATATAGACGTAAATTATAAGAAATAAATTGAATTAAATTTTTGCACTTAATGCATTTAATCCTGTCTCTACTAATCACAAATTCATGAACGTTTAGTGTGTTTTGAATGTGAATTTTATATTCTTCTAATCGATAGTAGGATTCATATTTTCACACAAGATAAGTATGCATAATTGGACTCTTCCAGCAGGCTGTTCTTATCATTTAAGATGCAAATTAATGCAATCTAAAAATGTTGGAATGTATAGCATCTTCCGTTTAAAATAACAACGAAAACATCATCCGAAAAATGAAACTTTTCGTGCATTGTCAGAGGTGATCCGTGATCAAGATCTTCTTTTATTGGTAGCTTTATTAGTTAAATAATATCCAAATCTAATATCCGAAAGATGAAATATTTTATGAACTATCATTATTTTGGCAGAATATTGTACAACGTAGGCTTCCTGCATATATCCCAAAAAGGTTGAGTTAAGGTGAAGGAAAGAAAAACCGTATATCTTCTAATAGAACACGAATGTGCAAGCGTGTTCTGTTAAAAGAAAGCAATTTTGTTATATGATAATCAGATGATATCGAAGAAATCTGCACTATAGCTCCACACTGTAGACAAAGAGTATATTGCATACATATGTACACTTATGCTTATTTGTCAATATTTACTATACGGGTATGCAGGTATCCCAATTGTGTGCTTGCTATTGAAATCTCGCAACTTGTTGAGGGTTGGTTAAATGGAACAAAATGTGCATAAGACAAGGAGCTACTTTTTAGAAAAAACTTAAAAGAAATCAGTTAGTGGGTGCTAAATAAAGGAAAAACTATTTTCTTTGTTTAACTATCAAAATTTCTTATATAAAATGTGTCGGAACAGCTCTTTGAAAATATGAGAGCACATGCGGAAAATTTAAACATTGTGTTGAAACAGGTCTAGCTTATACACACTACAAAAATATTCAAACAAACTCCATTTAAAAAAGAAAACAAGTCCTAAGTAGCTTTAACTGTATCAGAAAAGTATAATTTACTGATTTAGATAGTATGTAGCGTCGTTTGATCTGTTTACGGAAATAACAAAGTTCCAACGACATTTGTAGAATTTTATAAGTTTATCTGAGTGCTATTTGTCAAATGTACTCGTCATTTGTCAAAAGAATAGCTAGTACTATTTATTAATTTGATTAGCAAGCAATTTACTTGTTTGCCTATTTTATGTATCTGTTTTGTAAGTCAGATGTAAACACAGTATATACTATATATCTGGAAACTAGGGGTGGGATAAAAGTCATCACGAATTTAAATCAGGTGGATGTAATCAACATTTGGCTCAGATAATAAGCAACAAATAATAAATGTAAACACGCGTACATGTCCCAAGAGGTTTTAAAATGTTATTTCTCTTTATTTTTTTTTATTTTACATGTGCACAAACAAGGATATAGAGAAAATTATAAACAGTTGGAATGACCAAAATTTATAAAGCGCTCACGTTTAAAGAAGCAAACGCATTAAAATTTACCAAGTAAAAGGTTTAATTGTTATATCCCACATTTTTATGTCCTGCCTGTTCTTAACGTCGAATATTAAATAAAATGATTTGCTCTTCTGTTTTCTGTCGCAACATCGTTTCTTATTACGTTATGGAGAAATTTGAAATAAAAAATAATCTTATGCAATATTGTATATTGGCTCACAAAAAATCAACATATCTAATTGATCCTTTTTTGAAGTTGCATCTAGAGCGTACATTTAAAATTAATGTAATGCATGATGCTTTTAGTAAACCCACATGTCATATAAATGAGAATATTTTACGAAAAAGGCCAGCACTAAGGGGAGTTGACTTGCCTATCATATAAAATTTCTGTTTGTAACTTGTCTGAATAAAATACTTTATTAAGAATTCATATATAAGTGCAATGGCTTTTTTGACACTTTTTGTTTCGTTAAATATGCAGGTGCAAAACAAAAATATCCTTATAACAGTGTTTATTAGTGGTTGACAATATTTCACTGTCGGTGGTCTATTCTTCGTGATTTCTAATCACTTCCATAAAGTTAAATATCAGAAAGCAGTGACCGGTGATTTGGCAGCGATTGCCTTAAATAATTAGACAGTCAAGCAGTAATAGCGCGATGAAACGATGATCACTGGTTGAAGATTCATACCTGAATAACTAAGTACGTTATTAAATGAATAACCATGTGGGTTAGCAAATGACATTCACCATAAAGTATAGGTAAATTTAGAAATATGTTATATTATAACACATGGACTGAAAAGTCCCGGGCCTAACAAAGAAAACACGGTTTTTTTGGTTCAAAATTAGCTTTATTCATCAACGTAATCTCCATCAAAAGCAACGCAATCATTCCAGCGCCGCTCTAACATTTCAATACCACTTTTGTAGAACGATTTATCTTTTGCCTCAAAATAGGCCTCAGTTTCAGCGATAACCTCTTCATTCGTGCGAAATTTCTTATCGGCGAGCATTTTTTTGAGGTCTGCGAACAGCCAGTAGTCGCTGGGAATACGGTGGATGTGGGAGCAATTCGAAGTTCAATTCATGTAGTTTTGCCATTGTTTTGGTTGACTTGTGACACGGTTGTCTTGATGAAACAAAATTTGTTTCTTTGCCATATGCGGTCGTTTCTTCGCAATTTCGGCCTTCAAACGCTCTACCGAAACCATCGAAAAAAATTTGGCCATATTAAATGACATTCTAATCATTGCTTCTGAAAACCTACTGAACTTACGATTAGACAAATGTTCCTTTTTGTGTAATAAAATACATTTATTAGAATATACTATTACTCAAGATTATATCACACTAAATAGGGAAAATAGCTGCTATGAACGAATTTCCAGTCACCAAGAATTTTAGAGATGTGCAGATCTTTTTAGGAGTAACATCTTATTTTAGGAGATTTATAAAGAATTTCTCACTAGTAGCTAGACCACTTTATGCTTTACTAAAGAAGATTATGATATTTAAGTTTTGAGTGGGAGAATTGGAAGGATTTGAAAGTTTAAAGCAACTTTCAGTTGATGAACCTATTTTTTCCACATCCAGAAACTGAGCTATGTTACATTGTGACATATCTTCAGACAGTTTTGGCGCGATCCTATTGCAGAGACAATGAGATGACTTATTTCACCCAATATCTTATTTCCGTAAAAAAAACTTCCACAACAGAGGCAAAATATCACAGTTACGAACTGGAAATGTTAGCCATTTGTATGCGCTCAGAAGATTTCGTATTTATTTGCAATGTATTGAATTCAAAGTAGTAGGTTAAAGTATTAAGATGATCATTAGAATTTCATACACAATTGAGCATCCAAGTAATAAAAGAATAACTGATGCTGATATCCTTAGCAGAAAGGATATACTTGTTAGAGAAGACACATTTGAAATATGTAATATTAGCAATCAAACAAAATCAAGATCCAGATATTAATCAAATCAAGAGCAGATTGGAACGGGTTGAAGATAAACTCTATTAACTCGGAAATGGGCTAGTTTATCGTAGGCATAATAATACTCTACTTTTTTATGTACCTAAAAATATGGAACAAGTAGTCATACATATTTATCACGATGAATTCGGACACGCTGAAGTCAACAAGACGACTTGATTTGTCGTACATACCGGTTTCCGAACCTAAAAGTGAAATCATGAATTTCAAATGGTTTAACATGCATAGCATCTCACCTATCACCGGAAGAAAAGAGGGTTATTTACATAGCTTGCCTAAAGGAAATATACCCTTCTCTGTATTTTCATATTGATCATTATGCCCATTACAAAAAACTTCACACAAGCACAAATATATATTGACGGTCATTGATCTTTTCAGAAAATATGTAAAATTATATCCTTACACTAAAGTCTATACTAAACAAGCTATACGGCATTTAAATGATTACTTTTCCTATTATAGTAAACCCCTAAAAGTGACTTCAGACAGAGTTACGTGTTTCACTTCTGCGAATTTTAAAGACTTCTTAAATGAATTGGACGTGGAATGATGATAGCTACTGGCATGCTGCAGGCAAATGGAAAGAAAAGGAAATATTCTTCGGAGTATAAAGTTAGTGACTACGTGATGATAACCAACATTGATGTCACACCTAAAATTAACAAAAAGCTGTTACTGAAATTTAGAGGACCCTATGTAATCATGAATATTTTCGATAACGATAGATACGTCGTGGACGATGTAGAAAGATTTCGAGTGTCTCAGACGCCTCATAAGTGGCACATTGGAGGATGAAGCATTGGCATCGCGATAATCTTGAGTAATAAATACTTATCTAACCTATACTTACCTAACGCGACTATTTACCTTACTTGACACTGACCCGACGGTCCACCTTATGTACAGAATTTATGGCATTATTATAGTATTTAATGTCTTTTATTATTATTCCTTCAAGTTTACCATTATGGCGCATTTATGTACATATTAAAAATTGTTTCTATTATGTGATGTGCTATTTATGTAAAGTATGTATTTATGTACTTAAGAAAGAATTGTATCTTACTGTTTCAAAATGTGTTTGTTCTGTAGAACTTTAATTCAGGACAATTTGTTTTGTCACTCTGGTCTATCTGCAGTACTTTGAATTTAAATTTCCCGCCGTGTATTTATAAGTTGGCAGCGCAGGCCAGGTTGGTAAAGAAGGGAAGATTAGGAGTCTGCTTACCTCTAAGTTTTATGTAATGTTTGTATAAAGGAAGCCAGAATAAAACGTGTTATTGTGTACCGTGAGTTTGTTATTCTTATCGTAAATTCTTAAGTATTCAAATTTTAAAGATTTCTGTATTTAAATATATAAACAATATATCTGGCGTAACGATAATTAAAATGTGTATTGCAGCCGTTTAACATCGCGAAAAGTAAACATGGCCTTTTGCCATGTAATATATGAAAAGTTGGACTGCTTATCTTATAACTTATACCTATTGTTAAATGCAAAAAAAGTAGACAAAAACTGTATTTTCTTTCTGAACAAATGTTGTATAAGTATGGCTTTCATTAGAATTAATGACCCTGACGGTTACGTGATATTCGAATATCAAGCTTATTCAGACAGCCGAAAATTTCTTTGCATTCGGCCGATCTCGTTATAAGACATACGATATACTGGCGAAGAAGTAAAACACAATTTTAGAAATATTTCCCATATATATTTAAAACAACATAATGTATGACATGTTCGCTATCACTGTAGCTTCATTAGATGTTCTCTCACTACTGAACAGGTTAAATAGTATCTCAGACTTTCACGGCCGTTTGTCATAGTCAGAAAGGTTGTCGGGTTCCGCCGTGTCACTAGGTTTTCTGTCCCTGACGTTTCACCAACAACTGCGGTTCGCATTTTCAGAGGTATCTTTGAAAATGCGAACCGCAGTTGTTCGCGAAACGTCAGGGACAGAAAACCTAGTGACACGGAGGAACCCGACAACCGTTGCGACTACTGAACACGTTATTTATACTAAAACCCGACATTCCACTCTTGCAATAATTAAAGATAGTGCGTGCACTGTAATTACATAAATAAAAAGTAAATGAAGTGCATAATTGAAATTCCAATTATGCACTTTATTTGCTGGAAAACGACCATACATGCAACAACTTCGGAAATTTTACATGCCAAAACTAGAGGTTTAAAATAACCTACTCGAGTCTCTCAAGATAAATAAACTTAAATATTTCATTGTTGTGTTTGCTTGTGAAAGCTAGCACCTGATCTTAGGGGACTAATAAGATCAATATGTAATTACAGTATGTACACACATTTCCCTAATTACTTAAGAGTGGCATTTCGGGTTTTAGTATAAATAACATGTTGTTCAGTAGAAAGAGAATACCTGATGAAGCTACAGTAATAGCGAAACATGTAATATATTACGTTGTGTTAAATATATTGGAAATACTTCTAAAACTCTGTTTTACTTCTTCGCCAGTATATCGTATTGTTTCGTTCTTCGCCCATGTTCAATATGGATCCCCAACAAGTATCGGCCGATTCAATCGAAAAAAGTGGGTATTAACACATGGGCTGAAAAGTCCCGGACCTAACAAAGAAAACACGTTTTTTTTTGGTTCAAAATTAGCTTTATTCATCAACGTAATCTCCATCAAAAGCAAAGCAATCATTCCAGCGCCGCTGTAATATTTCAATACCACTTTTGTAGAACGATTTATCTTTTGCCTCAAAATAGGCCTCAGTTTCAGCGATAACCTCTTCATTCGTGCGACATTTCTCACCGGCGAGCATTTTTTTGAGGTCTGCGAACAGCCAGTAGTCGCTGGGAGCCAAATCTGGGGAATATGGTGGATGTGGGAGCAATTCGAAGTTCAATTCAAGTAGCTTTGCGATTGTTTTGATTGACTTGTGACACGGTGCATTGTCTTGATGAAACAAAATTTTTTTCTTTACCACATGCGTCGTTTCTTTGCAATTTCGGCCTTCAAACGCTCCAATAACGCTATATAATATTCACTGTTGATGGTATTTCCTTTCTCAAGATAGTCGATGAATATTATACCACGCACATCCCAAAATACCGAGGCCATAACCTTTCCAGCCGATTGTTGTGCTTTCGGGCGCTTTGGACGAGGTTCACCAGTTGCCGTCCACTCAGATGACGATCGTTTTGATTCCGGAGTGAAGTGATAGATCCATGTTTCATTCATTGTCACATATCGACGCAAAAATTCCGGTTTGTTACGTTTAAACATGGCCAAACACTGCTCAGAATCATCAACACGTTCTTGTTTTTGGTCAACAGTGAGCAAACGCGGCACCCACTTTGAACAGAGCTTTCTCATAGTCAAATGCTGATGCAATATGAAGCCAATACGTTCTCTTGATATCTTTACGTCAGCTAACTCATGCAACTTCACTTTTCGATCATTCAAAACGATTTTGTGAATTTTTTTGATGTTTTCTGGTGTTACCGCCTCATTTGGACGTCCACTGCGTTCTGCATCATCGGTGTCTCTACGACCACGTTTGAAGTCAGCAAACCAACGTCTTATTGTTGTTTCTGATGGAGCGGAGTCCCCATAACACTTTTCAAGCCATTGCTTCGCGTGAACGGTATTTTTTCCCATCAAGAAGCAGTGTAAAATTAAAACACGAAATTGTTTTTGATCCATTGTTTTGAAAATAACAAAAGTAGCGTGACTCTTAGCAGAATAACTCACAAACTAATGAATAGAATATCATGAAATATTAACAGCTGTCTTTTGAAGGTTGGTACTAACCGAGAGAAATGTGACTGCAATAAAACTAGCGTCATCTATGTGTTAGGCCCGGGACTTTTCAGCCCATGTGTTACATATATGAGTCATGGCAGTGATCACGTTCATCGTTTAAAATCACTATAATCACTATAAATCGATGAAATCAGCAATTTATGCTCAGTCTAGTACAGCCAAAAGTGCTTCGACTTGTATTATAATAAGAAAGTTTATTCCAAAATCCCGAAATATATGAAATTAAATAGGTTTTGCGATCACATTTGAATTCTATGTAAAATGTATGCCGGAGAAAAAAGTAGCTACTCGTATATTGATTTATTATATTTACTCCGATGTACATACCTTCATAATATTAAAATGCAATTTCGCCAACATTTATACGAAATGAGTCAGATGTCAAAATTTAGATGTCGTTTTTGATTTTTCCCTATGCCACACACACATTCGGTTTTAAATTTTCTGTTTATTTAAAAAAATGTGCTCCAGTAAGCACACTAACTAAGACTATATATACTCCATTTTTTTAATTCGGAGGAGTAAAATTAAAAGACGCGTTTACACAATGGAACTTTTGAAAGCTACTTTTTGGCGGCAGTTTTAAAACTAGCTGGGATTTTCTATAAGTTCTAGTTACGTAATTATTATTACAACGCAAATTTAGGGAGAAAACTAAAATATAAACACACTCAGCCAAATATACGATCTAAACGTCAATCAGTTTTGGCAACTATATGGCGGCTGGCAACATATTATAAATATCGCTAGTGTAATTTTTACCGAAAACTGACCAACAGTTCGCGTACTTTTTGGCGCTTCAATTCAGAAACACTCCCTCCGAATTAAAAAAATAGAGTATAGCTAAAAATATGCATCCTTGTATTGTAAGCGTTGACAAATAGCAAGTGCATAAAATGTGAAAATTACGATAGATTGTTTTTTTATTTATGAATACTTGACAATTCCTAATTGTTTTATGTAACACATACTCATATCCAATCAGTTTTTGTTTTAGCATAATACAGAAATAATGTTTACAAAGAAGTTACTACTCGATTATTTTCCCATTAATACAGTTTAAACAGCGAAATTTATATAATCATCCTAAATTGGGGTAATCTCTTTGGCGTAATCAGCAAATATATAGTAGCGTTTATATAGCAGCACTCGATGTTGCTAATCTCAATACAAGCGATATCGATACGTAAATTCTTAATCACGCAGTGAGCTTGGTTTTTAAATATCTTACAATTCAATTGAGAATTCTTCTCTATGATACTGTTAATGCGATCGAAAAATGACTTTTGGGACAAAATTGATCAGTAATTAGTACAAGCGTTGTTTATTTTTATTGTAGAGACAGAAGCATTATTTATGTAGTATTTAATTAGGATAAAGATAGAGATATTTCAGATTATTCAAATGTGTTATTAGAATTAATGTTTAAAATAAGATGTTATTACTATATTTATTGTATATTAACGTTTACACAATTTTCTATAGTTCCATATAATTTTGTAATTTCCCTATAAACATTAGTAGCAACATGTGCTGGAAATTACCTAAAATTACATTTCTAAACCCAAAGAAATAGCAGGGACATTATTTTTTCAATATCACAACTGTTAGATATGTAGGTGAAGTACCTGCCGTCTAAACGTATAAGTATGAGGAAAATTTCTATAATTTCACAGAGTTGGACATTATCTTCCAGTATAAAAAAAGCCTCTAAAAATCTTATATTTATTTGTTTATAATTAAATGTGTGTATTATCGAAGTACACATCTCAGTTAATAAAAATGCCGAGAGGTAAATTGCCATTCGAGGAAGAAAAAACAAAAACAAATTGTTATAAAGATGTAGGGTTTCAAACCGAACCATAGCTAAGAAAATAGGACGATTCCATCATCTCATCAACAATTTTATAAAGCTGAGCAAGTCCTGCGACAAAAATCGCGTTAAGTATTCAAAAACTAACTCGAAGGCAGCGCTCATCGATATTTCGATACCAAAAAAGGTTGGTAATGTAACCGCGCAACAAATAAAATGTAATTTAAATTTATCAGTAAAAAAGGTTTCAAAATTACCCTTAAAAGAGGCACATAAACAGGCAAGACTGAAATTTGTGCAAGATCATATGTGATGGGATGAGGGATCATGAGAGGAACAACGTCATATTTTCTGACGAGAAGAAATTTAATGCGAACAGGTCTGATGGCTTCTAATATTAGTGGCACGACTTCTGCAAAAACACTGAAGTTGCGATGAGCCTTCTCACGTTTGCCTATCGAAACTGCTCAAATATGTGTGCTTTATTAATAATATAATAAACTATAAAGACTAGAGCTGCTGTGTCTTTTATAACACATAGATATTTGAAGGAGCACAACTGGACAGATATGTATACTACGACCAGAAAAATGAAAACCAACTTTTTGCATCAGGCCTAACGAGGTTAGGGAATACGTATGTACGGCTAATTTTTATTTTAAAATGCGTTCCCAAAAAAAGATAAAAATTGACGTGTCTCAAAGTTTTTTGAAAATGTAACACTAACAATTATAGAGTTTAATTCGTTTTAATTGGAACGCATGGTATATTAGTCATTCGCAATTTCTAATAACATGAAATTTATCACAACAGCAGGTCTGTATAGTTATAAACAAATGCCATATTAAATAAATTAGCAAAAGTGTCATGAGCTTGCTGAATTATATCGGTCTACAGAAAATTAAAAAATTTTGTTTGGTGAAGTGATATAACTAAACTTAAAGATACTTACTAGTGTAGGATCAGGAATTAAGAAAATGTTTTACTGGAAATTGAAGAATTAATAATTTACTCAATTCTACAAATCTTTGTTATCGAGTCCTTGCCGAAACTAAAAAACAGACAAAAATAACAGAATTCGTATGGTTAAGCAAAGCATTACAAATTATTGGTCTTCTAAATGCTTCGTATCATTACATTATACCTTTGCTATTTTAACCAGGAAGTTTATTTCAGCTAAAGCCAGTTAGAAGTTTAGAAAACTTCAAAAATTCTTCTCCAATACCCAGTCCCGAGCGTTGGGTATTGCCTTCTCGTTCTCCCAATCCCCCAGTAACCTCGCCGTCTGCCCGTTTCTTTATTCCAACTCAGAAATCGCAAGATACCCAGAACCTTCTCCTACAATCACCGGACGATGTGTTCTCGTCGCCACCTGTCCCACCGCGATCCTCTAAAACGAGGGACTTTTTCGGAACGGCACCATTTGTTATTGGTGGAGGGCACAACGAAAACGGCCATCCTGTTTTTTTAGTTGCAAACCAGCATACCGTTGATGTTGTTAGATTGTCACCGCCTACAAGTTCTCCACGGCGGAAGGTAACTAATAACGGCATTTATGTTTGTTTTTGTTTCATGCATGTTTTTATTATGTTTTTAAAGGCGCATGCGTAATAATAACTCATGGCCGGCCGATGCCCCCTATAATTGCCGAAAGCTGTTGGGGTATGCAAAGGCATGAATTATTATGATTTTTATTATTATTATTATTACTAAACATATGCAAAGTCATAAAATTCGACACATCATAGTAGCTGTATAATGTTTGTTTTATTACACATACAGCATAAATTATAAAACAAAAGGGTTTGTGTAATTAATGAAATACAATAAAACTTTATTATAATCTTATGTGTAAGAAATTCTGGCAGGTTATTTCAAGTGACATTACATTTGTGGTAATTCAAAGACGTAAATAATTGTGTTTGGTCCATGAGTTCCAATCAACAAAAATTACTTGATACTAAGTTGTATAACATCCGTTTTCCAGCTGTTGCTGTATAGTACAACTAAATTTTTACCTATTTATACGGTTATAAATACAATTATTGATATCTGGAAAAAAATTGAATCTAAATGGAATATGAACATTTTAAAATTAATTCTAATAAGATCAACATATTAAAAACACATCTAAAATGCCTAGAAAAACAATACCAAACATAACAATGGTGCTAAATACAATTACTCATGGTATTGGCGAAATCGTTCACAAAAAAGACAATCTGAGGAGACAAAAAACGCTAACACACAGATATGTTTCTGTCTACCCGGCGTCGTCAGTAAAGCCAATATCATAAGTAGCTGTATTTCGAAGCATTATGTTAGGTAAGATCAACGTAATTAACATATTTTGACATGCAAGTTTCCTTTGATTATACTGAATGTTAATAGCAATTTCGTTATATTTTTTATCAGTAAGCAGCCCACCAAGATTATAAGCTATTTTAGGCTGTGGTAAATCAGGGTATATATATATTACATATAATCTGAGCAAAGTCAACGACGGGCAGGTATCTACAATCCTACGTTCCCCCACCATAGCTATAACCATGATGTAGTAGGACAACAGCGAAGTACTACTTACGGCGAATGATTGATAGACGGATTGTAGGGGAACACTGCAGCGAGAAAGAATAACGGGAGACGCACATGCGTATTATAAACGTTAACTTTGCTAAGATTATATCTGTATATCCTAATCACTGCAATGTAAATGAAATTTTTCTCTCAGGATTCATAAAATATTATAGCGAGTGCATTCTTTTATCAGGGATTTTGCTCAGATATAACTAATTTAAATGACTCGAATGAAATTAATGAGGAAAATAGAACAGATTAAATTGAAGAATAACAATGTAGGTTGTATCACTTTCATCTGGTAGTGCTCTCGACAAATAAATACCTATCGCAATTCCTAGCTAGCTAATAAACTTTTTTTTTAATTTTAATTAATAAATGATTTTAACTACTTTACTTTGGTATTCTAGGTCGGTGAATCTTCGCAATAGGAACGCTGACTGTGGAAGGCCCAAGGTTATATTGGAGTTTTTTCTGCTGGATCCAGCGGTGGTTCGCCCGGTATCCGGGTAATATACTGTGACGACAGGCCCACTACAATTTCTATATAAATTCTGAGCTATTTTCCTCTATGTAACTTGCGAAATTCGCATAAATAAGAAGCGCACAAACTCTGTTGATGTTCTGCATTAGCTACCGACGCTAACCGTCACTTGTTTCGGGCATCCTTTGTCGATCACGGTCGTAAACCACTACTAAATCCTGATATTAAATGACAAATGACTGCGGTTTACGAGTGTGATCAACAAACGACGATGAAACAACTTACAGATACCGTCGGCAGCAAATATAGAGCATCCACAGAGTTTGTACGCTTCTTGTTTTTGCGAAATTTTGCAAGTTATTAAGAGGAAAATATCTCAGAACTTATATAAAAGTTGTAATAGATCTGTCGCCACAGCATATTACCTGGATACCAATCGAACCCCCGCCGATCCAGCAGTTAAAGTCCAATATAACATTGGGACGTGTGTGAATAAAAAAATGAAAGGGCTTTATTCTTGTTAAAATCATTTATAAATTATGTGTACAACCTAAATTATATAATATAGTTATTTTTGGATTTAATCTATTCTATTTTCCTCATTAATTTAATTCGAATCATCTTAATTTGTTTTATAAAAGTAAAATCCCTGATAAAAGTATCTACTCGCTATACACATTACAAACCCTGAGAAATTTGGGATTTTTTGAGGCCCCTGTTCTCCTCAAGAACATGTCAATAAGCTTATTTACTGTAATTATAGTTTCCTTTAATTTAATTGTATTGTTATGGAGAATGCAAGGTTGCACTCCCTCTAAGAACGGATAGCGGATTGCGATGTATTCTGCATAAACTTCCCTATCGTCCTTATTATGTAGAAAATTCCTTCTTTTCAAAAAAAAAAGAACATTAAACAGGAGAAGACAATAATGAAATTATCCCATCAAAAGTTTATATCACTAAATTTAAGGTAAAATTTTATACAAATATATTTAACACACAAATAGCGAAGATCACATCTATTTATATAGAAGTTGCAGTAGACCTGTCGCCACTAATAGAAGAACTCCGATATAACCTTGGACCTTCCATTGTCATTGCGAAGATAGTAAATTCGCCGATCTACAATATCAAACTGCGTGTGCGAGTACAAAAAAGTAACGGACTTCATTCTCAGTAAAATCATTTGTTAAAAAAAATAAAGTTTATTAGCTAACTAGGTATTGCGATAGGTGTGTGTCCAGAGCACTTTCCGATATAATCTAAATTGGATAATATATTATTTTTTTTATTTAATCTAATCTATTTTCATTCACTTTCTCACATTCTTGCAAATTTATTCAATATAAGCAAAATGCCTAATAAAGGAAGTCACTCGATAACTTTTACGAACCCCGAGAGCAATACAATATATATATTAATTTATTAATAATTTACATAATGTTTTCTAAGTTCCCGAAGAATATTTGCTTCTGTAGTTGTGTACTACTAAACATATTGTTACGAATGTTAGAAACAGTAGCGGAAGTACGGCCGGAATGCACTGAGAGTTTCAAGAACATACTCGACGATGACTAGAAATACGGCCCGCCCATAGAAGGGAGTCAATATAATCGATCAAGCAGTCGAAACGTAAGCATCACAGTTCAACATCCATACTAATACCTTTACAGTCTAAAACGATTCGTAGAGGTAATAAACAGTCTTTTTTAAGACCTCTGCTCTGATTTTACATCAGGGAGAAAAATGAACCGCAATTTGACCACAGGAGGGAATTCGCACACTGATATGAAAGAGAAATTCGCCGACAGTTTGAATGAACCATCCTTATGGGAACTCATACACAAGATCATGAAAATATACACACGGAAATTCGGGAAAAATGGATGAACCGAAAACTGAGGAATACATGGAACAGACAAAAAGGCATAAGAAAAGGCGCGTAGACAGTAAACCGAAAGAATCGCAATCCATACCAACCCGTAATAACTACAAAGCACTGGCAATGGACGATTCAGCCGTCGGGGACATGCAAGAAGGAACGGACGACGAAATACTAAAAAAAAACTAAAGAGGAACAGTCACAGAAAAACGAGGGAAAGAACAAAACCGCCAGACCGCAGAAACAAGAAGAGTTCAAACACAAGGTCGCACCGATAATTATTAGAGAAACAGCGAAATGAACGAATACCTCTAACATGATGAAACGGAAGAATATAACTGCCACAAAGTGTAAATTAATTCAAACAGTCATACAAGCTGAACCGGCAACCGAAGAGGATTACGGGAAACTAAGCAAGATGCTCAAGAAAGAAGGAATCCAAATTTACACATTTCAATTGAAAAGCGAAAAGAAATTAAAGGTGATTCACCAGGGTATAACTCAGGATATCACCGATGATGAAATAAAAGACGACCTCCAGCAACAGGACTATTCGGTTCAAAAAAATTTCATAGATAAAGGGTAGAAACGGCCAGCCGACACCACTAGTGTTAATTGAAGTAAGCCGCGAATATAAATCTGTATATGTACAATATCGCGAACTGTTGTGGACTCGGGATAAAAGTGGAATCGCTACGTACGCGCAGTGTCACAAATGCCAAATGTTTGGTCCACACAAAGCAATTGTAACATTAGTTATAAATGCATAAAGTGCGGTGAAGGTCATTCCACTAATTTATGCACCAAATCGAAGACTACTCCACCAAAATGTGCCCACTGCCAGGGTGAACATCTGTCCACCTACATAAAGTACCCCGCGAACCCTAACAACACTGCTGTCAACAAAAAATTCATCGACGCCGAAGGTAAATGCATGGACTAAAAAAAGAGAAACTACCGCCATGAAGAATGAAACTGAGAAGCGAACCTGCCAAAGAAAATCCTTTAAACCATAGCGATGAATCAGAAGAAAAATTGGCTTTAATACTAGGGCGTATGGTACTGAATTTTAACAGTACCTATGCTACAACCGAGCAAAGACTGGCATTCTTACAACAAACCAAAGAATTGACAAGATTGTATAAAACCAAGTAAAATCAGAAAAAGAAGAAAAACAAAAAAAAACAAGTAAAAAAAATGTAATCAAAACACAAAAAAAGAAAGAGAAAAGGAAGGGAGTAGCAAAATATGAGAAAAGAATGAATAAACAGAACATTAAAATCATGTTTTGGAATGCACAAGGCATAACTAAGAAGAAGAACAAATTACGAGCGTTCATCATCGATAACGAAATAGACGTGGCCCTGTTATCGGAAACCTTCCTTAAGGCCATTCATACATTTAACATCCCGAACTACATAACATACAGAACGGATCCAGACACAAAACCTGGAGGAGGAACAGCCATCCTGGTGAGGAAAGAGATCAAACACTACTCAATTGGAACAAACACGGCAACAATGGAAACTACTGCTGTACATATACACACGAAGAGAGGTATCATAGCACTGTATGCGGCGTACAGCTCTCCACACGACAACATAGAAGAAGCGGATATCGACGCAGTATTTAATTCTCATCACCCTACAATTCTGGCGGGAGGCCTCAATAGTAAACATCCACAATGGAATTCCAAAACTCTCAATCGTAAAGGGAAACAACTTAAAAAAGAAACCTCACCGTAGAAGCACCAACAGAAGATACGCACATTCATACGCCAACCGGATCAACGGACTTTCTAGATCTAGTAATCATAAAGAATGTCACGACACCTTACTACCTTGAAACTATAAACAACCTGTCATCTGAGCACTTTCCTGTGATTATGACAGTCTCGATTGAGAGTTCTAACATCCAACAAACAATACGCACCACAAATTGGCAAAAGTTTGAAAAGAGTCCAAAACTAAGACCAACATCAAACGTATATCAGCAAACACAAACGTATATCAGCACCGACAACGACATCGACACAGCGGTAAAACAATTCGAAGAGGACATAACATTGGCACTGAACTCAGCTATAACCACAAAATTTAGAACACCAAGGGAAACAATCAAAAACACTTCACCCGAATGCAAAGACAGTTCTGAACAACATCACAAATGAAATTACAAAAGACCTTGCCGAACACTACAATGATCAATGGGACGCCAAAATCGAAAGTATAAACGACGATGACACCAAACTGTGGAAAATAACTAAAATACTCAAGACAAAAAAGGAAAAGATACCACTGATACTTGGAACACGCGGTATTATCAACAACAATTCTGACAAAACCAAGGAGTTTGCTAACTACTTCGAGGGGACTTTCCGCCCTAATCCACCAGTGGACAGGGATCACGAAAAATTCAGCGACGTCATCAATAAACAAGTATACACGGAATACAAAGACGTCATAGATGTTCAAGAAACGACGACGGTGGAACTCCGGAACATCGTAAAAACCCTTGCGGACCGTAAACCGCCAGGACACAATGGAATTACTAATACCACTATCACACATCTAACCTTTGAAGCCGTAGATACGCTGAAAGAAATTATAAACGCTATAATTAGACACCAGCACTACCCGAAGACGTGGAAACATGCTACAATGATAATCATACATAAATCGGGAAAACTCAAACACAAGACATATGGATATCGTCCAATCAGCTTGCTACCAGAACTCAGCAAAATCGTGGTGCGAGTAATACAAAAGCGGCTACTATCGATAGTGGAAGAAAAATCCATCATCCCGGGATTTCAATTTGGTTTTCGTCGGAAGAACTCGACAACACAGCAGCTACTGAGAATGTCGGAACATATTACCTCGAACATGGATAAATCTACACCAACTGCAGCCATCATGCTAGACATCGAGAAAGCGCTCGACAAGGTCTAGCATGATGGTCCCATACATAAGATGAGATTTCACCGGATCCCCCGCTTAGCAATCTCATTCAACATTATCTCCGCGACAAAACATTTTCTCTTAAAATAGGAGAAGACATCTCCACTTCCAGAACAACGCAAGCGGGAGTTCCGCAAGCCTCGGTGCTGGGACCGCTCCTGTTTAACATCTACACTTCTAATGTGCCGCAGTCAAACACTTGTCAGATTGCCCAATTTGAAGACGAGACCGCTATTTATTACAGCCACAGGCAAATGAAACCGCTGCACGATAGATTGCAAGTATACATCGACACGCTCTACAAATGGTTTTCAAAATGGCAAATAAAGATAAATGCAGGGAAAACTACAGCCATCTACTTCACGCCACGTAGAAGACACAAAAAAACCGACGAAATCCAAATTAACAACCTCGCCATTGGATGGGCCAAGAAGACGAAGTACCTAGGGGTTGTTCTAGATGAACAACTCGCATAGTCCTGGCACATCAAGGAAATCAAGAGGAAGATAGCGGGAGCCTCGAACGTCCTGCACCCAACTATTAAATGAAAGAAGTAAACTATCACTAGATCACAAGGTCAAAATCATTAAAACAACAGTAATACCGGTCGCCACCTACGCTGGTGAACTTTGGCATCAGGCAACCGAAGCGCAATAGAAGACCATTCCGGGAAAACTGCAACACTATATCAGGAACTCAACCTCGAAACACTTGAGACCATAATATACAGAGGAACACAAAACACATTACACAGAATGGAGACGCATGATAATACAACAATCAGAAGAATAATATATTTTTAACTATCATTCATTTATGTAAAAAAACATTGTTAATATTTAAAAAACAGAAATTAAAAATTTTTAATCAAAATCAATTGTTTTGACAGCTTTAAACTGAACCTTGAAAAATAAGGCAAGTTTTTGTTAAATGTTTTCTGCTTATTTCAAAAATTTATAGTTTCCTTTGTACTAATTGAAGTACATTTAGTTGATATTTCATCATACACAATCTTTTCCACGTCGAAAATTAATTTTATCACAGCATAGTACAATTTAAAAAAAAAAAAAATAGCTGCAGTTAAAGAGTTGAGTATCACGTTTTATTTGGCTCTCAGTAAACGAAAAATAATTTAAATTACTAGAAAAGACTCTATATCGAGAAATATACTGTTTAAGGCTTACCTTAAAACTGAAAGTAAGCATAAGCATAACCATAAAGTAAGATAAGCAAGCTATAACCGGAAGCGAAAGACACGTCAAAGTATTTTAATCTCTCACTGACATTAATAAACCAATGAGTTTTTAAATATCTTCGCTGTACAGTTTTCTAAGTATCAATAGTTGCAATCCTGGATGGCACCAGATCAGTCATATACATATAGCTACAAGCACAAATGGAAAATATTTATAACGTCCGTCTCATAAAAGAATATTAAATAGCAAAATTATGTATTTTTCTTGAGATCATTGTCGATAATCTCTATACAGTAACATGATATATTATTTATTATTTTTTTTTTACTTTCACCTTTATTCTTCACGTCAAATTTTTTGTTTGAGAATAATTAGATCATTGTGTTAAAGAAAAACGATGAGGTGTTTTTTATTTACCTGCTTTTAAAATGCGAAGTGTCCCTGTTGTGGTGACCAACTGTTTCAAGCATGTCTAGGATAAAATTTTGAAATTTAAGAAAATTTTTAATTTATATTATCGGGAGTTTTAGAATACTTGCATTTTGTACTTCTTTTCATTCTTCAAAACAAATGTTCTGTCAATCGTGTTTACTTATATCAACTACCATTATTCTCGTAAAATGAGTATTGTTAAAAATACATAAGGTCCAAACGAAAAAATTCTATAGATAGCAGTCAAAGTTGAACCAGTTGAATTATTATTATAACTCTATTAAACCAACAATATTCATTTTCAACGTGATCTTTCCCACACCGGTATACTTGCTATCTTCTTGGCAGTTTGGGAATGTCTTGAAACCCAATCTCCCTGAGAGCATCTTTAAGAGACCTAAATAGATAGAAATCAGAGTAGCAAAAGACTTCCGAATGCATTTTTGTTAGAATTTGTTTCGATAATTGAGCTGGCCGTTACTACGAATAAAAATCACACTTCTGATACGATGATTTCGTTGGAACAACACTTTTACCCTTTTTTTTAGCCAATGTGAGGGGCATTGATTCTAAGGTACATGAAGTTGGCCTACGCACTTTTCATGTTTAAACATTTGGAAATATCAATGTTTTATGCTTATTTGTGCTGTAAAAATATATTTTGTGCTCATTCTATTCCCAAGGTATTCGAACTTGAAAAGCGGAAGCCAAGTGCAGACTGCCTCTCGCATTTTCATTTTTTTTTTTAATTTGACTATCCTATCCATTCTGTGCCCATTTTGTGCGATAATAATTTTATGTTGTGCTCATTCCATTCTTGAGATTTTCGAGTTTGAAAACTGTGTGCTAAGCTCACACTATCCCCATACTTTTGATCCTTGAAGACTTGACTATGTTTTCGTTTTGTGCTGATTTCTTAGAAAAAATCGTTTTGTACTTGTCACATTCCACAGAGTTCAAGATTAAGGGCTGGCAGCACCTTTATTTCGCAGCTATGGCACCAATTTTACGATTTTCCAAAATTCGATAATTGGCAGAATTTTCTATCGGATCTGAATCGTTTTGTCAACATCGCTTTCTCGAGATATTCGGGTTAAGGTGTGATGAGTACTGATTTTTCACAGGACTTTCATAAATTTGAATTATTTGAGAAAAACATGGAACCAGCAACTTTATTTACTCGGGTGAAGTTTTGCCTTGTCATTACGAATTTCCCAAATGCTAAAATTATTGCAACACTGCGAGATATATGGGTTCCTGTTAGCACTTATTTTCAAATACATTCAGCACAATACGAACATTAAACGTTACTACTACCAAATTTCACAAACCGTGAAATTGATGTATTGACTACAACATACACTAGCCCTTAATACTGAATATCTCGGAAATGATAGGAATACAATCGATTTTTTACGACATAAGTCGCGCTCAAAACGGTGCTATTATCAATTTTTTAAAAAATCAAAGTGTAGTAGTCAACTTTACACATCCTTGATTTTAGCGCGTTGCATGCAAATGACATTCCCCCTAGGTGCACCTCTAGGTTACTTAAAGTGGTGTACTCAGATGCCCACACAGGCGACCTTTTCTCTTAAAAAGAGTTCTCTTAAATTAAATAGGTCTCAGCAAGTATATTGAAATTTTAACTTGTTCTTTTACTCCACCCAAAGCTTTCTTAGCACACGCGCAGCACATTTCTTTGTTGCTTTTCGTAAATAACGTATTGGTTATTATTTATCAATATCTTGTAAAGTTTCTACTGCATAATATTCCCACGAAAACCAATCATTAAGAGTGGTTGATGTTCGTGATCGCACTAATCATCTTGCGAGTGGCACCTTTTCTATATGTCCTCATTCTGCCGAAACCTTATCAGCAAAACAGCTGAGTTATTGGCAGGATATTTTCTTTCAATGAACTCTAGTCAAAATTTGTGTTAATTTAACATTTCCGTTGCAAAAACTTTGATATTTACAAAGTACCAAAATCATGGAAATGGCAGTTTATAGAATTGCTAGATTATATTTGCATTATTCATCATAACAAGGTTTTCGCATTGCTTAAATATTCTAACGTTAAGAGCGTAAGTTCAGCTCATATGTGAACTGCCTTTGCGTACTCTTAACATTTATTACTGTTGAAAGGCGTACATATTAGAAAAACTTGTTTGTAGTCTGTGTATATAAAAAGAATTGTATCTGATTTTAAAATACACATCACTTGAAAATAAGTTCAATACGAATAATTCTACATCTTTTTGCATAAAAGAAAACAATAGCGGGTTATTAATTATACATATAATTTCATTTCATGATTTTGAACAGATAATGCACCCGTTAAACAGGAATCCATTCTGAAGAAAATACATAAATGAGAAATTACGTGCGTTCATTTTATTGCAAGGTTTAGAAGTATTACTTAATCTATAATTAAAATTCTAATACTATAGTTTGTTTTCTTTCATTGTGTTTTCTAAATTGTTGTTTTTTTATGTATTACTATTTCATGACATTTGTTTATGGAAACTTATGTCGATTATGCCCAACAGTGAAAATATTGCGTAAAATCACATAAGATATTCTTTAAGCATTTTTAATTTGCCAAAACATTATGTTACTCCAATTTATGATTATACAAAATATAACTTTGAAATTGACGTAGTTCACAGATATGTTGGTTCTAGGTTATTTAATTTCTTCAGTATATTCATTGAAATATTTGAAATAAGGTTTGTAAAGTTGGTGCCCGACTCAGGGGCGTGTAGAGAGGCGGGCCAACACGGAACGTCGAACGAATTGAAATGATATCTGCAGACTGATATTATTTACGCGATTAAGTTTTTCCCCTTCGTCTTAACAAAGACGAAATAAACCTCCGAAATAAAGGATTAAAATATAGCATTCGTGGTCCGAAATCGCCCATCGAGGAAGCAATCGCATCAATAGAAACAAACATTAGGAACTTGGATGTCGCTACGAAAGATTTTGTCAGAAATGCGTGTAAAATTAAGATCTCTAGAAATTTGGCAAATGGTAAAAATTGCGGCCAAAGGTTCACAAAATTGTTTTCAAATAGGCGGAAAATGGTTCGAACAGGTGGAAGGCACGGTGATGGGTAATCCATTATCTCCCTTTATTGCGAACCTTTTCATGAGCAAATGTGAAACGAACTTGAAACAAGAAACCAAATATTTTCCAAGAATTTGGCTTAGGATGATATTTTCGCCGTGTTTGATAGCAATAAAGGGAATATACAGGATTTTCTAGCGGAACTTAATTCAAAATTCATTACGATCAAGTTTACGATTGAACAAGAAGTGAATAATCGGCTTCCGTTTCTAGATACTCTAGTCAAACACAATAGCATGAATTAGAAATGGACATCTACAGAAAAGAAACTAATTCCAACAGATTCATTACGGCTGATTCGCACCATTGCGAACAACAAAAAATGTCCGCGATTAGTTTTCTGGTCAATAGGCCCGTTAGATTTCCGCTAAGCAAGAGAAGGTACGAAAAAGAATTAAAATACATCAAAGATGTAGCGAGGTACAATGGTTTCTCTTCTACGGATGTTGACCGGATCTTAAGGAAGGTCCAACACATCAGAAATTCTACGACCTTGACATCAACAAATACCGGTAATAAGAAATTTATAACACTTCCTTCCCACTCAATAGTAAAAAGATTAAGTAAAATTTTCCGCCAATAAAATATGAACGTGTCTTTTGTATCAAAAAACAACTTAAAGAATCTTTTAGGCAATCACAAAGATAAACCGGAGATGATGAAAGGGTCTGAAATTTATCAAATCGCATGCAATGATTGTGACAAAATTTATACTGGACAAACAAAAAGGAGTGTCGAAACGAGGTTCAAAGAACATATTAGACACTATCGTTTCGATACACCAGAACTATCAAGCATAGCAAAGCATATGATAAAATCCGGACACTAAATTGATTTAAAAATTCTTAAACTTAAAAACGTAAAGTCGTGTAGAGAATTATACGCGTATGAAATGATATTTATGACAAAGAACAGAAACTTATTAACAGAGAACCACCCCCAATTACATACTCGAGTCTAATTGATTTATTACCATAAGGCCCTGTTAAAGATACGGTTCGTTTTTTTTCCATCCTTTCCTGAAAATACACACATACCCGAGATCACCCAATAGATTGTAAATAGTCATGTTTTAAGAAATTTTAGAGCCTGCATAGAAAATAATTTGCATGTATGATACAGTTTTTACATTCAGTCGGTAACTCGGTTGACAATGGGAGTCCACGTGCTCTCGAAACGCTACATTCCGAGTTTACTGCTATACCTGTGAATTATACAATCACACAGTCCTTGCAATCGTTAATTGACAGGCTATATATATATATATATATATATATATATATATATATATATATATAGATAGATAGAAATGTAATAAATCTTTTTATTCGTACGGCGCAAATCACCCGCCTCTCTACGTACCCGTGATTTGGCACCGGCTTTGTGAACCTTGGCAATAAAAGCATTACTGCATTTCAGTAGTAAGGCAAAAACGAGTGCTATTAGAAATGCGTGCGGCTGGGTTACTATCAATATTAAAAATAATTAAAGTAATTACTTACTATTTTAATTTGATGGTGTTGTTGACGCAACTTTTTTGATGTAGAGTCTATATCAACAACTTAATCAAGCTAAAATAGTAAGTAAAGTATGCATAAGTTTTTAACAAACAGATATTCTAAGGAAGACTGTTGGAGATAAGAAGCACACTGTATAGCATTCTAAATACAACTGGCCTTACTATAAATGATTTTAAATAAGAAATATTAAGATTGTACATTAGTACTTATTGCTAAGTATAGATTAATAGCAGTATTTAGTGCGTATTATTAACTGAATTCAAATATTTATGTATAATAGAATATGTCTGAATAAATGAATAGTGCAGCAATGGCAATGTATGTATGCAATTCCATCTTATGTATACCATAACATAAAGCATAAAATACTTATATTCATACGTACGTATTTTCTTTCTTAACAGAAAAATGAAGAGACTGAAGACTTAATACGATTGGATTCATCATCATCGGACATAGATGATTTCGACCCTTTAAAAGCAAATTTAACAAGTTCGCTACCGACCACTACATTCTTGCAAAATTTTCACCTTCCATCGTCGCACAATCAGGTGCCAATGAGCGTTACGAATCCTCTTTACAACTACGAAAATCATCTTGTATCGCCAAACGGGACTGTTCCAAGCGGCACCATTACGAGAAATCCAGACAAGGAGACGGTGGAACTACTACACGAATACGGTCTGGATTTTCAATCGTTTTCGAGTTCGAAATTTGAGCCATTTGTGTCTAATAAAGACAATTCTGGTAGAGCAACATCGCAGAATCAATGGACTAAATTCGAATAATAACATAGATTTATTTATTTAAGTATAATACTTGTCCGCGCGTGTAATCTAGCTTTTTCTCCAAAAGAACAGAGCCATCTGAACGAAAGGTTATTATCTACCATTACTTAAATTATGTAAAACACTAGATTGCGATCGCGATCATATTTTGCTTTTTGTTCTATTAGTAATTATTTTCCCATAAAGGACTAGATTTCGTATGCAAATTTTCATTTTGTTAATTTATTGTTGCTAATGGTTAATTGACATTGTTTTTTGAGCACAATTCAGCATTATAGTTGAAAAAAGTTAATATTGTAAAATCGCCGGTCATTTTTATAAAGGTAATACTACCTTTCACAATCGTAACTTTGATAGATTATAAAAATATGCTAACTATCTCAAAATTTATTGATGAGTATTGAAGAAAGAATACAAACATTAAATGAAAAATTATCCTTTGAAAAATTAAATCTAAATTCCATCGAAGAAAATGCTTGGAATGTAAAGTGACGCAGTATGAATCATCATTTCAGGAAGCAACAAATTACCTTCGTCCACTTCTCTTTTCCGTCGCCTTCCTCGCCTCTTGTCCTTTTCCTCTTCATCTTCACATATCACTTCAAAAATATTGATAATATTAGAGCCTTTTTCGTGATTGCCATCGTTACTGTTATCATGAAATCAAACGATGACAAAATACGAAATTTAATATTACCAATGTTGCCGAGCAGCGGTAATATTACATAATAGTGTCAAAATTATCGGGACTATTACAATGTATAATACTAAAGAAATTACAATATTTTTAATATCAAAGTGAGTGTTAATGCACGGTTCCTTTATAAAATACTAATTATGAATACGTGCTTATAATTTCTACATAACGCAATTGTTTATATTTGTTATATTTTTAAAAATATTCATAATCTGACACAATTCGTATATAACTGTTATTTTCACATAAAAAATTAAATTATTAAATAAAAATGAATACTGTTACAAACAACACAAACGAAACATTTTCAATACCGTAATGTCTGTTTTTTTCTAGTAACTTCGCTGTAAACATGATTTTGAAGCCTGTTTTAACGTCTTCTGCTATATTTAAAGGGTATAAGAAATAATTCTCTACAAATTTTCATGAAGACTTCATATTACTATGTACAATATTCGTAAAGTTAGAGTCAAGTACATATATATATATATAGAGTAACAATGTTATGCATAGTTACAGAATTCGATAACATCTGCATTTTCTTGACGAATAGTTATACTTTAGTTCGTCATACATGATGTCATATATGCGACGACGGTTATATATTTTGTAACTACTTCACGAAGGTGGTTATTCGTAGTTATTAATCAGAAATGATATATATATCATCGGTGACGTGTTGGGATAATGTGTGATCAACTAAGTTTTAATGTAAATTACAAAGGAAAATATATACAATACACAGTGATATAATACCATTTCTGTTATTTCATTCATCATTTTATATATAAAGTAATTCAAGTAATTCACATGGAAGTTCAGTTGCAGAACTTATTTCTTTGCGTATATTGATTATTTATACTCAAATAATAAAAAAAAATTATATTAATATGAACGCAACTTACTTAATGTGATTTTTTTTAAAAATTTGATAACCCCGTTTTCGTGACGATGTTCGTGGTTATAGAAAATACGTCATTGTACTGGTTATTTGTGGTTATACCCTCGTAACCATAGTTACTCGCGAAAAAATCCTTTATATATTTGACTCTTCACCAAGAATATCACCACTAGCTTACACATGATTGGATTTAAAGATACGTTTAACATTGTCATTGCCATATTATAGGGATTCGTGTCGGAATTTACAGTTTAGGCTTGTTGTACATTCCACTATTATAATACTAAGCACATTTATTTAATAATTATTTTAGACTAGTCTTCAGGTATTCTGTTATTTCATTTGAATTTTATATAACATATTAATAATGGCATCTAAGCTTGGTGGTAAAATTCTGAATTACATATATAAATATGATTACTCACAACATGCAGACCTGTTTGATCAACTAAATCTTAACATACATCCGAATCAATAGTGAAGAAAGTGATGTGAGGTGTCTTCGAAGTTTGTAAACGTCAACCAACAGATACCACCGACGTAACATTATTACTGGGCTTGAAATCAAAGCAAAAGTGTTGTAACCAGTAATAGATTGGAGAGTTGTCGAGCTTCCAAGAGAGCTAAAATATATTTACACAAACAATTACTGACATAACAAACAAAAATTTCGCAGAATGTGTATGTTAATACTTTTTATAATTGCAATTTAAATTATATGTTTTGTAATAACAATCGAATGAAGAACAGTAACATATATTTTAAAATAAATAATATCCATCATAACATAAAGTTGCACAAAAACTAGAAATTGTTAATAGAAGAGAGAGACGCTCTGCTGCCACACAATCAATAACTGTACAACAGGATTGTACATTAGAATGTTAAGTGATTAACCACTTTAGCAATGTAGTAATAGAAATGATTTAAGGTGATAAAAACTGGATAACATGGCTACTTCCGTAATTTATGAACAAAAATCAACAATCAATAATGTGCGAACCAGTGAACCGCTTACGGCTCGCCAAGGTATTTGCTCGCTTTACTTTAATTGCTTTGTGTATTAAAGGTCCTTATTTGAATAATGTTTAATACAATATTAATAGTTCGTGAGCACTTGTCGGCGGGCGTGAACTGGGCACCAAATTTATGGATTTACATGCTCTGCAACATTTACCCATTAATCCAAAGTTTGGGTTTATGAGCCGAATTTAGAAACACAGATTCCGAAGTAGGAAGATGGTTGCGATATACATTTGGATTAGCGTATTTGAATCCTGACGAAGTAGACGCAAACTCGACAAATACGCCGATAATTTATTGGAGGCATACATAGAAGACGATGCTCCTTTTCCTGTATTGATATGGGCTACTACAACTCCATCGATCATTAGCACGATAAATCCATACGAATCGTTTCACTCTAAACTAAATGTATTAAAACGCATCTAAAGGAATGCCTAGAAAATAACACCAAAGATAAAAACGCTGTTAAGTACAGCTTTTCTCATGGTGATATACCATGAAATTTATTCTTTTGGCACTAGTTAGCGCCAGGAATAATCACTGGCATTGTAGGGTTAGATATGGCGATAGTAGCAGACAGGGAATTGCAATGTGTTGAGCATAAAACCGCTCGAAACCACGCTGATGACGCCGGGTAGGCAGAAACATGTCTGTGTGTCAGCGTTTTGTCTCTTCACATTGTCTTTCTCGTGAATGATTTCACCAATACGATGAGAAAATCTGCATTTAAAGAAGTTTTTATCTTTGGTGTTAAATGAATTAGTTTATTCAACACATCCATATATTTATACTTTTATCGAAAAGCTTAAGGAATTTCGAATAGGTACGTATGTTAAAATTCAAAGTGCCAGCGAAAGTTAAAGACACACGAGCAAAATAAAAATTAAGAACTCTAAATAAACGGTGCGAACAATTAAATAATGGAACAATGCCGCGATAACACTTTGTGATATGTATATCATTTTATTCATCAGTTTAATAATGCTTAGCTTCTTCATTTTGCGTATCGATATTTTTGTATGACTAATTTTTTTATTTTCTATCTGTTGACAATAAGTACATCAACTTGAAATACACTATTTTTATATTATTATTTTTGTTTGATTTGTGCGGTGCCCTCTGCTGGTACATTTTTAGTTACCAACATTAAAATTTCGGGTAGATTAGTGCCCGATTTAAATCCGGCAGCACTAGTAAATGTAAAAACGATAATGTATATATGCTTGTCAGTATTGCGTGGAACAAGGGCTATCGTTTATGGCATATTTTTTATTGATATAACTACAGGAGACGCTCAATTATGTGAACGACATCAGTCAAGCACTGTTTATATTACTGAAAGTTTACATTAACGAGCCTTAAGCCTTATTTTATTTATACAGAAATTGCATAAAAGAAAATATGTATGTTTATTAAAAAATAAATTATGAACAATGAATAACATAATACATAATAATATTAAAAAATAAATTTTTAGATTATTTTGAAAAATACTGTCCTATTTTTAATAAACGAACTACTTCCGGAATTGGACCGTGTCATGATGAGATATATAAAAGGAAAATAAGAGTAAGAAGAGAAAGAAAAATAAGAAGAAAAAGAGATAAAAAGAAAAAGAAAAAATGATAAAGGATGGGGGGACGGGAAATAGAACAAAAGGTGAAAAGAATAAGACAAAGAAATCGAGACAGGGGGAGAGGGGTACTAGAGAAAAAAGAAGAAAAAAGGAAAAAGAAAGAGACCAAAAGAGAAAGGTGGTATCTCGACGTTTCGCTTCCGTCGTAGGAGGCTTCTTCAGGAGAATAGGGGAAACCAAAATGGCACGGTAACTCGACGTTGTAAACCGTTCTAGAGGCGAATCCACGTTGGCAGAAGGTTACGGTTACTTCTGAGAAGGTTCTCGCCTCTAACGCGGTCAACACGCCGAGTCACCGTTACTTTCTGCCAAAGTGGTCTCGCCTCTAGTGTGGTTTACACGACGAGTTACCGTGCCACTTTGGTTTCCCCTATTCTCCTGAAGAAGCCTCCTACGACGGAGGCGAAACGACGAGAGACCTTTCTCTTTTGGTGTCGTTCTTTTTCCTTTTTTTTTAGATTTGCGCTTGGTATTTTCTAATGCTGTTACCCGTAGTTTACGGAGCACTAAATTATCGGAATATAATATGTCTTTTTCTTCAGCCCAATTTAACCCTTGATTAAAAATTCCTGCAGCTTGGGCGTCACTCACTGTATTTTTTACTTCAATTGGAGGGTCGTCATCTTCACTCACCCCATCTTCCTCTTCATGTGCATCATCCATCTCTTTATCGTCATTCCATAAACTAACATCGGTAATTGCGCAAACGGGATTGTGCGGGATTTATTGCTTTTAATAATTTCTGGCGGGATTTTGAATTAGCTTTATAGCACTTTAACTATCAACTAACAACTTGGTTGCACCCAAACACGAATATCCCATATCATTCAAGAGTTTTCGTAACCAAATAATATCTTTTACAGCTGTGCAAGCAGATACATATTCTGCCTCTGTAGTACTTAAAGTTGCAGTTTTCTGTTGCTGTGCCCCCCATGTAATTTGATCTCTAGCTAACAAACAAACAAAACCTGACATTGACCGCCGAGTATGGGGGTCCCCCGCATTATCAGAATCACTAAATCCTACTACAGTTAATTAATTTCCGATACTTCTATACATTAACCCATAATTTATTGTACCTTTTACATATTTAAATATACGTTTTACAGCTTGACAATGACTTTCATCATGATCGTTCAAATATCGACTAGTACTAACTGCGTATGCTATATCTGGTCGGCTAACTGTGGCCAGGAACAAGAGTGAGGCCATTGCCTCTCGAAATGGAAAACTCAAATTCCCCTTTTTGTTTGCTTTTTCCAATCGAACTCCTGGATCTACAGGAATTGATATTGAATTAGCATCAAACGTATTAAAACGTTTCAAGATTTTTTCTGCATATGGTGTTTGATGGACATACAACGTTTTTGTTACACGATCTCTATTAATTTCCATTCCGCGAAATAGTTTTGCTTCAAAAACTTTAATTTCAAAAACATGCCCAGTTCAATCAGTACTTCGCTCAGTCTTTTTCTGTTCCTGCTCACAAGCACCCCATCATCAACAAATAAAGCTAAAATGAGTTTATCTGTCCTATCTCTTTCATAAAATATACATTTATCAGCCTCACTTTCTACTAATTAAAATTTGTTTAGAAAATTTACAAAAGTTTTATTTCAACACTTTGGAGCTTGTTTGAATAGACATGTAAATGTCTTCTTCCAGCTTACCATGTAAGAATGCGGTTTTTACATCAAACTGCACCATTTCAAGGTCCTCGGATGCTACAATCGCTAGAAGTGTCCTAATGGAGTTATACCCAACTACTGCAGCAAATGTCTTGTCGTAGTCTATTCCATATTGTTGATTAAGCCCTCTTGCACACAGTCTTGCCTTGAATTTAGTCTTTGAACTGGAGGAATGGATCTTGAAAACCCAATGACTTTGGTTTCGTTTCTTGGTACAATGGTCCACGTCTCGTTTTTCTCATGAACTTCAAGTTCTTCCTGGATTGCACGTCTCCATTTCTCACTATCTGGTCCAGTGACTGCTTGTTGATAACAGTTTGATTCGCACCCTACCACATTTGCTTCAAATTCTTCATATCTTAAAGGCTTCTTTAATTTCTTTCGATCTCTTAGTCGCTCCTTCAGTGTAGTTCCTTCTGTTGTTATAATCTCATTTGGTTCATTTGCATCTTGCTCTTCCCTATAGTAGTTAATATTTACATCTTTTTCATCATCTTCAAAGAAATTGAATTCTACCACATTGTAACTGAGACAATGATCTTTATTCATTTAAAGATAACATCTTCACTTTCACATACCTTCTGAGTCCTTGGATCATACAATCTATAATTTCATGATCCTGATATCCCACAAGTGTCATTATCTTGGATTTACTCTCCAACTTTCTTCGAAATTGGTCTGGCATATGTTTAAATGCCTCCACTCCAAATATTTTCGGATGTGACAATTTCGGTCTTTTCCCAGTCCACGACTCATATGGCGATAATTTTTTCCTATTGAAACAAGCACGATTTCTCACATAAACAGCCGTATTTACAGCCTCAGCCCATAAGAATAAAGGAACATTCTTCTTTGCTAGCATTGATCTAGCACTTTCCATTATGGTACGATTATCCCTCTCGATCTTTCTATTCTGTTGAGGTGTATAAGGAGCCTCCTCAAGTCTTATACCTTTTTTCTTTAGATATGTTTTAAGGTTTTCATTCAGGAATTCTGCACCACGCCCAACTCGTAGCACTTTCATTGATTTTCCCTGTTGATTAGTGACAAGAGCATCAAATTCTCTGAAATAGTCATACACATCAGACTTATTTCTAAGAAAATAAACAAATCTAAAATCTGTTGCTTCATCTTTTAACAAAAGAAAGTACTTTGCTCCACCTAGGGATACTGCATGCATTGGACCGCAAATGTACTAACCTTTCATGCCATTTTCTAAGATTATCAGTTGATACATTTGCTTGGTACTCACGGTTGATGGTGAACAACACCTGATACATCTTATTCTGTCTCTTGATACCTTTCGCTACCAGCTTATTCTTACTGTATATCAACAGCTCATCACCGGCAAATTTAACTTCAAATCCACGTGATGTACAGACGCTTACTGCAAATAAGTTTTTTTCTCAATTGAGGAACGAATGACATTTTCTATTTTTCCCGACTCCCACTAGCCGTTGACGTATTTTCGAATTGAAAATATCCCTACTCCTTATGCCCCATACTTACTATTGTCTCCTAACGTAACATACGTATTTACACATGAATTTAATTCTGCAAACCATTCTTTACGAAAACAAATGTGTTGTGACGCACAGCTATCGGTAATACAGCTGTCTTCTGTACCAGCCGATAATATTTCGCTAACTGCATCGGTAAGAACGAACGCATTTATCGACTCTTTGTTGTCAGTGTTTTCTTTTTTCAACTTCTTATTTCGCGCTAGATGTCCCGGTTTCCCGCACTCGAAACACTTAAACTTTTTAAATGTTCTTTTTTCATCTGATTTCCCATCATTTTTCTTCTTCTGATCGATTATCGACACTGTTGCTAATGCACTTGCCGTATCTTCTATCTCCGTCAATCTTCCCTCTTCGGCTATAACCCCCCGCTTGCAATCGTTCGATCGACTGTTTGTTAATCGGCACATTATCCCAGGCCGTGACAAGAAAATGAATTTTTTTTTTAATAAAATATCACACTTCTGTTAAACGGTTTATTCTTCACACAGTGGTAGAACACAAGAAATATATAGCATGCATTTTTGGGGGGATCATCACTCGCATCCCGTTTTATAACAATGTCCACTAGAGGGCGCATACTATACATAATTTACAAAATAAACAAATACCTCTTTTTATTTAACAGATGCACTATCAATAACTTCAGCATCAGAAAATAACTGTTTTCTAATGATGGTTAGCGGTACATTGTCTTCATCGTCATAATCATCACTGGAGTAGAGCAAATTTTTCCAACACTTTCTGATTTGTTCGTTAAGGGCATTCGACGCCATATCCAAATTTAAAATTGCTTGACGTAAAGTTACCTGTTTTAAGGATTCAGAAATGTTTTTAGGATTTTTTGATAACGCAGACGAAAGCAGACATTTTCGATAATACAATTTAGTCATTTTCATTACATTTTGATTCATCGGTTGGATAAGAGGAGTTACGTTGGGCGGCATGAACATAACAAAAATTGAGCCATCGTTGCTTCATAATTGTTCCTCTGGAGGATGACTTGGTGCATTATCCAGGATTAACACCGCCTTTATTAGAAGATTTTCCTTTCTTATGAAATCTTTCACCCACAAACGTGTATACAAAAACATAGTTGTACACTTATGAATTAAGAAAATGGTAATTACATGTTATTTAATACTCACGGTGGTTTGCATATTTCGGCATACAGCTATTTAATCATTTTATGCAGTGTTGAATTAACTTTATGTAATTTGTCCATTAAAGCGATCCTTGACTGTCCACATTCGTCACATCATGTGTATAGAGTTGTCTATGTAGTTTCCAGAGCGTTTGGGGTATATGAGGTACGTTATACAGTATATCTAAAAAATAGTATCTTCTGATATTATTTTTATGTAGAAATGTTCCATGTCCGCTGCATCCTTATTGACTTGCAAGTTATCCACCCAAATCACTATCTTCGGCTTTTGTCAACGACATAAAATTTGATGTTTCGCAGATGAGAGTTTGAAACTGATTATGAAAAGTCGTACGAATTACTTTAAGTAAAACACCAAGATCGCAATACTAAAATTATGAATATAAAATTCCGAATATGTCATTCAGTAACAATATTTTAACACTCACGATTTCTTTTAATCGAGAAAGGATAATGTGGTATAAATTTTCACAATGAAAAAACAATTTGGACTTCGCGTTGTAGGTAGGACAACGGTATAAGTTTGCGATGAATTTGTGACAGTGTTTACTATAACAAGTAGTACAAAAATAGTAGCGTTTGTTGTGATCTGTAATATGTTTTATCAAATGATGTACATACCCAAAAGTAGTAGCATTATAAGGTTTTCTACGAAATCTAGTCCTGTACTTTTTAGAGTGTTATTTTGTATAAGCTCGATGGTCCAGTAAGAGTGATTGTGGTAACTCAGATATCGTGCGTTCAAGTTCCGTGTCTATCCGTGTAGTGACAATAAATCTTCAAGCGGGTTCGGTATGCTTTAGTCACCAATCACCGTTGGCAAAATAATTAAGGGCACTCCGCTCTTTACGGCAAAAAAGTGAAGTAACAGTCATGTAACAAGGCTCCTACGTTTGTGACAAGCCGGATGGCTAGGAACTCTACTGGGCCGCCTACCACACATACAAACAATACTCCAGCATTTTATTAACATCACACCACCATATTAATAATATATTTGCATAATATACTTCAAAATGTTGGGTACAAATATACATCAAGATAAGAACGCTGTGAATACAGCTTTTCTCATTGTATTTGTGAAATCATTCACGAGAAAGACAATGTAAAAAGACAAAAACGCTAACACACGGACATGTTTCTGCCTACCCGGCGTCATCTTGGTTTCGATCGGTTTTTAGCTGGACACATTGCAATTCCCTCTCTGCTACTATCGCCATATCTAACCCTACAATTCAAGTGATTATTGTTGGCGCGTTCATATATTGGTGTTATTTTCTAGGCATTCTTTTAGATGTTACAAATATACATTTTTAATTTACGGAAGCTTCATAACCAACATCTTACACGTAAATAACAATGGCTAAGAAAATTATTTCTTTTGATAAAAATATATAGAGATATAGATAGCTGTGATATTATATGAGGGTATCGTTTCCCTATATTAAATTATAATTACTGTGTATTAACTTAAAACAATTAATTTGTATAGCATGTGTACATTCTATTAATAAATTATTTCATATTAATAAACTGTTAGTTCTCGTACTAGTAGCTTTTACAGAAATATGTCCTATACATAGGATTAGGCAATTGGGTCGATACACTCAGTTTTTAGCTCAAGTGATTACTGAAGCAAAAAACTAACTGTTGCATGTAGATTTTTCAAGCTATTCAATGACGTCTACAGATTACTATTAGGTACCATTCTATCAACCTTCCTAAGCGAACCATCCCATACACAATTTAGTTTTTCGATTAGTTGCAATAGTATAAGATCTAAAAGTTTACACATACTACATCTTCCAATTCAGAAGTACTTCATAAAATGTAATATTAAGGTAAGTAGCATTAAGTACCTATTTATCCTGCTAATGTTTGCAAATGAAATCGTAATTTAATAATCCACATGCCTCTGTACGAGAATAGTAAAAATTTATAGCTGATGTCACCTAGATTTGAAGTATTGTTCTTAAGTAGATAGCACTAAACGTTGCCAGATTCCTAATACAAGGGTTATTTCAAAAAATAAATTGGTACTCCGTATGATTACGTCATTTTGAAAGACTATTAAAAATAACTAATTAATAATTATGATGAACTGATTTTGAATAAAGTGTGCGAGGAAGAAGTAAGGATAACGGAAATACACTTTAAGTTTTTTTTTTAATTTATATGAATACTTAATCAGCAATATTAGTTTATTAGAAGAGAAATGTATGTATAGATTATCCATAGTCTAAAAAAATTGACAGTTGATAGAAAATATAAACAAAACAAACATATCTTATGTACAAACGCGCTACATCCAGTTCCCAAAAAGATAGTTACATGCGAATCCATATATAAGGTAATAAAAGAAGGTTATTTTACATAAGACCTAATACTTACTTTAATAAATGATAATCATACGTTTTCCCCACTATCTGCAGTGCATCTTGTCTGAAAAAATTATGCATGGGGTGAGGATAAGAAGATGTGAAAAAATAGTACAGCTCCGCATGAAGTGCTCTCGTAAAAGGAATACTCGAGAACATTGGTCTAAGCTGTACAACTACACCCTAGATAACACAATATGTTCTTAGAGTAGTCTGAAAGTTTTCCAAGAAAATATTCCAAAAAAAATTAATTGAAAATTACTTCAGGTATATTTATTATATATTATATTTCAAGATTATGAATAATATATTCTGTAATGAATATTCACAGAGTATTAAACTCTTAAATTCAGTGGTGGTTTCTTCTATGGTTTAAATAGTATCTTAGACTTTCACGGCCGTTTAACATAGTTGTAACGGTTGTCGGATTCCGCCGTGTCACTACGTTTTTGTCCCTGACGTTTCGCTAACAATTCTTTCGCAACTATCTTCTATGGTTTGTAGGTTTTCGTAACCAGCAAAAATAATAATAGAAAAATATTTGATTTATAAAATGACTGTAGTCTTCTATATACTATTTCTTTTTGGTTTCTAAACATGTAACGCAAGCTAATGCTTGATATCTGGTTCGATACGTTAAATAAGTGAAGAAAAAGCGACCTTAGTTACAGAGCAAGTGCAATTCATGTATATACAACATACATTGAACGTATACACCGAACTTCTGTCGAAAGTCTTTCGGGTGTGTCTCGATATAGTACAACGACGTTGCAACCAAGGCCGGTTATGGTAAATTGATAATAAATTGCCGCATTTTGATTGGTTAGAAGTGTTATTACGACTGCGCTGTCGCACGAGGGCCCTCTCTTGTAAAATTTTTACCTAAAATACAGATTATGTTTTTATCTATTGTGATATTTTTAAAGTAACCATTAGGTATCAGATAGTTAGCATTGTTAGTATATTTCTACTATTGAGTATCGATCCTGATCTGCGTTTTCGTCCATAATCGTCTCATCCGGGCATGTTATTTAACGAAGAAATATTCACTCATTTTTCCTAATCGTAAAATTATTAAAGTAATTATAGTAGAAAAAAGAAAAATAAAAACTTCTTAAACATTCTGTTCATCAAAAAAAACTCCTTTTTGCGTGAAGAACAGCTTTCACTATCTGAAGCATCCGTAAAATGTTCCACAGGTGAGTAGGTAGGGCACACTTTATTGTCTTGTTCATCATTTAACAAATTTTTATTAAGAAATTTTGTAAATACCTTTTACAATAGGTACTATATACGTATTTATCAGAAGTTATTTTTGTTAGGGTGCTTATAAAGACATAAGACTTTTAAAACTCACTATAAAAATGAAGTGTGTCTAATACAATTGGCCAAGGCCACTTTCGACCTGACAATGGCCGTTACTGTGAGTAGAAGGAGGATGAAATAAAATTTTGATAAGTTAACGAAGTCGAGAAATACGCATGCTATTTTTCAGGGCGATTGTGTGTCAGATGTATGATTCGATCCTCCAAACTAGAGTATGCTATCGCTGTCTAACAGTATTCTCTACTATTGTTTACTACTACAAAATGGTATCCTCACATCGATCTTTTCAATTGGAATCGATCCAATGAAGCCCTTATTCCGTATTATTGCGAGGTGAGGTGGACGAATCCCTAGACATGGGTAATTCATTTCAAGTGAAGCCGGTGTTCGATTCCTTAAGAAATGTTCGTCGCAATTTTTATGTCTGGCTGGTTTGCTGCTCATACCAACGGGGACAGTTATTTGAACATTTAATAAATAGTTAATTTTATTATTTTTATTTTAGTTATGTTTATCGCTTTTATTTGATAAGAATGTTTATTCCGTTTAGAACGTTTGTACAGCAGCTTCGTTCGATTATGTACACTTACTGCGGGAGTCCTTCCCATTTCCAATAGTCCAGAATGCAATCCGCAGCTTGCGGCCATAAGCCCGAGAAAACATATTTTCATATAGGCCTTATCTTTTTTCTAGGGCTTGAAATGATTAAACACGTTTTCTTCGTAAAATGGAAATATAGGCTTCTGTATTGTTTAGTAATCCTTTAAAATTAATTTACACCTTCACAACCTTCCTTTACGTCTTTCTCTCTCCCGTATCCCTCCCCGATTACAGAGTCGCGTGACCGCCTGCTGTGTTATTACAGCAACAAAGTGCACCACAAAGAAAAACAACAAATTATTTAATAAATAAATAAAATGTTATATTCCTACATTCGGCCATTCGACTATGAATCCGCCTCGGATTCGCTGTGGTTCTCCACCTACGGCTTCAAGTCATTTTCCCTTATTTTAGTTACTTCATATGTCCCTAAATAATTTGCGGCCAAATTGGGTTCTTTTAATCGCTATAAGATCTGTCTTCTCATTTTATTTCAGCTATTGCGTACGTTCCCGAATGTATTTAAATTTATTTATCATTATGTTGCGATAGATTATTGAACAAAAAGTAACAGCCTTTTTTGGTAGGCGCTATATCTATCTGTCTGTACTATTATATGGATTTTATGGACGAATCCCATATTTTGCATTTTTTCTCCTCAGGGATGTTTGGACCATCCTCAGGTAAATACTATAATTACCAACTTTATTTATAAAATAAGTTCTATGAAACAATAAAATCTCCACACTCAAGACAGTACTATGAACCAGAACCTGAGTTTTGCATTTGATTATTGCCCTTATTAACAAACACTTTTGTTTCCTAAAAAATAATATAGCTTTTCCCAGGCAAAGGCAAGGTATTTGAACTAGTATATATAGTCGGAAAAAATATCAGGATACAATATATATTTCAAATAAAATTGTGTATTAATACTGAAATTTAATATTTACTGTATTCTTGCAGCTGAGTTCACAAATAAATAGATATGCCTATCTACATCAAAACGAATGGTCCGTAGCGAGCGAAATTGTATGAAAACAAATAGTCGAATAGTTCGAAAGTTCGCAAATTGTCTCCACTTCATTACGGCCTTCATTCCTTTGGTATTAAATAAAAAATTATCTAAGCTGTAAAATTTATTATTGTATAGAAAGGTAATCATTTTGTACAAAATTATAAACAGCATTAAAATAAAAAATGTCTTGTTGCTTCATATGCATGTTCTATGTCACACATTTTTTGCAATAGATTTAACATCCAATTTTATCGTAAAAACTAACTAGCCTAACGTAATAATGCCAAACGACTTGCCTTTTCCCAGCCATACCTTGTTTGTGTCTGACATCTATTAAATATAATCAAGAAGTTCAAATTAACGAATAAATTTTGTCGGAAAACAGCGAATTTAACACTCTGAAATTTTAGACCGAAACCTACAAATAATTACTAGTTTTTTCTCTTTCTGAATTATACATATTTCTGTAATAGCAAAAATCTATTTAAGATGTAAGAAATTAAGCATATATACATATTTAAATTACCCTCTTTATTTCAATTTTTTATGTCTTTTTTTTTAACTTCTACGTACTAGAAAAAAGAACATCAAACATAAATAATAAACGCAAATACCAAGTATAGCAGGGTAGCACTTTAGAAAACAATACAATGCATGAAAATTCTGTAAATGATAGAGTGCGATATTGTCCTAGGTATCTTCAGATAGTGAAAAAAGGTCACAATCTACAACATCCCGGACTGTTTTCCTAAAGAACGCTAAGATTACAAAAACATGTATATGTACATATATGACAGAAATGATAACAACAAACTGATGATTTATCATATCATTGCTGTTATTACTAACAGTAATATACAGTAATAACGCTATACTACTGTATACTGTTATTATTAAATTTTATGTAGTTCCCTAGTTTTGTAAATTAGGTATTTAAATCTCTACATATATGTAATAGATTGAGATGAGGATCACAAATGACAGATTAATTAACATGTTCAAGAATAATTAAATGAGTTTTGTATAGTCAATATTACAGGTTTTTAAAACATGCCATCGTGTACTCCAATTGGTACGAGAATAGCTAAAAATAAAATAAAATTTCTCAAGACAAGTTTCCAATCAGATGGTACAGCATAAGGCAACAGTAATTTGGTAATCCTATGCACTTCATGCGATGCACAAACGAATATAAAGGAAGTGATAATAACGTTTAAAACTGGATAACCTGGAATTAACACTAACACACCGTGTGTGTCAGCTGCTAACCATATGTGATATTGACTAATAAATAATTCAAGAGAAATACTTCCAAACCAAGAAAAAAAGCTGGAATACTTTGTTCGTAAAACACCGGAGATATTTCTAAGTACAACATAACTAACAATTGGAATGAAAACAATGTAAGAATGTATTTCACTACACTCTAATTCATTGTGGCATAAAAATGTAAAGGTAATATAGCAACCTAAACCAATTAAACTAGCCAACGTTGCACTTAGTGCTATTCCCCTAGAAAATAAATTACTGTGATTGTTATCGTCATAAACGGTAAATCGTTGAGCTAAATACAAGAGTAACGCAAAAAGCATACCGTACATAGTAGAATACCGATCTAGTTTCCATCTTGACCACCATTCGTGAATATCGTCATCTATAGTAACAAATAACGCTTTCCATGGCCTAGTAACAAACACCTTTTCAAAAAATACTTCTGATAAGAAAAGAATGGTTATTACACTGAAATAAATTATCAACTTAATGACTAAGTAAAAGTACTGCACTTTATTGCTGTCTGAACTTTGTGCGGTTATATGTGGCGGTAAAGCTAAAAATACGTACACCATCAAGTACCAAAATGACATTAATGGTACAAAATGATAAAATTGGTATGGTCTATTCATACACAAACATAGTGTAACAGTCATAAAATTTAATTCAAAAAGTGTTCTGAAAAATGAAACTATTCCTATATCACCTCGTTGCCAAACGTAGCAAAAATGTTGGTATGCTAAAATAAATAAGTATCCTGAGATAAGTACTTTTATATGCATATTAATTGGAAGAACCCTATTTGCACCAGTAACGTGGTAAATAAGTATTACTAACTGCATCCATCCTTTCCATTCATTCATTTGATCAGGATGAAGAACCTTTGTATATTTGCTGTTTTCTGTGAAGAAGAACCCTAAAGTAAACACGTAACCTACTGGTATCCAAAAACTGAATTCGGAGTAATATTTATTTTCCTTCATGAAGAAGTTTGTGCGATCACATATTATGAAGTATGCCATAATAATGGCCATTGTTGATAAAGCTTTAAACAACGTATAATGATCGCCTACTTCATGCGGAGCAGCACCTTCTACTTCAGAAAGCAGTATATACTCCTGAACTGATCTTCCTTTGAGTTGATGCAGCCAACGATAAAGAAACATTATCACCATAACAACAACACTATAAAACAAAAAAAAATAAAAACTACATAGGATGAATGTGTAATTTGAAAATTAACCTACCATACTGCAAGAATTGAAAAAGTTACTAGTTGTAAGATTGTGTACGATTCTGCAGAACTGCAACACGATCCATCGTTGAAGTTCATGTAATCATTACAATACATGTTCAGTAATATTTGTGTGTCATGTTGAAGCGGTCTAGATGCAAGATGAATTCCATCAGGACTTTCCGAAACCATTCCACTAGCAACTAAACGTGCACTCCACCACACTTCAGCAGATGAATAACTCAGAACCTAATAATAATAGTAGTTCTAGGCAGTCGTATACGAAGGAAGAAATGATCATACCTCTGCAGCTGCTTCATTGTACAAATCTATATATTCATTAGTTACCATCTGATATTCAGAAGATATCTTATTTGTATTAACAGGCTCTTGTAATGCCCAAAGAATAGTGCTCTTACGTTCACGAAGATGGTCTATAGGTTGAACAAGGCGAGTTAAATTTAAACTGTACTCCTGTATGATCGCCTCAGAACCATTTGACGTCTTTATTGACCATAATCCACAACCTGCTACTATAACCGACGGTGGTTTTTCCAAAACTAGCCAATTTCTGAATTGATCAACCATAGACTTGGATATGTATGGAAACCACTTAAACTCAACTGTTAATTTCAATGTTCTGTCTATGTGTATCAAATTGTGTTCGGTATTTTCTGGTTTTGCTGTTGTAGCATCATCTTGCTTCAAATGTCCAATAAAACCTTCATATAACGTTTTAATCCTGGAATCTCCAATAAATACGAAGTGTGTATTCTTGCCATAATATGCAATATACCTTAGACATCGTCTTGTATCGCTGTAATAAATTAATATTTATTGTGCATTTAATTGCTCTCTTCGGAGATTATTATATTGTTTGAGAAGTAACAAATTAATAACAAAGTAACATTAAATTGAAGCATCGACATTAAATCATAATATCAATCCCTTACGGAAAAATTAACTACGGCCGCTGAAACTTGAACTCTGTGAAAGAACTGCAACGTCCAAGAACGAAAAATAATAAGAAATAAGGCACTGGGAAATAGTCTTCAATTAAAAGAAAATTAAAACTATCTAATTAAGCATCAAGTATTAAATGGAACAGTCGCAGTTTATTTTTTTTTTACAAAAGACAAAGGTGTCGATTTATCCCGAACATGTATGCACCTTGTTCGTTTACATTTTTTATAATACGCATGAGGGTCTCCCGTTATTCTTTCTCGCTGCAGTATTTCCCTACAATTAGTTTATCAGTCATTCGCCGTAAATGGTTGTAATTATTAGTAGAGGAATGTAGGATTGTAGATACCTCCCCGTCGTTGACTTTGCTCAGATTATGTCTGTACATATTGAATCGTAAGTTCAACTAACGTTGCAGTAATCACACAATAAATCAATTGAAGTAATTGTTAAAAGTTTTGAAACAACAAAAAAAGGTTTTAACTTGGTGGTCTCCTTTATCGCGACACGCAACACGGAGTAAACTTAACTCACCCAAGAAAACTAAACGAAGCTCGGGCACGTGCTTTCGAATTTGTCGCTATCAAGCAATCCGTACAGGGCCATGGTCGAGTCCGAACGGTAGGAAATCATATTAAACAGATATCGCATGACAGAAGAAATCTTTGTCAAGCTTCCTGAAAAGACAAGATTGAAGAGATCCGGACAACGGTATGGAATTGTGAGGAAATTGGGCATCTACGAAATCGCAGCCTCAAGCCCCGAAAATCTAAGTATCAGGAAAACTACGACAGGCTAATGAAAAGGGCCAACTGTAAACCCATGCCTTTTCATCCATGGGACAACAATAACAACCTTTCGTCCTAAAATGGTAGACGATAAGAAATAGATTTTTCCAACTAAATGAACATTGTGCACAGTAACCGGCGAGTCAGCTGACGTACTGGGGCAGACGGTTGCCAGCTTCTGCATCAGCGGTGCATTATTCAAATATCCTATATTAATACGAAGACAGAATAAGGCGTAATCCGAAACGATGTGTTGGAAGTAAATGGAGAAAAGATCATCCTCAACAATTATCCAACTAATTCAGCATGTGTGGCAGAACTAACAGCGGGCGACGCACAAAATCGAGGAATACTCGTTGGAAAAACATTAATTTGAACTACAGAGGGATTCCCGATTCGACTGATGAATCTCAACAACTATCCATTGAAGCTGAGGAAAGGAACATTTGCAAGGAATTGCTGACATTTTTTTGATCGCCTAGTAAGCACGCAGGATTACCATGAAACCGTAGTCGCTTCTTAAACAATTGAATAACTTAGTTGATACGATTTGTTAGGAACTGACCATCGAGCAACGCCAACCAGTGAAAATCTTTAGATACGTTAGGTGGATGCTGGATGTTTTCCCCCTTTGACCTTTGCCCAAGGATACAGAAAAGACTGCTCCGATGTAGTAACTGTACAATGTAGACAGTCCTTTCGAAAGAATTGCAATCGACATTGCCGAATCGTCCCATTGGTCAGCACAGAAGATGGAAATAAATTTATTCTGATACATACTCTCTAACCAAAAAGCAACAACTGTCGCCAGAATATTGATAAAGGAACTTGTTGATCGATTTGGCGTACCATCTCGGCTACCGATCGAAGATGAACTAACTCTTCATCTCCAATCGCTAGCCGAACGACAGCGTCCAAAAGAGAGTTAAATCTCGTCGAAACATACCCGGAAATATTATTTCACATGCTATATTACTTGATTACCTGATGATGCCCCTAATTGTAAATAAAAGGAGGATGAAATAAAATTTCTTCCAGTTAACGAAGTTAGGAAATACGCATGCTATTCTGCAAGGGCAATTGTGTGTCAGATGTACGATTCGGTATACCATCTGCAATCCGCGGTATGCTACTGCTGCCTAGGGGCGGCTGCACAATTGAACGGAAACGGCAACAAGAACGAGAAAAAAATTAAATCATAGGATAGTAGTGTATACCTGCACAATACACATTCAAGAACGAGAATGAAACGCCAACCGGTAATGAGAATGGGAAATTTGGTCGTTTTAACTTTTTCGTTCTCGGGATCCTTTCGGGACCAATAGCGTGACTGAAAAGGCTGAGTGTGCGCAAAGTGTAGTATGCACGTCGTTCGTCTTACAAATAGTGAATATACACATAACCCTTGATAACCACAAATCGACCAAAAACTAATAATCAAGGGTATAAGTAGCAGTCATTATTATGTCAGAGTACAAGCAACAATGAAGGACGAATTACAACATTAAAATACACATATATATTATAAAATGCATGGACATGAGAAACATATGTATCTTTATCTTCCATTCTTCTCTTATTTAGTTAAATGAAAAAAATTGAAAAAATTAATGATGAATGAGATTAAATTTCGTTAATTTGGCTGGAGAAAAGTGATGTACACAATAAACATGTAAAAATTCCTAAATATCACCAAATTTAAATAAATATCCATAATCGTACAAGTAATTTTATCGTTAATTGTAAATCTAGAAAAGCTTTCCGCTTGCGTTCTCGTTACCGTTTCCGTTCTCGTTGCGGTCCAATTGCGCAGCCGCCTTAACAGTATTCTCTATACTCTTGTTTAACTACTACTACAAAATGCTATCTTCACATCGATCTTTTCAATTTGAATTGATTCAATGAAGCCCTCTTTTCATATTACTGCCAGGTGAGGAGGATGATTTTCTAGACATGCGCTATTTCAAGTGAAACCAGTGTTCGAATCATTTCTTAGTAAGGCGTCCCTGGATATTAGGATGCGGTTCTCTAGTTTTATAACGAAAAAAATTGAGTATTATACGCCCGAGGAAAAACTATTTATGCTAAAACAATATCACAGTGGCAATTCAGCAGAAGTTACACGCGATTTATTTGCAGTAAATTATACCGAAAGATCAATTTCTAGTGCGACTACTATTCGTAACACGGCCCAACGTTTATTTTAATAAATTACAAAAATAAAAATGTCAGTGATATCGAAATTCAAGTTTGTGCATTAGTGAAATTAAATCCTGGTATGAGATCTAGACAAATTGCTCGCAAATGTAATATTAGTACAACTGTTTTAAACCTTTTACATAAGAATAAATATCGGTTGTGCCAAATCAGCACATCCCAATAACTTTTACCCGATGATTATTACTGTTGCATGGAATTTTGCGATGTAATGATGAATAAATAAATATCACGATAATGAGTTACTCTTCAATAATATTTTATTTATTGATGAAAAAACATTTTACGTTCATGGGCATCATAATTCCGTAAAAGTTCGTTGTTGGTCGCATAAAAACCTCCATTTTAATAAACCAACGCGAATGAAACAAAAGTTGAACGTGTGAGCTAGTATTATTGGACATTAAATAATCGAACCTTTTTTTTATTGAAGAAAATTTAAATGGCACTAAGTAATTAGAATTGTTGCAAACTTATATTATTACTGCTCTACGGGACCGACTTGATGATAATGAAATTTTCTTTCAACAGGACGGTTGCTCGGCGCATAATACACGTAATGTCGTTAATTTCTTAAATACCGTTTTTGAAATATATGGGTGGGTAATTCGGGTCCTATTAAATGGCCGCCCCGCTCCCCGGATTTAACCCCAAACGATTTCTTTTTATGCCCCTTTTTAAATGAATCAGTATACGGATACGGTGAATCGCGAGCAATTACGCACCAAAATCGTTCAAGTTAGCAACTATGTCACTCCGGATTTTTTAAGAAATGTCCGTCGAAATTTTTATGATCGGCTGGGTTACTGCTCATACCAAATAGTTAATTTTCTTTTACAATTTGTTGTTTTGTTTATAGTTTTTACATTTGTTTGCAATTATTGCTTTTAAGTTTAAGTTAATAAGAATTTGTTAGTTTCAGAATGTTATTTATGTATATCGCTTTTATTAGATAAGAATATTTATTCAACTTAGAACGTTTAATATTATTTTATTTTTCATGGGATCATGATGAATTCTGTCACTGAAATCCGTTATCAGTTACATTATTCGATGCTTCGATATACACTAGGGTGGCAGAATAAAATAGACATCAGGTAAAGCGGTATAATTATGCAAACAGCTAAATTCTAAGAACCAATTAAGAACTTTCTCTTGTCATTAGGGTAGGGGTAGATGTATCGGAAGGAATTCGTCATAGTTTAGTATCGTTACAACTATGCCTCGCTTACAAGGTTCGAGTGATATTAGCGACTTCACCCGGGGTAGCATCGTTGGCCAGAGTGAACGCGGCGCTTCGCAACGTGAAATAAGTAAATTTTTTAATATTCCGTTGTCCACAGTTAACCATGTGATTACACAAAACGCAAGGAAAAAACAACAGTGGAGCCGAGACCAGGTCGTGCTGGACCTTCTGAAAGAAGTAAAAAGGTGCTTGTGCGCGAAATGTTAAGAGAACCGCGAAAAAGTACAGCTGAGCTTGCGGCAACTTCACAGAAAAGTCAGCGCACCGTTCTGCGATACCTCCACAGTGTGGGGATGTATAAAAGGGTGGCAAAGAAAAAACCTCTCCTTACGGCGTTTCAAAAACGGCGCCGAATGGCTTGGGCAATCGAAACGCGAACGAAGCCCGAAGAGTTTTGGCGGTCTGTCATTTATTCAGACGAGCAGATACTGCCAATTCAGTGATAGTGGTCATACGTGGGTATGGAGACGTTCGTCACAGCAACTGGACAACAAATTTTTGCATCAGACGATGAAATACGGCGGTGTGAACATCATGGCGTGGGGCGCGATATGGTATGGTGGAAGATCGCAATTAGTAATCTGCGACGGAAATATAAATGCGGCAAAATATATCCAAATATTAACAGAAGGACTACTACCGATATTCGACAACGCCATTTTATCTAAAGAAGAAGACTTTTATGGAAGATGGAGCATTCTGCCACGAAGCAAGAACAACACCACATGGAAAGAGGAACAGGGGATTCGGATTTTACCATGGCCAGGCCAATCACCAGACATGAATCCGATAGAGAATGTTTGGCACATAATCCAGACAAATATGGCGAAACAACCCCGAAAACCCAGCAATAAAGAAGAACCCGTGGCAGCTGTTACGGAAGAGTGGTTAAATATTCCAGAAGACGCCATTAATCATTTAACAGATTCTATGCCACGACGACTCGCAGCACTTCACGCAAGTAAAGGTGGATCGACAAAATATTAGTCTAATTTAAAAATTTTAAAATATTTTGTATATATAACGAGAATAGAATCCTTTTTTTTTAATTAGTAGGTGTCAATTTTATTCTGTCAGCCTAGTATACATACCTAAAAATACGTGAATGAATATAAAGAAATTAATGGTACACATCGCAGTTTATTGCATTTTTTAGTTATCAAATGAGTATTGTCTTACTATTCCCCTTTTCACTAATACAAATGTAACGTTGGATTTAATATTAGCTTTACAAACTTCGTAAATCACGTTTACAATAGCTCGTTTAGACAATAGCGATATAGGAGACAGCTTTAGCAAGAAAACAAATAGAACGGTCATTTTATTTCGGCTGAACTATGACCATTAAAACAACTAAAATAGAAAGGAAAACTAAATTTATATATATATATATATATATATATACATGTTTTTCGTGAACATCAAATACAAAGCGGGTTTGTATATTGTGTTACAATACGAGTATTAGTACTTCACATTTATAACGCAAGACAGAAATGATGTATTTATAAATTCAATTTGAGGTACACACATTTATGAAAGTATAACACTCCTACTATGCGATCAAACGAATGTGCGGGAAACTAAACATTGTGCTGGTTTATCGTATTTAGTTTCTCTCCACTGACTATAACGTGTCGCCTGTGCTGCGGCCTCGAGCTTATGTATCCCTACAGCTGGAGTTCTTCCCAATTCCAGTCGTCCTGAATGCAAGGCAGGCATAGTGTATTTGGGAAGAGTTACAAAAAATATGCAGCTTGGAACATAAACCGTTCAATGTATAAGAACCATGAGATTGTCACGTAATTGGATTGGTAGTATACATTACGCATTTGTGCAATTATAAATTTACTCTTTAATTTAAATTACCGATTTATTTAATTAGCTGAAACCTATTTTTGTACACTTCCTTATATAAATGATAGTTCTGCGTGCAAAAATTAGATATACTGTAGCGCAGAAAATGATATTCCTAAGAATAATTATTTATTATGGGCTTAAGGTTATTTTTAAAATCAATGAGGAAAATAATTACATTTTAAAATTTCCGCAATTTCCTTTCGATATATGTAATAACGGAATGCGCAAAACTCACAAATAAAAAATGGCGAACAGTGCAGTAAATGATCTTTTTATCTATCTGGCGAAACGGATACCCAACTTTGTTGTTTATAAAAATTTTTAGAAAAATATTTGCATTTTAAAACTTTTCTGACAGGTTCCCTTCGACATTTGCAATACTCCAATGTACAAAAATTGCGAGTAAAACTTGAAGAATGCTCCGGTAATAAATTTATCTATTGTGCTTGCGAATACGATACCCAACTTTGATTGTTATAGAATACATTTTAAAATTTTTCCAATAGTTTCTTCTATGCAACAATCGTGAAAAAAAAGGTGATGAACACTAGAGAAAAAAATGATTATCTATTAGACTAGTGAAACGGATGACCAACTTTAATTATTTATAAAAATTGTTACAGAAGTATGTACTTCCCTTCGACTTTTACAATCGCTTCTAAATGATGGCGCGGCACTGCAGAAACAAATTCTTGCAAATACTTTCTAAATTACATTTGACCTGTCTATCTTGAAACGTTTTCTGGCTTTTCTTGATAGCTTTGGCGTGTCTCGGATCGAATTGTAAAACTACCTCCTTTACACCAACAAAATGGTCGCAGTAGTAAAACGCAGGCTTTAACCATGTTCCCCAACGCGTAGTAATCGGCTGTAGTGGCTCAGGCACTTGTACGTTTTGGGAACTTTAGGAATACTGCCTTCGCATGAGCTACTAAAGCATTTACTCATGAATAACATTGAGGGATCAACTGCGCCACAAGGTTTAAAGCATGGATTTTACATGTAACAGATTGCCACTCTCTTCTTTAAGAGATCGGCCTAAGGAAAGCAGGTTAGTGGCATCGTCACTCACAAACATTAAAAGTTAGGTTGTTGAAACTTGAAATTTGTTCAATGCCTCGATACCACTTTTAAACTTTTATCGCTAGTACATTTTACAACTGTTTTGGAAGCAAGTAAGATAGGGTATGACGGTTCAAACTCTTCCATTGTACGTACCATCACATTCACCACCCAAATGTTTTTGCCGATTGGTTGTTTCATCCACACATAACCACAAATTTTTATCTTTCAATTCTGCTTTAATTCCTCTTTCAACATAGGTACGAACAGATGGCATAAAGTTTCTTAACGATCTCCGACTTGGTAAGGTATAATCCGAATACTTGCTCCAGAAGGAGACAAATGCTTGTTGGTCTAGTAAAGTGAATGGTACAAAACAGAATAAAATACCTATATTAAATATTAATTGTTCGCCGTATCATTTGCCACAGATTGCAGAACAGTGTTTTATACTTTTTAGGTGGTGTTCATACCTCCACCTGCTGGTACACGTCAAATAGTTGTCGCACATTTAATTCTATCGCCTTCGTATTCTAAATCCGGCATGCTTGCTATTACGTTTTCTCGTTTATTCGAAATACGCTGATACCTAGATGCGATATTTTCTGTGTGTGTACTGACAAGCAGTCACAACGACCAGTCCAATAATAATCAACAAGCGTACTTTGATACGAGTACTCAATTCTCCGTGCCGCGCGCTTCACCCCTCCACGTCGTACGACACTGAAACTTGCCCCTCTTTGCTGAGGAGCAAATGACATAATACTATAGCGATTTTTAGAGATGTAGTTATTAAGCCTAAGAAATCGAAATACACTTTAATGAAATAATAAATTGAAAAAAAATAAATGTATGATAAAGTAATCAACATATATCTTATCATTATCTACTTTAAAAACGTATTTTTAAAATTCCAGTACTTCTTTCAAATGAAAAAATCGTAAGTGACACCCCTAAAAATTACATTTAAAATCACAAATTACTTGCACATTTAAGGAATAATATCCATTTCCATGAATAAAATTCTAGGCATTATTTTTTTTTTTTATTCCAAATGGATTAATGTTATCCCGCAACTTATCTTTTATATAGAACTAATTGTGGAATATTTTTCGCATTAACTTACCATAATAGCATGTGTAAAATAGGCAACACTTTCTACAATATTTGTAATTATTAAATAACTTACAATTTTTAAAAGGTTGTCAAGAGCTGTAAATGTGGACTAGTGCGATCTTTTGAACTAACTTTGCAAGTATTTGGATCGGTTGTATACTTGCCGCCGAAATTATCTGAGCTCCTGCTCGAAAAGCTTACGCAATCGCTCCGACTATGGACTTCGAGTAGAGTATCGTTTCGAGTAAGGGTTTCGTATCGAGCTTACGGAATCCGGCCTGTGATCGGTCGTGATATGATTAAAGAAAAGGCAAAAGCATTGTATTAGGAGATGAAAGAAAATTTGGAGAATTTAATGATGGTTGGCTGCAAAGATTTAAAAAAGATTCGGAATTCGATATTTAAAAATTGCTGATGAAAAATTATCATTGCAACAATAACTAATTGGTCCATTTAAAGACCACTTAAAAATAAAATAAAGCAATTAAGAATTACACCTAATCAATTATATATTGGAAGCTTTTACCAGAAAAATCCTTTGAATTCCTCTGAAGAGAAGACCGCTCCACGTAACATGAGAAACAGCGACTAACATTTTTGGCAAGTACTAATGCCAGTGGAACTTATAAAGTCAAGTCAATGGTTTTTGGAAATGGGAAAAATCTTAGAGTTTTTAAACATTGTGACTATTGTGAGTGTGGACTATGACTACTCCAAAACTGCTTTGGATAACGTGGCCAATTTTTAAGAATTCATTCCATAATTCTTTGGACTAAAAGTTACCAAAACAGATAGAAAATACTGATGAGCGGAAAATTTTAATTTGAATACTGATTCGGTGGTTAGCTGTCAATGCGAGCGGAGGCATTATTTCTTTTTGATTCTTTATTGTGCGTGTTTGCACTATAATTTTCACCCGTGTTCATCGCGAGTTGTAATTAACTTTCTTTGTTAATTATTTATTGTTTTCTAGACTATAATTTTAACTAATTTAGTGCCAGCCAGTTAATGGGTACGCTGAAAGGGGGAGTTCTATCTCCCCCTAAATTAATTCCACCCGATAGGATGGATGACGATACACATATCTTGCTTCTATTTCGATGAGTCGGAAGCTACAATCGACGTATTTATAATCCAAATGAAGGGTATTGCTGAGAATAGTTCTAAAGATATAGTAGAAATGTTTTTCGGGTTTTGTAGTGTATTTACAGTTTTACTTGACGTTCCGCTGATTATGCTGTCAGCTTCTTCAGAATAGTGACCCGAAAAACATTTCAACTATGGATGACGGTCGTGAAAGCCTACACTCAACTATTAGTTCTAAAGACACTACATGAATCGATGAAACAACTCGTACACCATTTGCATCCAATTACAAGCAGCTTACGTACCAGGATAATGATCTTCCGCCTTATCAAGTATACGTTGAAGCTCTCGACAACAAAAATATTAGCCAGTTGAGACATGCATTTTAGCAAAATGTTATTACAAATAAAATAAAAGGGATCAAGCAAGTGGAAAAGAGAGGTAAAAAACAAACTTTCTGCCGAGTTCCGCTCTTCAAAAGACGCTGTTTTGATTTCGCCTTCATTTTTAAAAGATTCCGGAATATATTCTCAAAGATATTGTCAAAGTCCCATAGAAAAGTAGTAGAAGTAAAGAGAATTAAGAAGAAAATTACCAAGGATAAGTACTCTGTCGGGTACATCAATATAGCTTCTGCTATCCTCACTTTTAGAGGTAAGTCTTTATCTAAATTTGTCTCGCTTTTCTTCAACGTTAGAATTCCTGAGCCCTGTGTTGTCCCTGTCATTCAATGCTTCAAATGCTGTCGCTATGGCCATACTAGGACTCACTGTAGGTCTAATGTTAGATATCCTGCTTGTTCTTCCCCACATGCTCTAGACGCTTGTCCATCGATAAGTTCCCCTGTATGTACACGTTGCAAAGGCAATCACTTGAGCACAGAAGGGAACCTACGCCTTTCCGAAAGAACATGTCCTGAATTTTTAAAACAAAAGAAAATTAAAACGCTGATGGCTACACATAATTATTCATTTTTTGAGGCTACCAAATTATGCTCCAACAATAATAATTATACACAATCAAATTTAATCAGATGTAACGAGGTTCGCTTTCCTCAGATAAATAAATCCAAATCCCAGAATATAAACCTTTCGTCACAACCCCGATCTCTAAACAATAATCGTACTTTCTCAACAGTTGTTCAAAGTAACAAACGGACTCTCATTAAATCTCCGAATTTTTACAACAAACTTCTGGATTCTCCCAATGGAAGGGCAGAATACTCTCCTAAAAAGCTTTACGTAAATTCCAATCGCAGCAATATTGCAGCTCCATCCTCCCCCGATGTGGACAGTTCGTCCCTGGTGACCCCTCTCAAATCCATGTTTAATTGAAACGCATTATCAATTGTTGGCATTCTTAAAGCGATATTACCTCAGAACTTACATAATAATCTTTCATGGCTACAGCAACTACACGTCACCCAAGCGTTAATTCATTAAGTATCTTGCAATGGAATATGAGATCATTTTAAAAAATAAACCTAGGCTATTTCAATACTTAAAAAATAACTCCACTGATGTTGTAGTTCTATGTGAAACCTGGTTGAATCTTGGTTTCCACTCCACCAACCCTGGATGTAAGGCTATCAATAAAAGAATCGATGGCAGTGGCGGGGCATCTGTTTTTATTAGAAATGGTATCACATATTCATATTCTTTCCCTAATCTTAATCTCCCTTTAAATGCACAGTTTATTATAGTTAAGCTCTATAATTTATCTATACTTGCAGGGTGTGTTTCTTCAAATGTTAATATGTCTTTCTCTAATTGGTCTCTAATTCTAAATTTATTATCACCACCTTACATTATACTTTGAGATTTCAATGCTCGTCATAAATCTAGGAGAAATTCTGTTGATGATCCTAAAGATGTATCTCTTTATAACAGTATTGATCATTATAACCTGGTGGTTTCAAATGATTTATCTCCCACGCGCCTATCGTCTCCTGGTGGCAATACCAGTATTATAGATTTAACCATTTCGTCTGCAAACTTATTTACATCCTCTTTCTCTCATACTTTGGATGATACCCTAGGAAGTAATCGCTTTCCTATTTCCACAATAGTATTTCTCCAATCCCCTGCTAAATCTAATAATGTTACAGATCTTTTTGTTACAATACAAAGAAAGCTAGACGGAAGAATTTTGCTGATATTCACGCTCGCGTGTCTTCTACTTCTGATCTCATAGCTTATGACAATCTTATTAATATCAATCTTGACGCGGCCAACAAGTCCATCTCAACGTGCAAATCACATGTTTCACAGTTTAACCCCTCTTTCTAGTGGGATCATTGCACGCGTCTAGTGAATTTCAGAAAGTTTCTGATTAAAAAATATAAATCTACCAGGTCTTTTGAGCCGTTGCAAAGAGATGTATTGCCAAAGTTAAACGAGTTTTTCTTGTAAAAAAGTACATGCATTTTAGAAAATTCTGTTCCACCATTAACAGAGATTCTCCAATCAGCGATGTCTGGCGATCAGTGACACTTTTTAAAAGAATCACCTCAGATAACCAATTCTCTCTTCTTCCTGAATCATTGCAGGACGATTTTTTATGTCATTGCTCTCCCGACTTTGTCCTGGAATATCAAGATATAACGTTTTCTCCTCCTACTCACGTTCAGCGCGAATTCTTCGATAAACACTTTTCATTAGCCGAATTAGAAGTAATCCTGCATAACACCCCTGATACCGCACCTGGTCTTGATCGTATTAAATACTCGATGCATCGTAATCTTCCTCAATCGGCGAAAAATTGGCTGTTAAATATCTACAATTAAAATTTTGGATACTGGATCTATTCCCACATCGTGGAAGAGCATTCGTTTAGTCCCCATGCTAAAACCGGGAAAAGATTCTAATGCAACCAGTAGTTTTAAACCCATTGCCCTTCTCGTAACATTAAGGACAGTTTTTGAGAATCTGATAAGGATTAGACCCGAAGGGTGGTGCGAACATCACATGATCTTTCCGTATACCATGGTAGGTTTTCGCCGTGGTAAATCTGAAGTGGATAACATCTGCATCTTGGCCACTCATACTGGGCAAACGTTTGGTAGTAATCAGTTTATGGTGGCGGGATTCTTGGACATCTTTGGGGCGTACGACAATGCCAGCATCCAAATCCTGGCTAATGTGTTACGATCTATTAAGGTGTCAACTAAAATTACCCGATGTATTTTCAATCTATTTGCCATGAAATTTATTTCATTGAACTGCGAAGGTAACTCGTGTAGGATAGCATATACAGGTCTCCCACAAGGCAGCTCTTTGAGCCCAGTTTTATTTAACATCTATTCACATAAGCTAGCTATGTTAACAACGGTCCCATAATCCTCCAATACGCTGATGACTTCACTATCTTTATCAAACATGCTTCTTTAGAAGTTGCTATCAAATCTCTTAATAAGGCATTGGCTAACTTGCCTCGGTGGTGTGCTGATCATTATTTATCGATCTCTTCTGAGAAGTGCAAACTTACACTTTTTACTAGAAAACACCAGAGACTCCCTAAGTCGAGTGTAATTTACAACAGCTCCTACAGTTACCTACAGTTGACCATGTCAGATATCTTGGCCTTATCTTTGACAATAGGGTTTGTGGCTTCACTCCGATGGGGTTCAAACCCGAAAAATCTAAATCTAATATACAAAGCTCTAATAAATCCAGCCTACTGCATCGATCTTAATATCCAGCTTGTTAAACCCCTCATTTATTATTACCATGCATAGCTTCGAAACATTAAACTACTCACCATACCACCGCATACCGTGGACGCCTATTTTATGGAATACCTGAATTTGAAGTGGCCACATTTTTCACACTTTTATACCGATGGCTTTGTCTTACAAAATCACTCCAAATCATCCTGTGGAGTATTCTGCCGTCAGCAGAAAGTCTTTATTGTTGGAGCCCTTTCACCAACACGCTTCCATCTTCACCGCGGAGCTGGTGGCCAACTATATTGCAGTCAAGAAGATTTTGGTAGATTCCATACCGAAGTCTCTCGTCATCTCGGATGATATGAGCGCCCTTCGCGCCCTGGACAATTGTTTGCCTGGATTCGCTTGTACCAATAACCTATTGTGGTACATTAAAGTCATGATCCATGAGATACACAACCAACACAGAGACATCTCTTTTCTGTGGATACCCAACCATGAAGAAATCAAAGGAAATTAAAAGGTAGATCAATTCGCTAGACTTGGCCGTCACTTGGCCAAGTCTAGCCACCGCTAGATGCAACTGGATCCAAAAAATTTCTTCCACACATTCAAGAAGCAGATGCTTTTAGAATGGCAATCGTGGTGGGAGAAGTCGGCAAAAGTGAAGGGAAAGACACTATTTGCCATACAACCTAAAGTTAAATATGTCCCGTATTTCGCGTGCTACAATAAATAGTAACATTTACTATAAAATTATTGTCTTTATTGTTTTTGTCATTTTTAGCCTGTTAATTGCTTTCTATAATGAGAAGAATAGAAAAAAGACTGAAAACTTCACAATAATGGAATAAATATAATATAATAAATATAAAATTGAAATAAATATAATAAATGTAATAAAATATAGAATACAGCCTTAGAATGTATTATACATGTTATTAATATATTTCAAATTAAAAAAATACAATTATAAATGAATAAACAATTATTGATGCAACAATACCTATTATTTTAAGCACAAAATCTGTTACTCCCCTTGAATGCAAAAAAATCGTTAGTGGAAACAGTCTGTGTTTCATTTTGTTTACACTATTGCACTTTCAGTCTAAATAATGCTGCTAATTCAGTATTCTAGTGTCATGTTTTGAATAAAACTGGGCTACATGTAAAAACAATATGCAATGCATGAACAACAACTTAATTAATAATATATGCGTCCTTTGACGAATTAAAACTGGCTATTCTTTAAAGGAGAAAATAGAAAAAGCATGACTGTATAGCACAAGAATTAATTAAAGAACATTGTGAAATGTTTCAAACAACAAATCAAATTTACCACATAATTTTATGCGCAAAGTATTGTTTCATGCTCGAACAAGAAACGCAGATTACACACAACTATTTAGATTCAGACTATCAATTAAATGTTAATTTTTTTGGGTTAGAATCTAAGTATAACAAAAAAAATTCTACTTACATTTTACTGTAATGGTGTAACATGCAACCATATGGTTGCCACTGTTTATCACCTTTATATCTGCCATCGGAAAGTAACCAGGAGCATGAATTTGATCCTAAATAATTAAAAAATATAAAAGTTGAATAGGTTTATAATTGAAAGTTCAACCTACTAAACTTCATTACGATATATCCTAACTATTTAGCACTTACCATATCGAATATGTAAAAATTCATGGTAACAAGCAAAAGCAATAACAAGAAGCGCTGCTACCTTCTTGGCATTTGTTGAATTTATTTCCTCAATTATTTTCTCAATACTTGATTTCTCACTAATCATGCTCAAAATATAACATGCTATAAAGTAGTTATTGTTGATTCATAACTGTAATTTATTTAACAAACGCAAAAATATTTTATATACCACAGTTCAGATCTGGCGTTAACAGCATAACCTCTAAATACAACAAGAGATTTTGATTGACAACTATAAAATTATGCTCCATTCCCGTTAAGAATGCAGACTTGGAATAGATAGGCCTTAAAGTATGGGTTTGCCATTGGCTAATGGGAGAGGCATATTCACACAGGAAAAATTGATGTAATTTCTTCATATGAATTTTCTGTCAGTTGTCAAATTTGCTTACAATTTTCATGTCATTGTTTTCTGCAATTTTTCATCGTATTTTTTATCTATAAACAAGTTGTGGCAAAAATAATTCTTTTCAGAGTTCTCTTATCTCATCATTTCATAATTCAAGGTACTATACAATCGATTATATAAACAAAATAATTTCTACTTTACTATTACGATTACAGCTTTGATTTGATATGGCTGAAGAAGCAGTAGTAGATACATTTGCAGGACCATCAAAGAACCCTCAAGGAAAGCATATTGGCAGTAGATAGAGGCTAAATTGAAGATATGGTTGAAGAATTTATTATAACTATAGATGCAGATTCATCGACAGATACATTAGATTCTGATTTTGCTTAATAAATTAATTAAATGTATATACACTTAGAATACTCTGATTGCTCATTTATATCGTCATGCATTCCATACATTTATTTAAAGTCTTTTATACAATGTAGTAATTTTAAAACAACATGAGTACAAATTTATTGTATCAAACATGTTATCGAAGAAGAGAGTATGATGTATTAACTGGATAATATTGTTGAAAATATATTTGAAAAATTTATCATAACAGCAAATACATGATTTTCGTCAGACCACCATTATCAGAATCTAATTCAAATATCTGTTAATATCATTTGCATAATAAATTTAAATTATTTATTCACCTTTTTTTACTTTACCCTTTGATTTATAAATCAAATTCATATGTTTATTTCATTTGTTATTGTATAAATAAAATGCTAGCAGTAAAGAAATATTTTCTATTCAATTTAGTTAAGAGATTGTTATAATTCATTAGTATATCTGCTTTTTTATTGTACTCATTGATACGCATGCAATTATTTATTGACTGTACTATCATTGAAGATGTACATTAGTTTTACTGCAGCCGGGGTACAGTAGATAAGTATACTTAGAGTACCGTGTTCTTTTTCACCGAGCAGCTCATCTAATTTCGTCATTGACAATAACCAAAGGCTATAATTCCGTATAAGGGACATGGAGTTAGCGATTTTAATGGATTCTAACGTAAAGCTCGCGTTTTATTGTGTTTAAAATGGTCCTTTTTTTTAGGAGTTTAGTTTAAAGTACCTAAAAGTCGATTTAAAAAAGGTTATTTCTAGGTTATAAATTTAAGTTGGTACTTATTATGTTTGCCCTAAAAATTACCAAAATGAATAGTAAACGCTGATGAGCGGTAAAATTTCTTTTGAATATTGGGGAATAATCTGTTGTATAATATTTCCTATGCCATATTTTTTACTTTTGTATACAATATAGGTAATTAGACTACTATTGATTTAAAACTGTATTACATTATTGTGAAGTTCTTAGTCTCTTTTCTATGGTTCTCGTTATACAGAGCAACAGGGAAAAAGGACAAAAACAAATAAAGACAGTGAATTTATTATTTATTACAGCATGCGAAATACATGAAAGTTACAATAAACAAATGAATTAGTTTTGTATTGAATAGAATTAACTAATTATTATTTCGAAGATTACACAAAACGTGTACAGAAGTGGTAGTGAATTACATATATACAGCAGCTGAAGATGTTCACACCCAGAAGATAGAGTGTTGGTGGAAACTACCAAGGCTTGGTTTGCCACCAAACGTTTTGCATGGCAGACTTTTGCAGACCACTTTATGGAATGGCTATAGTGTAGGGATGTACATACGTGAAAGAGCTAGCTGTTGACCTGTTCAAGGAACTGCCAGCTGCTGTCAGACAGCAGTACCCAGTGTAAATTTCAGTTCTCGTTTTTTCTTATTTCGCATTGGGACAGTGTGCTGGTTTTTTTCAATTGAGAATACTTTTTTCTCTAAAATTATACATTAGTATACATTAAACTTGTATAATTTAAACATCGAAGTTTTGCACATCTTTAATTGAAAAATCCTAGATGCTTTCCTAGGGGCATTTAGACCACGTTTCAGAATTACCTTTCTTTTTTGCTGGCATATTGTTTGTTTTGCAGAATTAATTTCTAATCTATTTGAAAATATTTTGTAGTATATTATTTTATTCCCAGGATTATTTGTTAATTTATTAATCGTTTATTATTTTAGAAATATGTTCTTGTCGCAATGTGGGTGATTGTTTCTAATTAATAAATCATTTATTACTTTAGAACTATTATTATTTGTCCTTTTGTGGTAGTTGCTTTGCATGACCTACTCCCTACTCACAAATTCGAGTCTTGACGTTACAAACAATGTAGACTTAATATACCATATTACTTTTATGTTTCGTATTGACGGACGGGCTTACTTGTTGCATAGAACAAAATCACGTTAATATTAGAGTGTATTTTGTAATTTACTACCAGCTCGGTACAGTTTTGCGTAATCTTCGTAGTAATAATGTATTAATTGCGTTCAAAACCAAACTACTTCATTTATTTATTGTATTCCGTAAATTATAATAAACAATATTGACTATAAAATTATTATTATTTTTGGCCTCTTTTCCCTGTTAATTGTCTTCTATAATGAGAACCATAGAAAAAAAAGACTAGGATAACTTCCCAATAATGTGGTACAGTTTCAAAACAGTACTAGTCTATTTACCTATATTGTATACAAAAATTAAAAATATGAGATAGTAAATATTATTCTCCAATATTCAAATGAAATTTTACCTCTCATCAGTGTTTATTATTCATTTTGGTAATTTTTAGGGCAAACACAATAAGTACCAACTTAAATTTGGTTAACTATGACTCATATACCTCTAAACATAACCTAGAAATAGCCTTTTTTAAATCGCTTTTAGGTACCTTAATCTAAATTACTAAAAAAAAAAAGGCCCTTTTAAGCACAGCAAAGCGTCAGCTTTCCGTTAGAATCTATTAAAATCCTTAACTCGATGCCCCTTATACGGAACTCTTACCCAGTCCCGTTGAGCCCATTATGTATTGTTCATAATCAGCAACATTCTTCCTTGTTTGGTTTTTGCTTGTATATATTGAACTGCTTACTTTCAACCATACCATTGAACCTGATGGGAGATTACCAATGGAGAGATTTACTTCATAACAAATGACTTGGTATAGCACTGTGTATATAACCATTCATGCTGAAGTTATATTTTCGATTCAAGTTTATCGATGGTAATATTGTTCTTTTAAAACTTGTCATATGGCATTTATGTTCTCTTCAATTAACCCCAAATGCATTTTACATTTACTTCCTAACATAATTAAATAAGTTCCAACTATTTCAGTAGATGAAACAACGAAAATTACATTGCAATTGATGTTACTTTTACTTCACTATTGGGGTATTATTGTACCAGGTAATGTAACCATAATGTATTGCACATAAAATATGAAAAACTTTGCTATTTATTATACAAAATTTCGATAACCAAACTTGTTTACGACTTTGTCATATGGCATTTTCATCGGTTAAATTTCACCAGTGTAATACAGCCGCGGATAGTACCGTTACCTACTGCGTTCATAACGTAAATGAAGTATAGTGTCTGTTAGTGTCATCAATTTAGGTAGTGGGGATCGATATTTCATTAGCAGTGATTTGAAAATTACTGAACACGCGCGGAACTACGCGGAATACGTGGTTCGGTATCTTAAACGGAACCAAGTGATACCGTGTTTAAGCTTATACTATCATACCACTAGGTGGCGTCTCTCTACCTCTAACCTTACATAAAGTAATATCCCTAACTATGATATAGTTAATTAGTTGGAGCGATGTTGACCTGTTTTAGGTCACTAAATTAGTAACGTTGATTGTAATGAAGAGTAATCAGCATATATATTTGAAAATGTTTGTGTTGCACCCTATTTTCAATTCCTATATATATTATCTCTGCATTTCACCCGTCGTCTGTCACTTGTCTGTGGGTCTTTACTGCTCGATTGGTGGTGGTCGCTTATTTTCTTAAAACACTTTTCTAACATTCATGCACTCTCACATTTAGAATTCTGTCTTTTTCAAGACTGTAGGGTGCAATTGTTCGCACTAATATAATACATCGTAGTTTTTAAGTGTGTTGCGGGTTTCTAAGCTTTAGATCGTTATGGTGTTCGCAAAATGTGCCGTTCATGGATGCTGTAACAAACGTTCACCCCGCCATCGTTTCCCGAACCCCAGCATACGACCAGCATCCTTCCGTGCGTGGGTAGCTGCGTGTGCGAATGAAGTAACCCAAAAAAAACCCTCAGCTGGTGCACAAAAATCATCGAGTATGCCATGTGCACTTTCGTGATGAGGATCGAGCTTCAAAAAGTTACCTGAAGAAAAATGCAGTGCCGTCGCTATTCCTGCCTGTGCCAACAATAGACGGAAGAGAAAGTAAGTACATGAAGATATTATAGATACGTCCGTTAAGAAGGAATGCAGCAGCAAAGAAAAGTGAATCCCATTTATAAAAGGAAAAGATACTATCGTCTATAAATATTTGCAGATGTTTCTGATCCCGAGCATTGTACAATTGTGGCTGAAAGTAACGCTCCAACACCAGAGCCGAATGGAGTCGACAGAAGTACTTGCAATATGTCAAATAAGTCAAAGCCAGGTGAAGCTGTGGTTTGGGAATCCTTTTGCGAAGCTGCAGCAAGTGTGCCTACATCTATTAATTGCTGTAAAACATCAGTATGAGGTAAGCGCAAAGCAAATGAGAACCCTTCACTACTTTCCAAATGTTTTTCAATTACAGTTACCCATGGAATGGTCAGAGATAGGAGCATTATATTACTTGAAGTGTTAGTCCCAGGACTTAGAGGTAAGCATGAAATAGATGTATACATAAAACTTACAAATACCTGTATATTCAACTTTGGAGGTTTGCCATCTGATGAGTTGTTATCAAAGTTTTCTATAACATCGAACATCAAAACGGTAGTACTTGACCATAGATAACTTCACGTTATGGAACAGTTCCATAGTGAAGTTTGTGACCCTAAAAGTACCATCTGATGAGTTGTTAAAGTTTACTAGGCTACGGCGCTTGGTGGCTGTCGGCGGGAAAATTAATTTTTTTTAAATGTCGTGTTTGATACATATCTTTTTGATTGCACGCTTATTTCATAGAATACAAAAAGTGAATATTCAATTAGTATATTATTTACGATTTTCAAATTGCCGCCCATAATGCTTAGTACGGGAGCCGCTACCCGACAGTGCTGAAACTTGTCTCCGTTCGGTACTATAGGCGTTTTCCTCGCATGCCCAGCAGTGGCCATAACCTCAAATAGTACATTATGGCGTCTGTAGGTTGGTTATCTGTAATTGTAATATCTGGCTAATATTTAAGAACGCGCATGCGTATTTGTCTGTATAATTCGATTCTTAGGCCATCTACCAACATGTGGCAGGAGTTTTTATCTTAATAAACTATTAACTAAATGTAGTGATGTTGCTGAACGATGTTTGCAAAAATTAGTGTGATAGGAGGCATGTATCCATTTTTCAGTAAAAGAAACTGATCTTATAACATGCACAACATTATTCAAATATGTTGATGCTATACTGGGACTAATTCCCAACGTAAATGCCAAATCCTTAAAATCTAAATTTACTCGAAAGTTCATTAACGTTAATATCTACTCTCTTGGGGCAACAATATTTTTTGTGTGGTTTTTTTGTATGGCTCATAAATTTTAGTAATCGCTTCAAAATGCGCGTATAGATTTAGGCCTATATAATCATTTTAATAACATCATCTTCCAGACTTGTACAAGAAATGATTTGCTTATCCAATTCTTTTTCTATTTTTAAGGCCATGCCGAGATTTAAATTTAAGTATGTTTTACTCACACTGGTCATTTCTTGCACAAACATAATTATTAACTTGCTCACTACTCTGTATCTTTTCAGTGTTCGTCTTGCACTTGTGCAAATTCAGTATTACATGCTGTATTTGCTTCACTTATTACCTAGAATCAATAACGATTTATGAACTATATATTATACTGAGAAGCTATTCAGTAATATGATTGTTTGTATCTCTGCTCTGTTACGCTTTCCTTTGGATCTTTGCAATTTTGTGGCTGGTGAACTGTCAGTTCTTAATTTGTAGGCGAAGTTTAAACTAGGTATCCAGTCTGGATTCAAGGTGTCGGTTAGAGCAGCTGGTTTACTTAGAAAATTATTTATTGACTAAGTATATATTTAGTTTAACTATATCATTTCAGCCTGTTATAAAATGCTTTGTATATACAACTGATTCCAGTCTTAAACAAATTTAAAAACCACCCCTGGCTGTATTAATCCTTAAAATGTCTATCATACGATTTACATTGTGCCAGTAACAATTTTGTTTCAAACGATCAAAAGTACCAACAATAAATAAGTTTATACTGCGTCCTCCGATGGCGCTCATTGTTATTGAGTACATTATAAAGATATTGGCATTATCAGTCGCCGCATGGGCCTACGTACAATATATTAAAGTCCAATCGCGTCCACGATGTAAATCTTTGAAGTTCATTGAGATTAGCTATTACTTTTAGCACGTAGGTATCTACTAGCAAGAGATATACAAAATTCATAAAGTATTTACGAACGATTAATTAGTCAAAATGATTAATAGGTGAGGTGTCCATGTCGCATTGCTCCCACTGGGATTAGCGCCGATAGGCATATTTTAATCTAATGTGTTTACTTAAGCCTAACAATAAAGGGTGATATAAAAAACCGATTGTTTACATATACTTTTATTAATAAGTAATATAAAAACATTTAGCAAAGCATTATGAAATGAAAATGTTTTATATGTATAAATCAAAAATAATACATTAATAATAGAGATAATTTTGTAATATTAAAATATAAGCAGACCTGTTGTACTTCATAAGTATAAACATTTCAAAGCAATACCTTTTAATCAATATTTTACTTTAGTGAAATACTGAAATTCTTGAAAAGAAATAGTTTATACAATTTTAAGACCCTGCATTGTTTTTTCAAGAGCTACAAGATCCCAAATAACCAGTAAACCATCCATACCAGATGTACTAAAACATTTGAGGTGTCCTTTTTCACCTGTATATAGGCAAATGTTAGTTATTGCATTCTGATGTACCGAATCTAATTTTGTATCATTTATTTCGCTTGTTGATCGTTTGTCAAGAGATTGAAAGATATTCATTGCCGATAAACCACCAGCTTGTTTCTTTTGTGATGTATCTAACTTACCCCCAAAAACTAACTGTCCTTCAGAAGTGAGATTATATAAGATAGGAATACAGCTATGTCCTGCTACAACCAAAGAGTTGTTTGTTAGCCATACACAACTTAAAAATGGCAGAAACTCAGTGTGCAACTTAATAACTGCATTGCCCTTGGTTGCATCAGCTACATTTATAGTGGAATCATGAGATACCCAACATATTTTATTACCATCAGGTGAAAACACAACATCATGAATCCATCCACCTCCGCAAGATGAATTGATAAACTCACCCATAAGTTGCCCCAGAGACATTTTGGTGCCCCATGGAGTAGGTTCTGGAGTTTTTTCAATATCTTTAATATAAGCTGAAAAAACTCTTACTTTAAAATCTGCAGAGCCAGCTGCTAAAAGGACATTATTAGGATGCCAGTCAATAGATGTAATTGTGGATCTAATTGGTTTTTTAATATGCTTAGACACCCACCAATCATTTTCTGACTCAAAATAACATACAGATATTAAACGAGCACCAGACCCAACTGCAAACTTATTTTCATCAGGAGACCATTTGACGCACGTTGCAGCACGGTTTATACGAAGCAATACCAAAGTAGGTTTCCATTTTCCATCATTTCCTTGAGTCCAAACATAAGCATTTCTGTCAACAGCACATGTAACAATTCTGTTTGTATTCGGACCCCAATCAATGCCCATAACACGTAAGTCATGTTGATTTAAAATATCTAATAGTTTCCAGTCGGAGCCATTGCGTTGATAAATATGAACTTCATGATTATTTGGAGACAAGGCAATTTCTAGATATTAAATATCAGATTAATTATTGCAGGATACGGAAAAATTCATAAGTACTTACGTGTTCTATTTTTATTCCATGCGTGGCACGTAATAGGAGCGTATATGTTTGCAAATCTGTGTACCGTTTGAGACATTTTTAATTCAATAAGTTCATTACATAAAAAGATTACAAATGAATACGTGGACTCTGGTCAGTCTACACGATTTCAAATTTCATTCAATTTAAGGAATCTTCATTAAAGACAACGCCCACATATACATAATCATCATAGATAACTCCACAAGATGGTAATGTTCCGTACTAAAGGTTGTGACTATGAAATGCCATCTGTTAGTGCGGGAGGTGAGTTTTTGTCGCGTGTGCTGTCAAAAACCGCGGGGAGCATATGGCGGTAAATTTAAAATGTATTTATTTCGTTTTTATTTGGATGATTGGTATGCATGGAAACACCGGAATTTTTATAGAAATTTTTATTTTACAAAAGCTATACAAAATTATATGGTATAAGTGTGGTATTACATCGTGCATAATGAGTGAAGGCTGGAATTCCGAGGGCCGAAATCTGCAATAACCAGCAGTAACTGGAATTTGTGTATTCCATGCCTTCATTACAATTTCAATGACAAAGTAATTTATTTCAAGCATATGTAGGGCGAGTTTTATTATGTGCAATTTTCTAAACCAAATATGAATGAAACGCTATTTGTATGTAATTGTAAGACAATTTTTTCTGCCCAATATATACTCGATCACAGTGTTTACATTATACATAGTAATTTTTCGATTTTTCCCATGTTATCTACTTGGTCTTAGGGGTTTCTGTAGAATGTGTTACATATTGCTGAAAAAAAAACCGTTTTCCAATTTAGCATAGAAAAGTGTTTGTAAGACCTTTCGTGAAACATGCTATAAATCGACATTTTACATACATCTTACAAATGCTACCTGACACCGTGGTTTAATTTCTAAGTCTTACTCGCGTGCTAAGCCCGTCAATACTCGTATATACATCATCTTTCAAGGTTCAATAAAACCTTGCAATTTAGATGATTTTACTGATCTCGTTTAACACACGTCCTTAATTTAAGATTGAATATGGTTTTGAGAAATGATACAATGAGATGCCACAAGTGATTGCTGGTATGACCGAATCAAATCTCCAAAGATGAATATACAGGTATTTGTAAGTTTTATGTATACATCTATTTCATGCTTACCTCTAGGTTCTGGGACCAACACTTCAAATAATATAATGCTCCTATCTCTGACCATTCCATGGGTAACTGTAATTGAAAAACATTTGGAAAGTAGTGAAGGGTTCTCATTTGCTTTGCGCTTACCTCTTACTGATGTTTTACAGCAACTAATAGATGTAGCCACACTTGTTGCAGCTTTGCAAAAGGATTCCCAAACCACAGCTTCACCTGGCTTTGACTTGTTTGACATATTGCAAGTACTTCTGTCGACTCCATTCGGCTCTGGTGTTGGAGCGTTACTTTCAGCCACAATTGTACAATGCTCGGGATCAGAAACATGTGCAAATATTTATAGACGATAGTATTGTTAGAATTTTAAATTAACACTTTTTCCTTTTATAAATGGGATTCACTTTTCTTTGCTGCTGCATTCCTTCTTAACGGACGTATCTATAATATCTTCATGTACTTACTTTCTCTTCCATCTACTGTTGGCACCGGCAGGTATAGCGACGGCACTGCATTTTTCTTCAGGTAACTTTTTGAAGCTCGATCCTCATCATGAAAGTGCACATGATATACTCGATGATTTTTGTGCACCAGCTGAGGGTTTTTTTGGGATACTTCATTCGCACACGCAGCTACCCACGCACGAAAGGATGCTGGACGTATGCTGAGGTTCGGGAAACGATGGTGGGATGAACGTTTGTTACCCCATCCATGAACGGCACATTTTGCGAACACACTGAAAAACTACGATGTATTATATTTATTAGTGCGAACAATTAATGCACCGCTACAGTCTTCAAAAATACCGAAATCTAAATGTGAGAGGGTATGAATGTTAGAAAAGTGTTTTAAGAAAATAAGCGACCACCACCAATCAAACAGTAAAGACCCACCGACAAGTGACAGACGACGGGTGAAATGCAGAGATAATATATATAGGAATTGAAAATAGGTTGCAACACAAACATTTTCAAATATATATGCTGAATACTTTTCATTACTAGCAATGTTACTAATTTGGTGACCTACAACAGGTCAACATCACCACAACTAAATAACTATATCATAGTTAGGGACATTACTTTATATAAAGTTGGAGGTAGAGAGACGCCACCTAGTGGTATGATAGTATAACCTTAAACACGTTATCACCTGGTCCCGATTAAGATATCAAGCCGGGGACTCACTCGACGTCGAGCTTACAGAATCTCTATGCTGGTTTGTTTGTTTATTAGTGTTTTCTTCTCTTTATCATTCGCTAGTTTTTTTTATTTGTTCCTTTTTAAAGTGTTGTGTTCTGCATCGATTAGTTATTACACTTCGTAATTGCCGAACTGATTTTAGAGCCTAGCATTTCCGATTACAGCCATTGTAATGCTCCAAATTGCCAAAATAATGCAAGTTTTTTCAGGTTACTCAAGCGTTTAAGTAGGTACGCTTGCCCACTAGTTAACAATTTTATACTATTATAACAACTTACTTTATGCAGGTGTAAAATCTGGATTGCCAATTCAAGGTTTGCGAATAGTTCACATTACACTCCAGAATATTGCTATAATCATTTTCGGCTTTGCAGCGAGCACTGAAGAACAGATGTTGGCAATTCCAATGCTATTCACACCAGGTGCGAAATTCAGCAATATGTATATATGTATGTATATTGTGAAATATAGCTTATGTTATAATTGTAGCTGTTGAATATGCACCCTTCGAAGGATGAACTACAAGAGAACAAATATTCCGTGAACATAATTATGTTTTGGTGGAAAGTGCAGCTAATTTTTAGCTCCGTAAGAATTCCATATAAGGGGCACCCAGTTAAGAATTTTAATAGATTCTAGCGGAAAGCTGACGCTTTGGTTTGTTTAAAATAGCCCTTCTTTTTTTTTTAGGAGTTTAGTTTAAGGTATCTGAAAATCGATTTAAAAAGGGCTATTTCTAGGTTATGTTCAGTGGTCTGTGAGTCATAGTTTACGAAATTTTGGTTGGTACTTATTGTGTTTCACCTAAAAGTTACTAAAACGGATATTAAACGCTGATGAGCGGTAAAATTTCATTTGAATAATGGGGAATTATCTGTTGCATAATGTTTACTATCCCCTGTTTTTTCATTTTTGTATGCAATATAGGTAAATAGACTAGCACTGTTTTGAAACTGTATTGCATTATTGTGAAGTTCTCATAGTCTTTGTTTCTATGGTTCCCATTATAGAATACAATTAACAGGGAAAAAGGGCAAAAATGATAAAGACAATAATTTTCTAGGGAATATTATAATAAATACAGTAAATAAATGAATTAGTTTGGTTTTGAACGCAATTAACTAATTATTACTACATAGATTACACAAGAACTGTGGCGAACCGGTAGTAAATTATAAAATGCACTCTAATATTAACGTCCCGTCCGTCAATACGAAACATATAAAGGTAATATCTTATATTAAGTCTACACTGTAACGTTAAGGCACTAATTTGTGAGTAGATCATGCAAAGCAAGTACCACAAAAGGACAAATAAAAATAGTTCTAAAGTAATAAATGATATATAAATTAGAAACAATCGCGCAAATTGCAACATAAACATATTTCTAAAATAATAAACGATTAATAAATTAACAAATAATGCTGAGAGATTGGAAAATAATTCTGCAAAATAAACAATATGCCAGCAAAAAAAGAATGGTAAATCTGAAACATGGTCTAAATACCCCGAGGAAAGCATCTAGGATTTCTCAATTAAAGATATACAAAACTTCGATATTTAAATTATACAAGTTTAATGCATACTAATGTATGAGTTTAGAGAAAAAAATATTCCCCATTGAAAAAACCAACATACTGCGCTAATACGAAATAATAAAAAAAAAGGAGACCCGAAATTTACATTGGGTACTGCTGTCTAGCAGTGACTAGCAGTTCGCTGATCTACATCTCTTTTACGTATGTATGTACCAGGTATGTACATACATCCCTACGCCATAGCCATTCCACAAGGTCGTCTGCAAAAGTCTGCCGTGCAAAACGTTTGGTGGCAAACCAACCCTTGGTGGGTCTTCATCATGTTGGGATATAGTTTTTGTAGGTTGGCAACCATTTAGAATTAAAACATTTTTCCTGTCTGAAGTGAAGAGTACCAAGTAGTAGTATGTAGGTTGAACACGTTGTTTTTGTATTCTCAAAGTTTTTGTTCTTAAGTTATCTTTATAATATAAGTCGTTTGTCTAGAAGTTTACGTTTTATTTATCCTCAACAGGTTATGGGCCCAGGCAGCAAACAAGCCTTTACTTTAAAAAGCCTGTATGAAGATAGAGGGTTGATGCAAAAAATAGGTTTGTTAAGAAATTTAATTTCAGTTAGGTTAGAAAACACTAATTGTATGAAAATTTATGTCGAAGAAATAATCACCACAGTAAGTAAATTAACAGATATTGGCTTCGATATTGCTGATGATTGGATCGGTGCTGTACTTGTAGCAGAATTAACCGATGAGTACAAACCTATGATAATGAGCATTGAGAGCAGTAACACAAAAATAAGTGCTGAAATAATGAAATTGGAACTACTTGACATGAATGTTAAGACCAAAACTAATGGTGACAGAGCATTTTACAGTAAGAATAAAAATTTCAAGCCGAAACAAAATACGAAGCAGGTACATCTTGGAAAGTCAGCTGGTACAAGTAAAAATTATAGACAAAGTGTTAAGAATTTTAAGTGCTACACATGCGGAGGTAGAAATCACAAAAGTAGTGAGTGTAGATTTAACAAAACAGGGAATCAACCACAGAATGAAAGCAAAAAATTGACTGAAACTGTAAAGCATGCATTTGTAGCTATTCCAAATCTAACGAATAATACAACATGGTTCATTGATAGTGGTGCATCAAGTCATATGACACTTCATGGATGCAATAGAAGAAAACATTCAGCAGATGATATTGTAATTGCAGACAATACAAGAATTAAGATTGACAGTGTTGGTAATAAAAGCTGATAACCAAGAATTAACCATGCATGATGTGTTGCATGTTCCAAACCTATCAGCTAATCTATCGGTGTTAAAAATGGTTGAAAAAGGTAATACAGTCATATTCGACAAGCAAGGATGTACAGTGTATAGCAATGATGGTGACGTACTAGCAAATACTAGTGAAACTAATGGTAATAAATTAGACCTGAACACTACAAATGTATGTTGACTACAAAGTGTGACCAGATAAGTGCAACTACATGGCATAGACGATTGGGACATTTAAATTATACAGACATGGTAAAAATGTGAAATGGTTTAGTGAATGGAGTGAAATTTAACGATAAACATTTAAACTTTTGTGAAGTTTGTGCAAAACCAAAGCAGCATCGATTACCATTTACCAGTAGTAATAGTCGTTCGAAAAATGTAAAGAAGCTGTAAACATAGCGGTCTACATAATAAAGTGCTCACCTACCGGATTCTTGAAGGAAAGAACCCCAGAAGAAGCGTGGAGTGGAAAGAAAGCAGATGTAAGTGATTGAAGGTTTTTGGATCTACAGTTATGGTCCACATCCCCAAGGAGCCATCGAAGCTCATATTTGTTGGATATGCAGATAACAAAAAGGGTTATAGATGTCTTGATCCAAACACGAAGAAGATAACCATTAGTCGAGATGTCGAAGATGAAAAGAAAGAAGTCAAGGAGAGCGTGTACGAGTGGAGAATCTAGATGAACATTCACCTCCAGCTGAAGAAAATATAGAAGCATCTGTAATAAATACGCCCGATAATAATCAAACTAATGTAAGTGACTTTGTTTTAGATAATGATGAACAGGAGTCTGAGTGCGAACACTCAACCTTTGATGCTGACTGTATACCAACATGTAATGTACCCACTGGTCGAATTCCCTTGCGAAGGTCATCACGTCAAGTGAGGGCTCGACAGTTTGAAGATTTTCTCACTTATTCACCAGAACTACCTGATGATAGGAAATCTATACAATCTAAATGGATTTTGAAAGCAAAGAAGGACACAGACGGAAAAGTTGTTAAGTATAAAAGCTCGACTAGTCGCAAAAGGTTGTTCACAAAGATTCGGAATTGATTATAATGAGATATACATCAATTCGTTATTTACTACACTTGGCTGTTAAAAATGGTGTACAAATTCATCAAATGGATGCAGTCACCGCTTTTCTACAAGGTGATCTTGATGAAGAGCAACCAGAAGGATTTAATCGTGTTTGTAATTTAAACCGTTCAATTTATGGGTTAAATGGATCCTTGCGTGTATATTAATGAAGAGAGAAATTTAATACTTGCAATATATGTAGATGACATATTAATATTTTGGAAGGACTTTGCCAAGTTACAACAATTAAAGGAAATGTTAAGTTTCAATTTGAAAATGAACGATATGGAAGAAGCTAAAAATTGCATTGGTATTCGTATTACGCAATTTGAAGATGGCATTGACCTTGACCAATCCGCATACGTTAGAGAAATTCTGTCACGGTTTGGCATGAGTGATTGCAAACCTAGCTCTACGCCTAGTGATTCAGGAACAAAATTGTCAATGGACGTGCAGGATACTAGTAAGGACGCCGAAAATACACAGAAAATACCGTATCAGGAGGCGGTCGGTTGTTTATTGTACCTCGCACAAGGAACTAGACCCGACATAGCTTTTGCTGTAAATGACGTCACGTAAATACATTTTTCCTGGCTGAAGTAAAGAGTACCAAGTAGTAGTGTGTAGGTTGAACACGTTGTTTTTGTATTCTCACAGTTTTTGTTTAGTTCTTAAGTTATCTTTATAATATAAGTCGTTTGTCTAGAAGTCTACGTTTTATTTAACCTCAACACATCAACACTCTACTCTATCTTCTGGATGTGAACATCTTCAGCTGCTGTATATATGTAATTTACTACCAGTTCGGTATACTTTTTGTGTAATCTTCGAAGTAATAATTAGTTAATTCTATCCAAAACCAAACTAATTAATCTATTTATTGTAACTTTCATGTATTTCACATGCTGTAATAAATAATAACATTCACTACGTCTTTATTGTTTTTGTCCTTCCTTCCCTGTTGTTTTCTCTAATGAGAACCATAGAAAAAAGACTCTAAGAACTTTACAATAATGTAATACACTTTCGAATCAATAATAGTCTATTTACTTATATTGTATACAAAAATAAATAATATGGTATAGTAAATATTATACAACAGATTATTCCCCAATATTCAAATGAAACTTTACCGCTTATCAGTGTTTACTATCCGTTTTAGTAAGTTTTAGGCCAAACACAGTAAGCACCAACATAAATTTCGTAAACTATGACTCATATGCCTCAAAACATAACCTAGAAATAGCCCTTTTTAAATCGATTTTTAGGTACCTTAAACTAAACTAAAAAGAAGAAGGGCCATTTTAAAACAAAACGTGAGCTTTCCGTTAGAATCCATTAAAATCGCCAACTCGATGCCCCTTATATGGAACTGCAGCCTTTAGTTCAATCCACAAGTAGTGTAGATTGAATTTGAGTAAGCCATATGGATAAAATAATTCAAAGCATCGTAGGAAGAGCTTTATTGAATTTATATCATGCTTGTTCAACTACAACAATAGGAGCTTCTAATAGTATTGTTGCGCTGCCGTCTTTTCTATACTGTGCCGACGGAACTGAATATGAGCTGAAATTACATTTAGCATCTAAATGTTACTATGTCTGTAGATATATCGCAATATCTTACCAGACGTAATATTATTAAAGGTCTACATCTACAGACATTGTAACATCTAGTTTTAACTGTAGATGCTTTGAATTTGGGCTAAATGCACTTTTATTTAAACCAGACTGTATATAATTGAACTGTAACGACTACATCCTCGCAATTCTAAAAACTACAAATATCGATTCTTACATTTTAATAATAACTGCTACAGATAATTTCAAGTTTTGCTAATGGAAAAAAAAACAAAAAGGAATAAAAGATAAGTATAGAGACACCTCATGAAATTCTACCAAAAATAATGTATGCAATAAAAAAGGAATTGTTCCATTTAAAATAAAGAAGTGTTCATTATTTCTTCATTGAGTTTGCCATGGTTCACGTCAAAATTTTCAAAGAAAAGGCCTTCAACCCATATTACTTTCAATAATGGTTTCAATCAATCATCCTGTGTATTATATGGCTAAGTTAGAAGAAGTATCCACACTAATGACTATGTTGATGAATAAATAGTATTGCAAGTTTTCTATTTTATTTATTACATTATACATTTGTTTAATACATGAAGTATTTAGTTTCCTTGTTCAAATGAATCTTAAGTGCAGCGCATATGTGGAATGACTTTATTGGCTTTTAAGCGCCGAAGTTTTACATATACATAATCTATAAAATTATATTAAGGTACAAAATGTATAAGTGGTCAAAAATATACAGTACAAATATTAGCTTGATTTATTTTTTTTGTTTTTACCTAAATGTGCTACATGAGATGTATAAACATCATATCCTAGTGATATTGTATTATCATATAAAACTCTGTACTTAGTTGGAAGAAAATAAAAATTTACAAATTGCGCCGTCGGCCATACCACCCATTCCGCTAAGTATAATTTCCACCATTTTGCTTTTAGTTCTGCTATAAATTCTTTAGAGGAAGCATTTTCTAATATGGCTAAACTGCCAAAAAATATAACAATATTTCCAGAAGATCCCATTAATTGATCAACCAATATTTTCCTTAAAATAATACCAATGGTTTGACCTGGAAGTGCTCTATCGAGAAATTTGTACCAATAATGACAAAATGTTCCCACCGCAATACCAGTGATCGACATATTTAATGTTCTTCTAGAATTCCATTTATCTAATTCATTCGTTAATACTTCGTAACGCTGCTCAATGATATCACCAGCTCCAGATAAACAAAACGAAATACTTATATTTGTATACAGCAAAAATTTGTCTGTAAATGCAAATCTTACAAATGTATTGATTTTTGTTAACATTTTTATTTGCACAATTTTAATTCTTGATAAAGCCGTATTCATTTTAATGTATTTATAAAAATGAAATTTAAAAACCGCTTATCGTATTTAGAGAGAATACATATGGATTTTAGGTTAGAACTTTCAAAGTATTTATATTACTCATTTGCAGCAACTTAATTAAGAATAAATCCCAAGGATATTGTTTCTCTTAACGTGCGGTGAGTTAGCGATTTAAATGAATTGAAATGGAAAGCTCATATTTCGCCGAGTTCAAAATGGCCCTTTTTTCAGATTAATTTAGCGTCACTAGCGTGGCGTATCTAAACATTTATCCAGCTTTATTAATTAAAGCATTAATCAGGTCTTGGTTTAAACCGGAGCGTCTGAAACACTTTTCAATGCCAAAACTTATTGACAATGGCAATCAAAAAATTCCTTTAATAACAACTCAGAAGGGGGCGTCTGTAAGCAAGACATATTTGTTATTTCGTGATTTTAGATCAGCAATGATGGCCGTATTGGTAACTAGATGGTAACTATTTGCTATATATATTTGAAATTGGCTCATTGTTTTGAATTTCTCGCTTCATTTCTTTTGTCTATCGTTTCTCTGGGCCTTGCTTCCCTTTGATTGGTGATGGTCGTTTTTGGTTTTATTTAAACAGTTCGGTGCAAGACCTCAATACAAGGTAAGCATAATGTAAATTGGAAACATCCACTTGGAAAAATTAAGATAATCCGACTGGCGAAGTCCTCGTACAAAATGATTTTGTTGCAAAAATGTCAGTAACATTCTTAATATTTCTTTGTAGAAGCTAGGAATCACCAATTTTGCACGCGCGTGCCTAGAAGTAGTATTACCGCATTGCATTCCGCCAAAGTAGACGGCAGTTCGTCTATTTCTGTAGTACACCAGAACGACGCGAACCTTTGGAGCTGGTAGGCTTGGATGTAGCTTCAATAAGAGTGGCTACACCTACCATTTGCTGCAACCGCCAATCAAAGGGAAGCAAGGCCCAGAGAAGCGATAGACAAAACAAGTAGAGCGAGAAATGCAAAACAATAAGCCAATTTCAAATATATATAGCAAATACTTACCATCTAGTTACCAATACTGCCATCATTGCTGATCTAAAATCACGAAAAAACAAATATGTCTTCCTTACACAGACTCCCCCTTTTGAGTTGTTAAAAGGAATTTTTTGACAGCCATTGTCAAAAAGTTTTGATATTGAAAGTTGTTTCAGACGCTCCCGTTTACACGCCCAGCATAGGGATTCTGTAAGCTCGACGTCCAGTGGGTCGACAATCAGATATAACCCCACGAGATGGGACAGTTCCATAGTGAATTCACAGGTATAGCAGTAAACTCCACTCACACAAATTAATTAATTATGCGGAACGCAGCGTTTCGAGAGCACGTGGGCTCCCATTGTTACCGACTGGTAACGGTAACACGGTTGACAATGAGAGCCCACGTGCTCTCGAAACGCTGCGTTCCGCATAATTAATTAATTTGTGTGAGTGGAGTTTACTGCTATACCTGTGAATTGTACATCCACACAGTCCTTGCAATCGTCGTTCCATAGTGAAGTTTGAGACCCTAAAAGTGCCATCTGATGAGTTGTTATTAAAGTTTTCGTTTGACATTGAATGTCAAAACGGTAGTACTAGGCTACGGCGCTTGGTGGCAGTCAGCGGGAAAATTAAAATTTTGGTTTTTTGGTTTCTTTTTTTGGTTGGGTTGGTATTGAAAAGAGAATTGATATTTGAGGGTATTTATTTCGTCAAAAGTGTAGGTGCTACAAATTCTGCATTTTACAAATATGGTATTACAAGATGTAATAAAGGAAGAAATTATAAAAGCTACACATAAAGCATGTTAGGATTATGCAATTACATAGGTTCAATAATGAGTAAAGGCTGGAATTCGTAGAGCCTAAATCAGTATAGTTCGGTACATGTTGGTTTTTCTAAATTCCATGCCTTTATTACAATTTGAAATGAACACAGTTATTTACATTTCCAATTGGCTTGTAATTATGAACATAATGATTTGGTTCGAGCCTATACAGGAGGACAGCAGATCTGAGAAAAGTTGTACTAAAGAGATGAGCAAATTGCTCTTTGCATCAAATTGTTATTGATCTTTTCGTCTGTCTATTCCAGATTTATCTATGTTACCTACCTGATCAGCAGGTTTTAAAAAAGATTCGAGGTTACTTTAAACCAAGAAACTAATTTTGCCTGAAATTGCAGAAAATAATTGTTCAAGACCTAATACATTAATACTACTACTTTCTATATGCATGTACTACAAATTACTACGCCATTGTTATACTTCCCAATAAAATTGTAGAGCACATTGTAGGAGAATCCATTGCCATTTGCAGTTGTGATGTTCTCTTCGGGGTCATTTCTATATAGTTATATATGCCTATATATGTATGTATGTATGTATGTATATATGTATATATATATATATATGTATAAATTGCGAAAGGGAATTTAATGAAATGACAAAGCAAAATGTCAAGTAACGAAACTTTACGTTTGCCTAGTCGATAAGATTTTCCCAAGATAAATCTACAATAATTACTGCGTTTTATTTACATGCTTGTTAGTAGCTCATTCGCAACTCTTATAAATAACACATACAGCAAGGGAATCCCCTCATCAGTTTCCTTTTCATTTGTACATCTTACACATATAAATTCTAAATGCAGCTGTTCTAAGAAAACCGGTTTATTGGTATTCACTCTAGAAGATCTCAAAAATTTCGTTAGAGTCGTGCATAAAAAGAAATATAAAGCTAGGCGTGGTATTACGAAAGTTAGTATGAAATGTACCTGTAAACAAGTTAGGCTAGAAAGGAGATAGGCTGTTACATACTGCCATTCCTTCGGTGTGTAGGAAGAAAGTGATATTAATTAGGTGAAGGCAATGTGAACTCATAAAAATAAAAGAAATAACCTACTTGCTGTCCGTTTGCTTATCCCGTGAAAGGTCTTTAAAAAATAAGTTACACCGAGCGGGGCGCTAGCAAACAGTGGACTTACATTAAAGGGAAAGTACAATTACGTTCTCAATAATCACAATATTCTAAATTTTCTCGATAAACGAAAATTAATTATTTATACGTAAATCAGGCATTTCATTAGTGTTTAGATGTTAAATGTGTCGGATAATTACCTGGAAAGCAAGTAGGGTGGACCATTTAATGTATTAGACAATATGTTTCACAGTCCCTCCTCGTTTTGTTAGTGTTAACAGTACATTGTAGATATTAGGGGGTTTCTTACCATTAGTTTGTATCCCAGAGTACTAGTGTAAACTACTTAAATTCTAACAATGTCTTCTTGGTCGCTGCCATCATCGCAGACAAAGGTGTTCGCCGCCATTTTAAAGAACTTGGCACCACGGCTGTAATGAATCGAATGAAAAAGAAACATCATTGTCTTATATGATGGCCGCACTACATTTCTCTGTTTTAAAAGAAAACCAATGTTGGTCTCTTTGCTGTTCAGGAAGAAAGTCATGTTTCCATGCACGTTAACGCATGTTTTGGCGTCTACTTTGTCAAGTTTAGGTATTACTAGCTGTATGAGTGAAGTAATAATTACTCTCAACGATTGCCACTAATATTGGTTTGAAGCGCAGCTTTGTTTAATTTATGGTTATATTCGCTACCTCTCCGGAGTAAGTGAATTGTTTTCTTTACCAAAAGACTCACCACATTCTTGAACAAAGAATCTGCACTGTTTACGTAATATTAACACTGATTTCTTTTCCCAGTGCTTTACCAAAAATCTACTCTTTGACAAAAACAGTATTAACGTTAATATTTAATAAACAGTCCAGACAACCTATCCATTCTGAAAACTCAAATAAGAAAAGACGTTTTTGGTTTCAAAAGCTAGTCGTAACATAATAATTGTTATCGACTCATCCTAAGCAAGTGCTACTTAATTCCCGAATGGATCCATTATTTTCTAGCAGAGAAACTTACATTATATGCAGGTCTTGAGTTACTCACATGTTGCAGCTGAATGTTATTTGCAAAAAGTTGAAATTCCTACAATGCTTCGGGAATTTAGTATCAATGTTAATAACTAACTTAATGTTACTTGTTACATTAAACAAATTATTTCACAAAGTAGGTCTTTAAGCCATTGCACTGAACCACAATAAAACTATTACTTACATATATTTTTCCTCCTTTCAATGTAGTATGCTCTCGCCTCATTGTAATCACTTTGCTATTTACCCTGAATCTTCCACCAGGTAGCGGAGTTATATTTAGCATTAGTTGGTTTCGTAGAAATTTGCAAACCATCGGGTCCAAGTTTGGTGTTGGTTGTATCTCTCTTGCGGCACCAATCTCTACCAGTACTAGATCTAAAAGTTACATATACATCTGTATTACAAGTTATTATTCGTAGACTGTAAACCTCAACCTCCAATATTTATATGTGTTATCATGCTATTAGAAGTGGAGGTTTCCTATTTGTATAGTGCTTACCACCTACCGGCATTCGGCAGCAAACGGTAGGTGTAGCCATTCTTATTGAAGCTACATCCAAGCCCTCCAAATCCAAGGTTCCCGTCGTTCTGGTGTACTACAGAAATAGACTGAACTGCAGTCTACTTTGGCGGAATGCAATGCCGTAATACTACTTCCAGGCACGCGCCTGAAATATTGGTCATTCCTAGCTCCTAGAAAGAAATATTAAGATTGTTACTGACATTTTTGCGATAAAATCATTTTGTACGAGGACTTCGCCAATCGGATTATCTTCATTTTTCCAAGTGGATGTTTCCAATTTACATTGTGCTTACCTTGTATTGAGATCTTGCACCGAACTGTTTAAATAAAAGCAAACGCGACCACCACCAATCAAAGGGAAGCAAGGCCCAGAAAAGCAAAAGACAAAACACGTAGAGCGTGAAATACAAAACAATGAGCCAATTTCAAACAAATATAGCAGAGAGTTACCAATACTGCCATCATTACTGATCATCGAAAATTAAAAAATAACAAATGTCTTCCTTCTGAGTTGTTATTAAAGGAATTTGTTGACAGCCATTGTCAAAAAGTTTTGACATTGAAAAGTGTTTCAAACACTCCCGTTTAAGCGCCCAGGACCTGGTTTCAGACCTGTCGACACCATCGGAATTCTGTAACGCTTACTCGACAACAATGTTGGTGTCGTTTGATCCCGCATCTCATTCTATTACATTTTGCTTGGTTTCTGTCACTCTTCAGAGAGGACATTTTGTTCGGTTCGATAGAAAATCACTAATTAAAACATTTGTAGAATAATATACACCTATTTATGAATTTCATATAATTTTTCAGCTCTTATGCGAGCATGTCTTGTTTATATTAACAATTTATTTTAACTTGAAATTTAACAAAATTTGTTTTAACGTAAGGATGTTAAATAACGCTCTTTTATACACTATCACTCCATATTTCTTTATACTAGCTGGCGTTTAAAATAAGAGGTACAGCCATTGGAAAATCTCGATTAATTTTATGGAATGACATAAAAATCGCGAATTTCAACACCCAATGTGAACGATAAATACAAAACAATTATGGGCGCAACTAATTAATGGATTAAGTATTAAATGCTCTGGGATATTGTAAAAAAATCAGTAAATAAATGACAAAATACGCACAATTAATTTAATAATTAGCGTTAAAATAGGTCATGGAATTGCAGATATTTTAAAGCGCATTGAAAAGGAAATGGACAGCCTTAAAATTTGATTAAACTGACATAAGTTTCCAGTTGTCATTTTAATTAAATTTGAAGACTTGCGGTCACGACAAAGTAAATAGTGGTTTATAATAGTATTAGAAAGATGTTTTGAGAATTTATATTGGGGCGCCTGAACTCGGAACAACCAAGTAATATTTACTCTTTAATCCTAGTAAATACATGTTTTTAAGCAGTTGACATCTAATCGTAATTAACTTATAATTATTCTTTCGTTCTGCTTATATAATAAATTATCGAATATGGGCAAAATAAATAACGTATAGTTGAATATTTACTACAATATTTGAACATTATCTTACAAGTATTAGCTGTCAAGCCATTTTAGACAGCTAATTCCCTTACATTTGTTCTAAAAACCACAAAGTTTGGCACTTTTGAACACAAATTACCGACAATTCCCGATTTCATACTTGACACTTTTATAGTATTCCGGTTGGTGTCGAGTCAAAGTTACAGAATCCTACTGCAGGACCTGTCGACACCGGCTACTCGACACTGGCCTAAACTCGACGTTGACAATAACAAATGTAAGGGAATTAGCCGTCAAAAATGGCTTGACAGCCGGTTCTTGTAAAATAATATTGTAGTGTTTGTTCAAGTAAATTCAAATATTTAAATTTGGCGCCATATTACTAGAAGTGAAAAAGGAGACAAGTAGAAAAAGTAATAAGGAAAGAAGCTGTGTGTGTGGATGCTATATAGATAAGCATTTGTATATAAATGTGAATACTTGAGAACACCAATATGTAACCGGAATATGTAAATAAACAAATCAAACACCCCATACTAGTGTTATACGTTATTTATTTTGCCCGTATTCGATAATTTATTATATCAGCAGAACGAAAAAATAATTAGAAGTTAATTATGACTAGATGTAAACTGCTTAAAAATATTAATTCATGTATTTACACGATTAAGAAGTAAATATTACTTACTTGCTCCTAATTCAGGCGCCCCAATAAATTCTCAAAACATTTTTCTAATAGTATTAAAAACCACTATTTACTTTGTCGTGAACTTCCACTTATGTCATTTTAATCAAATTTTAAGGCTAGGCATTTCTTTTATAATGCGCTTTAAAATATCTGCAATTCCATGACCATCTTTAACGCTAATTATTAAATTAAATGTATGTATTTTGTCATTTATTTATTGATTTTTTTACAATATCCCAGAGCATTTAATATTTAATCAATTAATTAGTTGCGCCCACAAATAGGTGTATATTATTCTACAAATGTTTTAAATTAGTGATTTTCTATGGAACCGTCTTCTATTACATAGGATAGTAAATTATCATACCACATAATAAAATTACAAACATAAACAAACAATTAATACATTTTAGTTTTGAATAGCTGCGAAGAAAACGTCCTCTCTTGGAGAGTGATAGAAACCAAGGAAAATGTAATAGAATGAAATGCGAGATCCAAACGACACCAACTTTGCTGTCGAGTAGCGCGGCTCGGTACCTTCAAGAGGACCAGGGATGCGCATGTCAGTGCATATTTTGTAAGACAAGTTTCAGACCCATCTAGCCACGAAACCTCGGTAACAATTTAACCGCGAAACTTAAATGGTTTTATGTTTTGTAGTTTTAGTGATTCATTTTCATTTAGATGTAATCACAAACTACAATAAAAGCCAGTTGAAAACATGGTTAAATGCTTTCATTGAATTTTATTCATAGTTTGTGATGACAACTAATAGAAATTGCATTATAAAAAAAAATATGTACAAAGATACTTATAAAGAAAACAAAAAGAATAGCAAATAAGTGATTTATTTATAGTGTATGTTTTCAAATTCTTTTTCTGTATTGTGTTAGCTGCTTCTTGCGTTCTATCTGTGGAGATGTTTTCTCTTACCAATATCAGATTATTTATTTACCTTATATATACCGATAATATTAATTTAACAAAGCTATCCACAATTAAATTTTGTAATTCGATTGTACATTTACAAGTACTTAAGTTTTCATTTTCTCAGTAAATCCTTTTTTGTATAATACCACTGAAAAAAGGAATATGCGTATATTATATACATAAATAAGATTAGGGCTACTCAAACATATCTAGGCAATCGTAGTGGAGCTAAATCTATATTAATAAAAATATATCCTTCAGTGTTCACAATTCTTAATGGTAGGCATAATATTTTTAATAACCCGGTTGTTAATATATCCCACTGCATTTGATTTAATAGGATGTGAGAAATAGAAATGCTCTGGTAAAGTCTGTTTCGCTTTCTAAAAACATTCTCTTCTTTAGTAGCTAGGAAGTTGATAGTTGTTCTAAAATAGCATTAATAGATATTAAACATAAATAGCACGAAATTAACCTTTGTAAAGGTACCTGACAATGAATGTTTTTTTGGTTAAACTTTTCCTTGTGCTCTCATCTTTTGAAATATCACCAGTGGTATATGATGGAACCCATACTTCATACTGGGACTGCTTAAATAAGGCCCTCTCGTGATGTGGATTAGAGAAACGATGTAGAACAGCTTCTTCTCCAAAACTATTAATAACAACACATACGCTCTGAGCAAATAATATGCCTGGATGAAATTGATTATAGACTAAGACGCAGAACAAGATCGATATTCAACAGCAGAAATACATTAGCAATGTTAACTAACACCAACCAACGCTGACCGGATACTAACAAAACAAAGAGACTGCTTACGGAAATTGAACTCGGTGACAAAAAACCCTCGTTTGTCGTGAGACAGCAGTACCCAGTGTAAATTTCAGGTCTCCTTTTTTCTCCTTATTTCGTATTAGGGCAGTGTGTTGGTTTTTTCAATGGGCAATATTTTTTCTCTCTAAAATCATACATTAGTATGCATTAAACTTGTATAATTTAAACATTGAAGTTTGCACATCTTTAATTGAAAAATCCTAGATCCTTTCCTCGGGACATTTAGACCATGTTTCAGAATTACCTTTCTTTTTTTTGCTGGTTTATTGTTGTATTTTGCAGAATTATTTTCCAATCTATTATTTGAAAAATATTTTGTAGTATATTATTTTATTCCCAGGATTATTCGTTAATTTGTTAATCGTTTATTATTTTAGAAATATATTTTTGTTGCAATGTGCGTGAGTGCTTCTAATTTATAAATCATTTATTACTTTAAAACTATTATTTGTCCTTTTGTGGTAGTTGCTTTACATGACCTACTCACAAATTAGTGCTTTGACGTTACAGTGTAAGCTTACTAAGCCATATGTATTAATTTTATGTTTCGTATTGACGGACGGACTTACTTGATAAAAATGCATTTTATAATTTATTACCAATTGGGTACAGTTTTTGTGCAATCTTCGTAATAATAATTAGTTAATTGCGTTCAAAACCAAACTAATTCATTTATTTCGCATGTTATAAAATAATATTCGCTAGAAAATTATTGTCTTTATTCTTTTTGCCCTCCTTTACCTGTTAATTGTTTTCAATAACAAGAACCATAGAATATTGTATACAAAAATAAAAAATATGGTATAGTAAATATTATATAACAGATTATTCCCCAATATTCTAATGACATTTTACCGCTCATCAATGTTTGCAATCCGTTTTAGTAACTTTTAGGCCAAACACAATAAGAACCAACTTAGATTTCGTAAACTATGACTCATGGATCACTAAACATAACCTACAAATAGCCCTTTTTAAATCGATTTTTAGGTACCTTAAACTAAATTTCAAAAAAAAGAAGGCCCATTTTAAACACAGCAAAGCGTGAGCTTTCCGTTAGAATCTATTAAAATCCTCAACTCGATACTCCTTATACGGAACTCTTATCAAATCGATTTTTAGGTACCTTGAACTAAATTCCTAAAATAGAGAAGGGCCTTTGTAAACACAGCAAAACGTGAGCTTTCCGCTAGAATCCATTAAATCGCTAACTCGATGCCCCTTGTACGGAACTGTTACCGTTTTTTATAACCTTTCTAGCAGTTAACATGTTCACTTTAGCTAAGAAAAAAATTAACGAAATCCATCCGTATCATTTATTTATGTTATCTGTGTAGTATGAAAATTATGAGTGTCAATTTCAAAAAAACTATAGTACTGTACTTGTTTATTGCAGTATACATAATTATAAAAAATAAGTCTATTTTAAACTATTTTCCTTAATGCACTTTCCACAACATTCTACAGAGTTTAAACAGTCACTTTTAAGTTTATGATTTGGAGTCCATAAACCTAAGCTATCATTAGCATAAAAATCCATAGGATAACTATTATTTTGTTTTTGTGAACACCATCTCGTATCACCTAAAGCAACAGCTATTTCATATGGATTTAGTAGAGGTCTCTTAAATGAATTACCCCAATCTATAGACAGTCTAGGACAAGCAATTTGGATGAATGCATCTATGCCTTTAAATAAGTCTAATTTATTGGGATATATTTCAGATAGTAAAATGGTTACATTTTCCCTTTGATAATAATCTAATCTGTTTCGAATATAATCCACAACCTTTGAATTGCCTTGTCTTCCTAATGTTCCCATAATAACACCATACTTTCTACAGCATTGTGCTTTACATATTGATTCATACCGCAAGTGTTTCATTATATCATTTTCATAATATTCTTTTGTAAATATCTTACTGTATGGATCATAACGATATGCTGCTACATTTGAATTTGCAATCATAGCTGCTTCTAAATGAAATCGGCCATCACCTAAATAAATAATTATATCCACACCTTCCAAAGTAGGAGCTGTACAACCCAATATCTCGCCAGGTGATAATGGTCTATATTGTGGAACAAATATATCATAATTTAGTTTTCGCAATTCAACAGCTACAGCCTGTAAAGTAGCTACGAATTGAATTGTACTTACTAAACATATTCTTTTATCTATTGTAAAATTCACCTTAATGGTATTTATAAAATGTAAAGGATCTATTTTAATATCCACAAAGATATAAAGTATTTTAAAATCAGATTTAATATCCATAGGTACTAAACAACTATGTCCATAATGTATAAGGAGATCTACATTTAATGCTCTCGCAGTTAGATCATCTATACAGCATGCGCCATATGTGACATCCCCCATTATACAAGCGTCTGCAGCAGTAAACTTTCGTATAATATCACATATCATTGTGGAATAAATTAGTAGCCCCTCGGGCATTTGCAAACCTACCATTTTAGCATTACTTTGTTGTATTTTCCATACAGTTTTGAAAATTTCAAAGTTATAATTTGAAGGAAATCCTTGAATAGCATGCTGAAGCACTTTGTCTTGAAGAAGAGCCTCAGGAATCTTACTGGATTTTGAGCCCCGAATAATTTTACGCACTGGTTTTGCTTTTACTACTACAATCTTATTGCCATCCATTATTATAAACTAGCTTTTGTATTGCTTAATATTGGGTGTAGTATGTTGATTATAGATTACATATATATTTATACTAGTGGTGGACGATATTTCACTGTCGGTGATTTTTTCGATGTGATTTAAAAATCTCCGATCACGCCCGTAAGGTTAACTACCAGAAAGTGGTGATCAGTGATTTGGCAACGATTACGTGAAATAACTTTCAGTAGATATTCAAGCGATCGCGATACGATGAAACGGTAGATCACCGATAGGAGACTCATACGTGAATAACTAAATACGTTATGAAGTGAATAATGATATGGGTTATATTTTACTTTGCACCTATGTAATTGTATTTGCAATTATATATTGTTTGTTATCGTTTGTAAATTCTTGAGTATTTAAAATTGAAAGATTATTGTGTTTGAATATATAAAAAATATATCTGGCATAACGATAATTAAAATGTGTGTTGTAGCCTGAACCTGGCCTGAACACTCCGCAAAATAGACATGCTCTCTTACCATGTAATATACGAAATACTCGCCTTGCGAATGCAAAAAAGAAGACAAAAATTGTAACTATTTTTCTCAAAAATATTTTTGTAAAACACATTTCGGTTAGAGTAGCGGATTTGATTCCCATTTGAATAGAATTCACTAGCGTCCACGGAGTAGATTCGATCGAACACGAGCATAACCGAAGACGCCCCGAACTGCTTATTATGGCCGCGACGCTGACAAAAATTTAAAAGAGAACGAAAAACAATAACTGAGAAATCTCATTATTTAACTCTCACACATTCATACACACTTTTAAGGGTACGTGAGAAAGCTAATTGGGGATAATTAATATAATAAAGTTTGTCTTCCGAAGAGAAATATGTGTCAATAAACAATTTATATAGTGTTATCTCTTATACAATACCTACAGTTATAATATATCGTACTATCCCCGAAACTAGAAAAGATAGAACAAAGTATTAAAGGAGAAAATTGTAGGAAATTGTCCCAAGAACATGCGTGTAAAATCTCGGACTTCCATCTGTACCTCTAAGCGAACCACCCTCACAATCCCTAAGGGCAGAATTCACCCGCCGATCTCGAAAATTATAGGTGATAGAAAAAACGTTATAGTAAGAACTGATTGAAAATCGTACCGACACTGCACATATAAACTTTCAGAATTTTTTTCGCACATTTAAGCAAGCCAACCCCCATAACCAAAAGCTAGAATCTACCCTCCGATCTCGGGAAGTACAAATGATACGAAAAAATGTTAAAGGAGAAAATTGTAACAAGTCGCCCCAAAAGGACATGACTTCTATCCGCACCCCTAAGCGAACCACCCTCACAATTCCTACGGGCAGAATCCACCCACCGATCTCGAAAATTAAAAGTGATAGAAAAAAAGGTTACATGAGAAGTGATTGGAAATCGTACCGTGATTCCATTATCACATTCGTTAGTTTAAAATGAATATATCAATTATGTCATGACGTTCATCTAAGAAATCATTATTTCTTGACGACGATGTTTGCCGGGAGGTATAATCATCATGGGAATATGGAAGTCGAAAATAATATTCTTGCTATTCTCACTAAATAATTATAGAAACAATCCTTTTAGTATAAAAGGAATGAAGAGATGTATCGAAGTTTATTCGTAATAAGAAATATAATAATTGCTATAACTATAATTAGGTATAGGCAAAGTCTGACAAGGTCTACTCAACTCATAATATAGATATTGCTTGCTGTTGTCTGAAGCTCTTAATATAAATAATATTTTTTTTGGCAATAGAATACCTGGCCATCAATTTTTCTCTGACGATGAATTTCAATAGTACTACATAAAACATTAGCGTAATTCTACCATGTAGAGAGAACAATGGATACTGTGCACAGTACTGATATGTTACACAAGTGAGTCGGCTCTTCTATTTATTTTTTGTTTTTCATTTGTCGATGATAGAGACGATTTGCCACAGCTTTATCCTTCAAAATTTTCTCGGGTCCTTTCCTTTCCGAGTTCGGCGGGTAGATTCTACCTTTAGGTATTCGGGGTTAGCTCGTTTAGGAGTGCAAGAAAAATTCTGAAAATTTATATGTGCGCTGTCGGTACGATTTCCAATTATTTCTTCCTATAACATTTTTTCTATCACTTATAATTTTCGAATATAGTAACAAGAATATCTGTTATACAATAAAGCATGTATGCCGAAATAAGTATGTATATTGCCAAAATAAAACTGCTTGCTTGATATTCTTGGAAAGCAATGTATTCCTATCTCAACAACCAGAATTGTAAAATAAATAACAATTTTTTGAAATTTATTGCATTTTAATGGTAATAAATAATTAAATATAATAATTAAAATATTCACAATGAAAACAGGTACAATCTTTCATACCTGGCACTTATATACGAAAATTAAATAGAAGTAAACTATGTACGAAAAGTGGTATAGAAACGTTCACGAAATGTAACATTTTTTTTTAATGTATTTGTGTACAAAAACGTAAAACATTCAACAAAATTAAGCGTTAAAACTGCGACTAAATCACAAAAACGAAACGAATAACTGATAACCATGTGTAACAATAGAAACATAACCTGACGTAACTTCTAACGGAATGGTAATATCTGAGTAATATTTAAGAATGCGGGTGCGTATTTGTCTGTATAATTCGATTCTTGCGCTCCCTACCAAATATCTATGAACGAATGAAAAAAGAAAAAAATCAAAGTCACAAATATAACATCGCCCCCCGTGTCTGACTCGACACCGGCTACTCGAAGTCGACATCAGGGGCGCGCATGTCAATGCATATTTTGTAAAACAAGTTTCAGACCCATCTAGCGACAAAATATCGGTAACAGTTTAACCGCGAAACTTAAGTGGTATTATATTTTGTACTTAGTAATTAGTGATCCTTTTTCTTTTATATGTAATCACAAAGTACAATAAAATACAGTGTAAAACGTGATTAAACGCTTTCATTGAGTTTTATTCATAGTTTGTGATGACAACTAAAAGAAATAGTATTGTAAAAAAAATTATCTACAAAGATACTTATAAACAAAACAAAAAGAATAGCAAACAAGTGATTTATATCTAGTGTATTATGTAATATAGTATGTACAACAAAACAATCATGTTTTCAAATTCTTTTTCTGTATTTTGTTAGCTGCTTCTTGCGTTCTATCTGTGGAGATGTTTTCTCTTACCAATATCAGATTATTTATTTACCTTATATATACCGATAATATTAATTTAACAAAGCATAATTAAATTAGTTAACATAATTAAATTTTGTAATGATAACTGACCCTGGTCAACACCAACCGGAATTCTGTAAGAGTGTCGAATATGAAATCGGTAATTTATGTTTAAAAGTGCCAAACTTTGTGATTTTTAGAACAAATGTCAGAAAATTAATGGTCAAAAATGGCTTGACAGCTAATATTTGTAAAATAAGATTATAGTGTTATTGTAATATATTCAACTATACTTTATTTATTTTGCTCATATTCGATAATTTGTTATATCAGCAGAACGAAAGAATAATTAGAAGTTAATTATGTTAATTAGTTGCTCCTCATTCAGGCGTCCCAATAAATTCTCAAAACATCTTTCTAATAGTATTAAATACCACTATTTACTTTGTCGTGAACTTCCACTTATGTCATTTTAATCAAATTTTAAGGCTGCGCACTTCTTTTTCAATGCGCTTTAAAATATCCGCAACTCCATGACCTTTTTTAACGCTAATTATTAAATTAATTGTGCGTATTTTGTCATTTATTTACTGATTTTTTACAATATCCCAGAGCATTTAATATTTAATCCATTAATTAGTTGCGCCCATAATTGGGTGTTGAAATGATGTGATAATGTATAAAAGAGCGTTATTGAACATCCTTACGTTAAAACAAATTTTGTTAAATTTCAAGTTAAAATAAATTGTTAGTATAAACAAAACAGTAATCACTATGCTCGCATAAGAATTGGAAAATTCTAGGAAATCATTCATAAATAGGTGTGTATTATTCTACAAATGTTTTAAATTAATGATTTTCTATCGAACCGTCTTCTACTACATAGGATAGTACATTATCATACCACATAATACAATTACAAACATAAACAAACAATTAATACATTTTAGTTTTGAATAGCCGCCAAGAAAATGCCCAGCAAAATGTAATATATGCGAGATCCAAACGACACCAACTTTGCTGTCGAGTTGGTTGACGGCTAGGTGTCGAGTAAGCGTTACAGAATTCCGATAGTGTCGACTCACTCGACGTCGAGCTTACAGAATCCCTATGCTGATCAAGTCAAACATAAACAAATACCTCATCTTACGTCTCCATTCTAGCAACATGCCCTCACACTAGACATACGAAAAAGACGTATGCCATAAATAACTCCTACCAATTTGTAGCTTTGACTGCATGTAGACAGGCTGAATATGTATGGCAACACCGCAGTTTACTTCCCTATACAGAATCTACTAATATGCTTATCTTGGTATTTCAGCAATTTTGTATTTAAATTGCCTGCTGCAAATAAGAAATATATTGGAAACAGTAGCTTTTACAACAGCTTGTTTCGAATACCATCCAATTTTTCGCAGGGAACCCTTATTTTTACTATTGTGACAAGGAAGCTTTACCCGTGACTATTTACCTTTAACTCTTAATTAATTGGATACATTGCAGTCAAGTTAAGATGTTTGTAGTATGTAGAAGTGTGTATAATGTGACATACAAAAAATAAAATTTCTCAATTAAATGTCTATTCGGAAACCCAAGCGTTTATTTTCTCAGTTCACGTTTATATACTGTCATTAAACTAATGAAAATTTCTGAATGTAGAAATTGTACAGTACTATTCTTATCAGAAAACAAGTACCTGAAAATACTTATGCACAAAAAGTTTATTTACCTTTTATTTCAAACTCCACTGATACAGAAGTTACTTTCCCTACTATTTAGGTAAATGAGCAGCGAGCATGGTATATATATTTTATTCAAAATACAATAATGTAAGATGAGTTGAATTAAATCATAATTCAGAGTATTGTAGTATGTAAGGATTATCCAAGTGCGCATCCATATGCATACATAAAACAGAATATTTAAATTTCAATTTTAACCAGCTGTAGCACATCATGAGTTTTTGAATGAGTTTGGGTTCTAATTTCCTTTGGAGATCTAAAAAAAAAAGAGTTTCGCTCCAATGTTCAGGAAATCACAACAGTACCAATGCCTTTTAAAAAGAGAAGCAACATATCACACCAACTTATATTGTTGTAGAATTACGGCATTGCATTCCGCCAAAGTAGACCGCAGTTCAATCTATTTCTGTAGTACACCAGAACGACGGGAATCTTTGGACTTTGGGGGGCTTGTATGTAGCTTCAATAAAAATGGCTACACCTACAGTTTGCTGTCGAACACCAGTACGAGGTAAGCAGTATATAAATGGGAAACCTCCACTTCTAATAGCACGATAATACATATAAATATTGGAGGTAGAGGTTTACTGTACAAATAATAACTTGTGATACGGACGTATGTGTAACCTTCAGATCCAGTACTGGTAGAAGCTGATGCGGCAAGAGAGAGACAGCCAACACCCAGAGCTAACTTGGAACCCATGGTTTGCAAATTTCTATGAAACCAAGTAATGTTAAATGTAATTCTGCCACTTGGTAGAAGATTCAGGGTAGATAGCAAAGTGATTACAATGAGGCAAGAGCATACTACATGAAAAGGAGGAAAAGGATATATAAGTAATAGTTTTATTGTGGTTCAGTGCAATGACTTAAAAGCCTACTTTGTGAAATCATTTGCTTAATGTAACAAGTAACATTAAGTTAGTTATTAACATTGATACTAAATTCCCAAAGGTTTGTAGGAATTTCGACTTTTTATAAATAACATTGAGCTCCAACATGTGAATAACTCAGGACCTGCATATAAAGTAAGTTCCCCTGCTAGAAAATAATGGATCCATTCGGGAATTAACTAGCACTTGCTTAGGATTAGTTCATAACAATTATCATGTTACGACTAGCTTTTGAAACCAAAAACGTCTTTTCTTACTTGAGTTTTCAGAACGGATAGGTTGTCTGGACTGTTTATTAAATATTAACATTAATAGTGTTTTTGTCAATGGATAGATTTTTTGGTAAATCACTGGGAAAAGAAATCAATGTTAATGTTACGTAAACAGTGCAGATTGTTTGTCCGTGGTAATTGTTCAAGAATGAGGTGAGTCTTTTGGTAAGGAAAAAAATTCACTTACTCCGGAGAGGTATCGAATATAACCATAAATTAAACAAAGCTGCGCTTCAAACCAATATTAGTGGCAATCATTGAGAGTAATCATTACTTCACTCATACAGCTAGTAATACCTAAACTTGACAAAGTAGACACCAAAACATGCGTTAACGTGCATGGAAACATCACTTTCTTCCTGAACAGCAAAGAGATCAACATTGGTTTTCTTTTAAAACAGAAAAATGTAGTGCGGCCATCATATAAGACAAGGATGTTTCTTTTTCATTCGATTCATTACAGCCGTGGTGCCAAGTTCTTTAAAATGGCGGCGAACACCTTTGTCTGCGATGATGGCAGCGACCAAGAAGACATTGTTAGAATTTAAGTAGTTTACACTAGTACTCTGGGATACAAACTAATGGTAAGAAACCCCCTAATATCTACAATGTACTGTTAACACTAACAAAACGAGGAGGGACTGTGAAACGTATTGTCTAATACATTAAATGGTCCACCTTACTTGCTTTCCAGGTAATTGTCCGACACATTTCACATCTAAACACTAACGAAATGCCTGATTTACGTATAAATAATTCATTTTCGTTGATCGAGAAAATTTAGAATATTGTGATTATTGAGAACGTAATTGTACTTTCCCTTTAATACAAGTGCACTGTTTGCTCGCGCCCCGCTCGGTGCAACTAATTTTTTAAAGGCCTTTAACGGGATAACCAAATGCACAGCAAGTAGGTTATTTCTTTCATTTTTATGGATTCACATTGCCTTCACCTAAATAATATCACTTTCTTCCTACACACCTAAGGAATCGCAGTATCTCTTTTCAAGCCTAATTTGTTTACAGGTACATTTCATACTAACTTTCGTAATACCGTGCCTAACTTTACATTTCCTTTTTATGCACGACTCTCAAAATTTTTGAGATCTTCTAGAGCGAATGCCAATAAACAGGTTTTCTTAGAACTGCTGCATTTATAATTTACATGTGTGAGATGTACCATTGAAAAGGAAACCGATGAGGGGATTCCCTTCCTATATGTGTTATTTATGAGTTGGGAATGAGCTACTAACAAGCATGTAAATAAAACCTAGTAATAATTGTAGATTCACCTTGGAAAAATCTTGTCGATCAAGCAAATGCAAAGTTTCGCTACTTGACATTTTGCTTCGTCGTTTCATTAAATTCCCTTCCGCAAATTTATACATATGTATATATATACATACATATATAAATCTATAGAAATGAGCCCGAAGAGAACATCACAACTGCAAATAGTAATGGATTCTCCTACGATGTGCTCTACAATATTATTGGGAAGTATAGTAATGGTGTAATAATTTGTAGTCTATGCACATAGAAAGTAGTAATATTACTAAGGTGTATGAAATGTAACCACTTCATTCATGTTACACAAAAGGTCTTGAACGATTATTTTCTGCAATTTCAGGCAAAATTAGTTTCTCTGTTTAAAGTAACCTCAAATTTTTTTAAAACCTGCTGATCAGGTAGTTAACATGGATAAATCTGGAATAGACATAATATCTTGTACAGACTGTGATCGAGTATACATTGGACAGACGAAAAGATCAATAACAATTTGGTGCAAAGAATAATTCGCTCATCTCTTTAGTATGTTTCCTAGATCTGCTGTCGTCCTGTATATGCTCGAACCAAATCATTATGTTCATAATTATAAGCCAATTGGAAATGTAAATAACTGTGTTCATTTCAAATAGTAATAGAGGCATGGAATTTAGAAAAACCAATAATGTACCGAACTATACTGATTTAGGCCCTATGATTTCCAGCCTTTATTCATTATTGAACCCATCTACTTACATAGTCGTAACATGCTTTATGTTTAGCTTCTATAACTTCTTCCTTTATTACATCTTGTAATATCATATTTGTAAAATGCAGGATTTGTAGCGCCTACATTTTTGACGAAATAAATATTGTCAAATGTCAATTTTCTTTTCAATCCCAACTCAACCAAAAAAAACAACAAACCAAAATTTTAATTTTCCCGCCAAGCGCCACGGCTAAGTACTACCGTTTTGACATTCGATGTCAAACGAAAACTAATAACTCTTCAATGGCACTTTTGGCAAAGCAAACTTCACTATGGAACTGTCCCATCTCGTGAAGTTATCTCTGAGTACTACATTGATTTTTGTATACCAACCTATAAATGTTAAAACTGCAAACTAATATACAGTGCCACTACACTTTAACAGTTAATGTAATATATTCAACTATACTTTATTTATTTTGCCCATATTCGATAATTTATTATATCAGTAGAACGAAAGAATAATTAGAAGTTAACTATGACTAGATGTCAACTGCTTAAAAATATTAATTCATGTATTTACTACGATTAAAGAGTAAATTTTAATTAGTTGCTCCTAATTCAGGCGCTCCAACAAACTCTCAAAACATATTTCTAGTAGTGTTAAAAACCACTATTTACTTTGTCGTGAACTTCCACTTGTCATTTTAGTCAAATTTTAAGGGCGCGCATTTCTTTTTCAATGCGCTTTGAAATATCTGCAATTCCATGACCTTTTTTTAAAGCTAATTATTAAATTAATTGTGCGTATTTTCTCATTTATTTACTGATTTTTTATAATATCCCAGAGCATTTAATATTTAATCCATCAATTAATTGCGCTCATAATTGCTTTTTATTTATCGTTTGCATTGCCTTTTACGTCATTCCATAAAATTAATCGAGATTTTCCAATGGCTGTATCTCTTATTTTAAGCGCCATCTAATACAAAGAAATATGGTGTGATAATGTATAAAAGAGCGTTATTTAACATCCTTACGTTAAAACAGATTTTGTTAAATTTCAAGTATAAACAAAATAGTAATCACTAGAGACCGGATTATATGCAAAGTGCAAAAAATTAATGTAAGTTATTTATTATATTTTACGTCTATATGTAAATGTATTATACTGATTAAAGTTAATTATCGTTAATTAACTTTAATCACGCAGTCCCGCAACGTTGCCAAACGCGTCTGCCTATTGGAATTCCGAAGTTTCCCACTACGGGGCACCACCTTACGAGCATCTTTATTCTTATTTTGTTTATGCAGTTTTACGGAGTTATTTATTTTATGATTTTCGATTTCTTTTTATCAAATTGTTGAAATAAAAATTAAAATTTTGGTACAGGACTCTTTTTTATATTTTTTTTGCGAAAACACTGTTTTTCAAAAAAAAAAACAGCAATCAAGGAAAATGGCTCTGTACCGGCGAAGAACAGCATCTTCGGTGCCAGATACTAACTACGGTATCCGACACTCTTAAAGGAACGCGGGCGTCAGCTGTAGTGGACAATATAGAACTGACTGTATATTCCGACGCGGACGATATCGAAATTGAACATTCCACAACCGGGTATGTTAGTGTTTTGTGCGAAGGATCTATTACGTGGTCTTCACAGATGCAACGACGTGTTTCAAGATCCACAACAGAATCGGAGTAAATCGCGTAGTCCCTTGCAGCTCGCGAAATTGTGTGATTCGCAGGATTGTTAGCGGAACTAAAAGTGCCCATTGTTTTCTTTGTGGAAAATTAAAATGCAATAAAGTTAGTTGAACGGAAAGACTCTCATAAGCGTACGGAACCTATTGACATTAGGTATATAAGAGAATTTGTTGAAAGCAATCAGATAATGGTCCATACCTTCAGATGGAGAATTAGCTGACGTTTTTACAAAATTTGTATTAAGATTTAATATATCATGTGCGCTTGCCGCACTCTTCCGTCGGATTTACTTTTAATCACAACACTTTGTCTTATTTTTAATCACTTGTTTTGCCTTAACTATTTTCAATCACATTATACAGGGCTCGGATTTCCAAGAAAGGTAAATGAAAACGGATTTAATTACTAGAAGAAAAATGTGTTGGAAAATATTTATAAAATCGTAATGTTCATATATGAAAAACGTCATCCAAATGACGCTCCTCGCTTGCGATGTACCTAGTCAAGCGATTTCCGAAGTTTTCCATAACGCGCGCTGTTATTTTAGGCGATGTGTTTGCCATTTCCGCACGATTGCTTTTTTCTAGGCGTTGATGGTTAAAGGACGGTTGCTATATATTTTTTCTTTGAGGTAGTCCCGTGATGTGTGCGTGGTGGTCCCGTAACAGGACCAAACTATGTCTCCCCATCCAGTTGTTGCAGTTTTAGTCGCACAAAGGTCTGCAACATGTGTATATAACGACCAGATGACTACAGCAGTAGCTCCTTTTTCTTTAAGATGTCACTCGCTGATTATGCAGAAGAGCTTCATGTTTTTCGCAAGGGTTTTCTGCTGTTAAAACCAGGTAAATGGAAATGCGCTACACAACTGGTCAGTAAAGCTGAATTTCACAGTACGTTGTGAGGGATAGACTGATACGCATCCATACGGCCTGTCTAACTTTTTAATATATTTTTTTGTGTTCGAACGGTTCTTGGTCTACCTGGAGGCTTTTTCTTTAGTATTGAATTTGTTATGCGAAAGGCAGCTACCAAACGATTAATCGTATTGCGATCTGGTACTGACTCCACTGGGCGAAGATTGAAACGTAATTTAAAGGCTCATTGTGTCAACATGATAGCCGTTATTTTTAAAATAAGCTTCAACAACGAACGCACGTTTCTCACCTGATCATGCCATCATTCCATACTGAAACCTTTTGAGATAACGTATCTATAAAGCTTCACCACACTCTTCTAACCTTACGCATAAAAGAACAATAGCCGTTCGCAGTCCATGCATTTATTCTGCCGAACCTTGCAATAAATCGACCGCCTTTTGCACAAATAATATGGGTTTATAAATATTACATACAACTCTAATTCACAAGTACACCGAAAAAAATAAAAGAATAAATTAAATTTGGTATAAACAAAAATGACAATTCGCATTCTGAATAAGAGACAAGTTGAATTTTAAGGTACAAATTTTCTTAAAAATCTTAACTATCACAGTACACAACACTTTTCTTTTTTAAAATATGATGAATGAATAATTTTGTATTTATTTTTGCGTCAAACGCTCTTTCGTTCTCTATGAATTATGAACATTTTATTAATTAATATTTAAGGGATCGCAAAAAAAAAGTATATGAAATAATCAGAACAGATTGCTTACCTGAGTAGAGAGAGAGTGAAAAAGTGACAATGCCCATTACGTAGTTTAATGAAGCAATTAATTTTAATTAGGTTTCCTATTTGTGTCGAATTCACTACAGCATATACAGGCAGGGGACACCATTATTAGGCACTCCCATTTTTTTCAATTATCTTTAAGATAAACAATGAATAAGTAAAACAAATATTATAAAAGCAAATATTTACTACTAAAAACTTGAAATTCAATATTTGGTTGGCCCCCCGCGGGCTTTTATGACAGCTTCAATCCTTTTAGTTAAACTGGCCACTAACATATGGCAGGTTGAAGTTGGAATGTCCTCCCATACTCTTTCAAGTATTACTTTTAATTCTTGTTTGGATTTGCATTTGTGTTCGCATACTTTTCGCTTAATAATAGCCCACAATGCTCGATCGGATTTAGATCCGGGCTTTGGGGGTGGCCATTCCAAGATGTTAATGTTCATTTCCCGGAACCACGCTAAACTTGCAGCTGCAGTGTGGCATGGTGCATTATCTTGTTGAAACAAAACTTTGTCAGTATTCATTTCGAATAATTTTTCAATTGAGGGCAGTAAAACTTCATCTAATATGCTGGCGTAGGACCTCGAGTTTATTCTACCAGTGTACGCGAACATCTCTCTAACCCCTGTCGACGTCATATACCCCCATATCATGACACTACCGCCACCATGTTTGATAGGCACCACACAATCGGCATGGTATTCTTCACCAGGTATCCGACACACTAGCACGGCACCAGGTGTACCAAAAATCTGTAATAAACCTATTCAGTTAATTCTTTTAACTCTCCATTTTTTTTTAACACAATTCGTTTAAATTTCTATAAAATAGTTACCTTACACTGAATATAAAACGATTAATTATATTTACCCCTGTATTACACTCATCTATCCAAAGCACATTCGCCCAGTCCTTCTCTGTCCACGATTAGTGTTTATGAGCCTATGCTAATCGTATATTTTTATTTAGGTCCGACAGCCATGGTTTCTTTCTAGCATTTCGCGATTTTGTAGAGTGTCGTTGTAACCACCAGCCCTCCCTTTCTGTCGTTTTACGTTGCGGACTTCTTCCCGGTCTTGATTTAGTATCACCTCTTTCTTGGTAACGCTTTAGAGTTGTTTGTACGGCGCACAGTAAACATTTTACTTTTTTACTAATCATCACTTGGGATAATCCCTCGGCATGTAGTGTAATAATTTGCGCACGTTGAAACTCAAAAAGTTCTTTAGATTTCGACATTTTCAGTTACATACACATAAATTAACCAGGAATAAATATTTTTATTTGCCAATAACAAACGCACATATAATTTAAAATAAAAATACTGATGTTCACCGATCACTTTACCGAACTATACTAAGTATAAAATACAATTAGTTCCGCAATATATGGATTAAAAACGATATTACTCCCACCAATCCTTCTATTTATACTACGGGTATTTATAAGAAGCGGCAGGTAAAGACTATTTGTCTGTTAATACCCCTATATTAAAACATTTAAAGGATGCCTCATATTCAGTCCCCGAGTGTATACATAATTCGACATGCAAGAATATTCATTAAGATTGATTTGGTGTTGGTCACTTGAACCTATTATGGAACGAATATTAAATTTGCATTTTATAAACTTTTTGACAAGATAATACAGTTGTACTATTGTGTTATAATCTTATAATACATTCAAGACATTGGAAAAAGCAAACTCTCTCCTGATACTAATGGGTTCGACTGATGTAAATTAAAATGCAAACTTTCAAAATATATTTATTATTTCTATACCACAATGTAAAAAAATCAAGGTTAGTAATAATTTTCATTGGCACTATCTTTCGACTTTCTTTGGAGTATTTAATTGGATTTTATGGACTAACGATAAATGTTTTTTCAGCACGTCTATGCGGCTCATCACTTTCCCACAAATCTGGCATTTTGTTTCTCCTATATGGAAAGACATGTGTTGCTTTAGTAAGTACATCGCAGAAAATTTTTCGGCACATACTGGACATTCACATTCTGGGTTTGTATCTTTTGATAAGTAGGTATTATCTAAAAAAGATACATATGTCAATGAAATAAATATATCAACCAATGAAATTCTTCTTAATTATTCATATTTTCAAATTAAGATGCCAGCAGGTCGTGAAAATAACGTCTGTCACTTTTATGTTTTTATCTTTTATGATTATTATGCCATATTATAGCCTTAATCTATTGTATTAGACAATTCCAATATTATAAGTACTATTATATTTCCAAGGAAATGAACACCGATTTTATAGTTAGTTTGCATATTTAATGGAATTTTTATGAGGTGAATGCTTACCTTGCGACAATAGTTTAACAAGCGGCAATGTTTCGATTTTAAATATCAGAGTATTATCGACTCGATAACAGATTACGAGCTTATAGCCAGGATATTTTGATTTTGATATTTTCATTTTTGATGTTTAAACTTGATACCAAAAATTCGAGAACCAACCGAAGTAGTGCGCGGTTAAATAGTCCTATTTAAGTCGCAAGGGTAAGACTTTACGCGCTACAGGGAAAGTAATAAAATGTCTAAATGTTCGCGATATGCGGTTCGTAGCACGCTGGAAAGATATGAAAGTAGTGGATCGTTAACAAATCGATCAAAAAGCAGCCGAGAACGCCTTACAACGGCAAGAGAGGATAGCTATACGAGATTGTACAAAAACATCAAGAGTGAACTACTAGAGCAAAATAGGGTTTCTATTTCTGCACATAGAGTAAGAAGACGGACGTCTAATAGCTAGTAGTTTACACAGACGTGTTGCTCGTCGAAAATCTTGATTGACTGGAATACACAAGAAACAACGCCTTCAATGGACAAAAAAATATAAAAATCGGACCATCGAAGACGGGTAATGTGTTATGTTGGACGAAAGTAACACAGAGGTATGTAAGTATGACTATTTTGAATACTACTAGATGTGGATAATTCAAAATACTACCGGTATTTGTTAAAAATAAAAAAGGACACTGTAGGTAAAGTTTATTGCTACTGTTTAGAGCTTTTCAAACGACCTGGAGCACAGTACGTTCGACGACGTGGAGAAGCATATCATCCCGATTGTATTGTCCCTACCGTAAAATTCAGTGGAGATAGTATCATGTCGGCAGCCGGCGTCGCAGAACTTTTCATGTGTGCGAATCGCATGGACACCCAGCGCTATACTCAGATGAGATACACATACTTACAAAATGTCGCATTTAGATAAGTTTCGGAAACGGCGTATTTCGAATAAACTAGAAAACGTAATAGCGAGTACGCCGGATTTAGAATACGAAGGCTATAGAATTAAATGTGTAAAGTGCGACAACTATTTGAGGTGTACCAGCAGATGTAAATGGTGTTTGTTTTATTCTATGTAATGTACCATTCACTTTGCTAGACCAACAAGCATTTGTCTCCTTCTGGAGCAAGTATTCGGATTATACATTACCAAGTCGGACATCGTTAAGAAGCTTTGTCATCTGTTCGTGACTATGTTGAAAGAAGAATTAAAGCAAAATTGAAAGATAAAAAAATGTGGTTGGTGGACGAAACAACCAATCGGTAAAAATATTCTGCGATGAATGTAATGGTTTGTTCAATGAAAGAATTTGAACCGTCATCCCCTATCTTACTTGCTTCCAAAAGAGTTGCAAAATGTACTAGCGATGAAATATTAAAAATGGTGTTGAGGATATTGAACAAATTTCAAGCTTCAACAACCCAACCTATAATGTTTGTGAGGAACGCTGCCGCTAACATGCTTTCCTTAGGCCGATCTCTTAAAGAAGAGAGTGACAATCTGTTACATGTAAAATCCATGCTTTAAACCTTGTGGCGTAATTGATCCCTAAATGTTATCCACGAGTAAATGCTGAAATGAAAATGAAGGCAGTCCCCAAAGCGTACAAGAGGATTTTACGAACTGTGTCCCAAAGTGCTTGAACCACCACAGCCGCGTTCGGGAACATGGTTAAAGGGTGCGTTTTACTACTGCGAATATTTTGATGATGTAAAGAAGGTAGCTTTACTATTCGATCCGAGACACGCCAAAGCTATCAAGAAAAGCCAAGAATGTTTCAAGATAGTCACGTAAAATGTGATTTAGAAAGTATTCGCAAGCACTACTATGGACTAGCGAAGGGAATTGCAAAATTACAAAATGATTTACTGTCGTTTGTGGATTCTATTCAAATTATGATTGATGTTTACTCACACCTATGAACGCAAATATATCACTCGATATGGAATGGTCATTTTCATAATTAAAAAATATTTATTCCGCACTCCGTCATTCAAGTGAAACAAGTGTGTAAACATATTTAATGATTCTAATATTTAATAGATGCTACCTAGTTTGTGATATCGTGGAAACTTCTTAAAACAGTAACTGTAGTTTCAGAGGCAATCGTCCAGTCCTCCGACGCACGCGCACTCGTAACATTTCGGGGTACCTTAAGCGATTCTCTGGCGTTAGCTACACTTTAGTTTCATAAACTTTCGGCCACCAAAGTGTATCTGCGCAATGGCATCTATTCCAGTAAATCTCCGGAGCATAGTTCCAGGGTAAGCCGGGGATTTAAAATGGAAGAATTTGTAGAAATTATAAACTTAAATTATGATATAAATGAATTAAACGATGTTCGTATGTTAGGACTGTGGAGAATTCTCTAGAATATCACACAAATATCGAATTTAAACAATATTGTTTTCGGAAGGATATCATAAGAAATACAATTATACCAATGGTAAACGATGAGTTACAAACTATTAAATGCTTGTTAGTAGCATTGAGGTGTTATGCCACTAGACATTTTTAAATATGTCTTCTAAAATTAGTACTGTTAATTTTACCGCTAATAACAGCAGTAGAATTAAATATCTTTGAAGTTTGTAAGCGGTGACTTAAAACGGTTTTCTTAGCCCTCGGCATCAAGATTTCCGACAAGCCTAGAGGAGAATGTTGGTAATTGTATGCGATTTCACAGAGTTGGAAATTTTCTGTAAGTTACCGGATGCATTGAACGTACACACATACCGATAAATGTCCTGTAAGAGACATGATAGGGATATATATAAATCGAAACAGAATTTTCTCCATTAATGTGTAAGTGGTAGGTGGCCCAAAACTCGAAATACCGGACACAGTGGCACGGTGAGATGGAAAGGAACATGATTCGATGATTTTTGATAATAGTTGGGCAAGGCCAAGATTCGAAAACAGAAATTTTTGACCTTTTTGGAAATAGTGGCTATCCCTGTTTACCATACCTCATGACGCTATTTCGTAACCCAGAAACAGAAGCAGAGCAGCCGTATAATAAATTTCATTTTAAAACCCGGAATACCGTGGAATATTTATTTGGATTGTGTACCAGGAACAATTCTAGCTTGTGCAGTTTTACACAATATTGGTATCCAGGTGGCTGTTATTGTACAAGATGTAAGTGATAACAAAATCGGCCCAAATCTTATTGCATAGTACATAGATATTGTGTTAACAATGCTGGAGAAGCGGTAGGAAGAGCTCTACAGAAAATTACTTTTGAAATTGTTACACGTATCATATTCAAGTCTTTTTTTAGCATAAGAATATTGTTTCTTGTCTCTGAAAATAGGTGTTTCTTCTTTCTTGTTATTGAAATCTTTCACGTTTTAAAGATTATATTCTTATGAAGAATTTGTATTTAATTCTTATTGCTGTTGCTATATATGGAAAAAATGAAAAAAGAAAATGCAACAATACAATATTAGTATACATTTTACTATAAATATATATATTAAATAGTAAAAGAAGAAATACATTCTCTTTCAGTAATGCTGTTGTGAAGGCAAACAAAATATTCAATAAACTGCAAAACATGTCTACATACATAAGGGACACAAACAAATTTTCAGTAACAAACTAAAAAAACACTTTAAAAAGTTCAAATAGATACAGATATTTCATCGCTTAGTTTCAAAGATACGGCGCCCCAATTAGTTCAGTAACAACACTTTTTCTAATTCTTGTTCCTAACTTCATCCGCATTTCATGTAATTCTGCTGTTTGTTACCTTTGTAGAAGCGCATTCTCAGTTGTGTATACTCATTTATCTACAATTTGTAATACAAACTATAAATAATAGTTCGGTATATGCATGTGGATGCAAACACAAACAAACCGTTTGTGAAATGCAACTATATCACAGCTGGCGGAGTGTCGTTGGCCGGCAAAGCTCCGGCGCTTTGCCGTGGCGAACGTTTATTAATGCGGGCGTAAGTGTTTCAGCACGTTATATAATTGTTACACCGAATTCCTATTTAACGCGTCAAGGTATTGGAATGCCAAGTAGGCAGAGTTCACATGCAGAAAACGGATGTAGACTAAACAACATCAACCCTTGTTCGGCGCATCGTTGTATTGGCATGTTAAGTGGGCAGCGAGTTCACACGCAGATAAGGGATGGAGGTTTTATGAAAAGATCATATGGGCAGTCGAATCAGAGCAAATCAAGGAGATAGTCGAGTTTGATATCTAAAAGCTTTACGAAAGTTATTCAAAATAATAAAGGAACAGTTGCATTGTAGTAGTTTTCTAACTATTTATGCTAATCACCGGCACACTGTATAATTGAGAAATAGTACCCAATTCGGCCTAATTTTTGCGTTAACTCGCGCTTTTAACATAATATATATTTTATCATTATTTTATGTGTAAACTTTCCTGCGTCCGCATAATGATGAGTACGTAAACGTTACTGAATACGCGCCTTGATATGGCCGCTCGGCCCCTCCACGTTGTTCTCCGCACTGTACTGTTATTTGCCCCACTCTGCCTAGGCTAGCGTCCACCACTGAAATAGAAATAGGGGGCAGGTATTTCATCTGTAACTGCCTATATCACTACTGGATAAGACTGCCGATTGGTACCTTTTTAGTTTTCCAATTTTATTCTGTTTGGTCTACCACTTATTTTATATAAAAAAAATATTTAGAGAAAAAACGCAATTCTCTACTTTTAAAAGTTTAGAATTTGGGATTTTTTTTTATTTTTATAATGGATGATATTCAAAAAGACTAATGTATAGTAAGAACATCCACAAAAAGGGTTATAGTATTTGATGTAATTTCTAAAAATGGCGTTTCTAGTAAACTCCAATTATCATGTCTCTGTTGGTGTATCTATGTATATTTTAACAAAAACGCGTAAGTATTCTATTAAAATGATAAAGTTAAAGTCATTTCGTATTTGTTTCGTTACTTGAAAATATTGCTTGCATATCAGGTTCTGCCTTCATTAAGGTTTTTCGTATGTTAACGTGGTAGCCTTTAATTTTATTACCTATCGGAATAATAATTATGTCGATATCAAATACAATTAAACTACATTAAGACACGCCGACGCAGTCAAACGTTGTTGTCTCCATTCTAATGACTAATATCATTATAGTTAGTAGTGGTATGTTATGATAAAGCTCAGATGTACATATGAACTTTTTCCACTCCGCAGCCAAATGTCATGTGAAATAAAAAGACAAATACTCTTATTGTCGGTTTTAAAGACCCTCAAAACCTCACACTATTTTTTTCAGCAGATACCTAGCTATTAATGAAGATACCAATAAAAACTTGTTGACTTATGTAAAAATTATGTAATTGTACAATGTAATAATATAAGTATTTATTATTAAACAAATGCAGTAGAATATTTTATTTTCATTTAGTTCTCACTTATGCTGCTAACTCAAGGAAATAAATAAACAAGCAAATTCTATAATATTAAATTTGTATTTTTCTATTTCATGTTGCAAATTATGCATGCCTATGAAATTTTGTTCCCCGCACCTTCCCCACAACAGCCATATCTTGAAATGCCTATATTATATGAATACAAAACACAAAAGATTCATCCATGAGTTTTAAAAACCAGATGTCACCTGACACAGACAAGAAATCTGCAATTTAGTTTCATTATCGTTTATCGCTTTAATTGGACTTAGTCTAGATTTGATTCGTAATTGGCAAATATTTTTTTGGTACATATTTTGTAAAGACTTTTTATCCAGCGTACAGTACGACATTTATTTCTAAAATAAATAAAAACTATTGTTTCGGGTTGATTGTTTAAAAGTATGATGAGATCTTCAATAAACCATTGTGTTTGATTGATTATACTAGAGGTATGCTAAGTTCCAATGCAGGTCATCAATAAATCGTGACGTCAGGTTTTACGCCGTAGTACCTAACATACTAATGTATCCTATTCTACGAACTGTCAACATTTAAAATGGCCGGACCAAAGACAACCGACAACATTGTATTTCATCAAATATAGCCAATAACAGCAACGTAAAAGTACTGTGACATAAAAAATATAATCATTAAGTAAATAACTATTTCTTTTGCATTTTTAACTTTGATAAAACGAGCGTCTGTATTAAAAAACAGTGTGTTGCGTTATCCATTGAAATTTACTTTAATTATTTAGTATTATGTTATAATTATGTACTATACTTTATTTTTTAACTCAGAGGAGTGTTTTTGAATTGAAACGCCAAAAAGAAGGCTAACTGTTGGTCAGCTTTCAGCCAAAATTACACTAGCGATATTCGATATATTGCCGGCCGCGATACTGTTACAACACCTGATTGATGTTTAGATCGTTTATTCTTCTAAGTGCCTTTGCATTTAATTTTTCACGCTAAATTTGCGTTGTAATGATTTATTGCTATTGTCGCAAGAATATCAAGCATGATAGGTTGCTGTTATATTATATTACCATCACTATACATATTATAATGTTATATTATTTTTAGAAGTGGCACAGTCTACTTTACTTTTACACATAGGATCTGAGGATGGTTTTTGGAGAATGGCTTATTGGTTTCTGAAGGTGAAAAAGCAACCGATTAATGTGAAGAAATGAATGTCGAGGTGTTTGAATGATGGTTCACCAAATGTTGACAGCACTATGGATGATGCTACATAACATAATCGTAAAATTGAAAAAATGGCTATAGTTCCGTATAAGGGGCATGGAGTTAGCGATTTTAATGGATTCTAACGTAAAGCTCACGTTTTACTGTGCTTAAAATGGCCCTTCTTTTTTTTAGAAGTTTAGTTTAAGGGACCTAAAAATCGATTTAAAAAGGGGTAATTCTGGGTTATGTGTAGAGGTATATGAGTCATAGTTTACGAAATTTAAGTTGGTACTTATTGTGTTTCTCCTAAAAGTTACTAAAACGGACAGTAAACACTGATGAGCGGTAAAATATTTGAATATTGGGGAATAATCTGTTGTATTTACTATCCCACATTTTTATACAATATAGATAAATAGACTAGTACTGCGTTCAAACTGTACTATATTAATTAACGATTGCAAGGACTGTGTGGATGTACAATTCACAGGTACAGCAGTAAACTCCACTCACACAAATTTATTAATTATGCGGAACGTTTCGAGAGCACGTTGACTCTCATTGTCAACCATGTTACCGACTGAATGTAAAACTGTATCATATATGCAAATTATTTTCTATGCTCTGTAGATGTCTATTTCTAATTTATTATAGACATCTACAGAAAAGAAACTAATTCCAACAGATTCATCGCGGCTGATTCGCACCATTGCGAACAACAAAAAATGTCCGCGATTAGTTTTCTGGTCAATAGACTCGTCAGATTTCCGCTAAACAAGAGCAGGTACGAAAAAGAATTAAAGTATATCAAAGATGTAGCGAGGTACAATGGTTTCTCTTCTATGGATGTCGACCGTATTTTAAGGAAGGTCCAATGCAAACAACACATCAGAAATTCCACGACCTTGACATCAACAAACACCGGTAATAAGAAATTTATAACTCTTCCTTTTCACCCAACAGTAAAAGGGTTAAGTAAAATTTTCCGACAACTAAATACGAACGTGTCTCTTGTATCAAAAACAACTTAAAGAATCTCTTAGATAATCCCAAAGATAAACCGGTGATAATAAAAAGGTTTGGAATTTACCAATTCGCATGCAATGATTGTGAGAAAGTTTATATTGGACAAACAAAAAGGAGTATCGAAACGAGGTTCAAAGAACATATTAGACACTATCGTTTCGACAAACCAGTACTATCAAGCGTAGCAGAGCATATGGTAAAATCCGGACGTAAAATTGATTTAAAAAATCTTACACTACTTAAAAACGTAAACTCGTGTAGAGAATTAGACGCGTACGAAACGAGATTTATGAAAAAGAACGGAAACTTATTGAACAGAGAACCACTTCCAATTGCACACTCGAGTTTGATTGATTTATTACCATAGGCTGTTAAAGATACGGTTCGCTTTCGGTCCATCCTTTCCCGAAAATAGATACAAACCAGATATTAGACCACCGAGCAGATTGTAAATAGTCACGTTTTAGAAATTTTAGAGCCTGCGTAGAAAATAATTTGCATGTGTAATACAGTTTTTATATTCAGTCGGTAACACGGTTGAGAATGAGAGTCCACGTGCTCTCGAAAAGCTGCGTTCCGCATAATTAATAAATTTGTGTGAGTGGAGTTTACTGTGAATTGTACTATATTATTGCGAAATTCTCATAGTCATTTTTCTATGGTTCTCATTATAGAAATCAATTAAGAGGGGAGCGAATATTGTTTTGTTATGTTATATGCATCAAGCAAACCCGTCCGTCAATACGAAACATATAAAAGTAATATGGTATATTAAGTCTACACTGTTTGTAACGTCAAAGCACTAATTTGTGAAGTCATGCAAAACAGCTACCACAAAAGCTAAAGTAATAAATGATTTATAAATTAGAAACAAACACGCAAATTACAGCAAAAACATATTTCTAAAATAATAAACGATTAATAAATTCACAAATAATCCAGGGAATAACACAATAATCTAGAAAATATTTTTGAAATAGATTGGAAAATAATTCTGCAAAATAAACAATATGCCAGTAAAAGAAAGAAACGTAATTCTGAAACATGGTCTAAATGCCTCGAGGAAAGCATCTATGATTTTTCAATTAAAAATGTGCAAAATTTTGATGTTTGAATTATACAAGTTTAATGCATGATTTTAGAAAAAGAAAACATTTTCCCCATTGAAAAAAGCAACACACTGCTCTAATACGAAATAATAAGAAAATAATTAGCTAATTCTATTCAAAACCAAACTAATTCATTTCTTTATTGTAACTTTCATGAATTTCTCATGGTGTAATAAATAAATAACAACATTCACTATGTCTATTGTTTTTGTCTTTTTTTCCGTTGTTTTCTATAACAAGAACCATAGAAAAAAGACTAAGAACTTCACGATAATGTAATACAGTCACGTATAAAAATAAAAAATATGGGATAGTAAATATTATACACCAGATTATTCCCCAATATTCAAATGAAATTTTACCTCTCATCAGTGTTTACTATACGTTTTAGTAACTTTTAGGCCAAACACAATAAGTACTATCTTAAATTTGGTAAAATATGATTCATATACCTCCAAACATAACCTAGAAATAGCCTTTTTTAAATCGATTTTTAGGTACCTTAAACTAAACTCCTAAAAAAAAGAAACCATTTTAAACACAGCAAAACGTGAACTTTCCGTTAGAATCCATTGAAATCGCTAACTCAATGCCCCTTATACGGAACTACAGCCCCACTTTCTACTCCACATAATAAAAATAAATAACAATTATCATGAATTACTGTGGGTAATCTAAACCAAACTTGATATTGTTACAACTAGAATTGGAGCTACTCACTTACTTTATCCCATATATGTATATCTATATTTCATGCTTTACTCACCATTCAGTAATTTTTGAATATTTGGTATGCTTTCTATAGATACTAAAACAAATGTAATTTAAACTGTAATATACATAGATTATTAACATACTTGATTTAATTGCATTATCTTCTTTTGGTTCAAATCCACTTATAGTTTCATCAGAATCTGAATGATCATTTTCTTTTTTCTTTTTGTCTTGGACATGATCATTTTCATTTGTATTCTTACGTTTACTTGTTGAGTCACTTAGCTTTAAAGGAGTAACTGATTTAATTTTCTCTGATGTTGACGAGGTAGTTTCATAATTTAATTTGTCATCTATTTTAGTTGTACTATTATAACCACTAAGTCCTGATATTTGTAAAAGTTCTGCCGTTTGTAAAAATGAACTAAAATGTTCAGTAGGTACCTGAACTTCCCCACAATACATGAATTTCAAAAGATAGTTTACATTACTATATTTTATATCACGCAGAACTACTGTTGGATGATTACATGGGTTATCTTTTAATATATCATAGAAGTATGCACTGCATGCTGATAAAATAACACGATGGGCTTTAATCTTCTTCCCTTCACAGCTTAATGTTACATCCACAAAATCATTTGCCCCTAAAATTTGAGCAAAGGCATGTTTCAAATGGTCTGCATGGCTATTCCAATTCAAAGCGTACTTTTCATCAATGCTCATATTGTTATTTTAACAAAATTAGTATATAAAAAAAACTACAACAAAAACAGACAAATGCTTTGAGAAGTATTGAAGGTTTTCGAAAAGATAACTTACAAGAATATTTGTAAATAAACTCGAAATTTCAGATTACACTACAATAGAAACTCTCCGGAACCCTAACGTCTCTGGTAGCCAGAGATAATATATATATCTGGTAGCTATTTAAGGAACTGCTCTATTTTATTAACTGGAGGGTTAGGGTAGCGAATTTGGTTTTCATTTCAATAGAATTCACTAGGAGTGCACGGAGTAGAATCGATTGAACACGAGCGTGACCGAAGAGGCGCCGAACTGCTTATTATAGGCGCGACGCTGACAAAAATTTAAAAGAGTACGAAAAACAATAACACAGAAATCTCATTATTTAACCTTCAAACATTCATACACACCATTAATGGTACGTGAAAAAGCTAATTGTGGGCAATTAATATAATAAAGTTTATCTTCCGAGGAGAAATATGTGTCAATAAACAATTTATATATTGTTCTCTTGTAAAATACCTACACTTACAGTATATCGTACTATCGCCGAAACTAGAAAAGATAGAACGAAGTATTAAAAGAAAAAATTGTAGGAAATTGTTCCAAGAACATACGTGTAAAATCTCAGACCTATATTTACACCCTTAAGCAAACCACCCCCGCAACACCAAAGCGCAGAATCGGGCCTAAAAGTCATAGGAAGAAGTAATTGGAAATCGTCTTCACAGCGCACATACAAATTTTCAGAATTTCAACTGCACCCCTAAGCGTGCTAACCCCCAATATCTAAAGGTAGAATCTACCCTCCGATCTCGGAAAGCACAAAAGATACGAAAAGATGTTAAAGGAGAAAATTGTAGCATATCGCTCCAAAATATCATTTCTCGCAGCCTGAAGCGAGCTAACCCACAAAACCAAATGGTAGAATCTACCCCCCGATCTCGGAAAATACAAGAGATACGAAAAAATGTTAAAGGAGAAAATTGTAGCAAATCGCCCCAAAAGTGCACGTGTTAAATCTCAGAGAAAATTGTAGCAAATCGTCCCGAAAGCACATATATAAAATCTCAGACTTTTATCTGCACCTCTAAGCGAACCACCCTCACAATTCCTAAGGGCAGAATCCGTCCAACGATCTCGAAAATTATAAGTGATAGAAAAAGAAGTTATAGGAGGAAGTGATTGGAAATTGTACCGACAGTGCACATATAAAATTTCTGATTTTCTCGAAGTTCCAGAATACGAAAATTGTGTCTCTCGTACGATTTCCAGTCGTTTTAGACTATTCGGAATATTCTAAGATTTCAGACTCCCGAGAAACCCACATTTTTCGAGCGAAATGACTTCATTTTGCGTGTTTTTCTATGAAGGAGATATAATCGAAGTTCCAGAATACGAAAATTCTGTCTCTCGTACGATTTCCAGTCGTTTTAGACTATTCGGAATATTCTAAGATTTCAGACCCCGAGAAACCCACATTTTTCGAGCGAAATGACTTGATTTTGCGTGTTTCTCTATGAAGGAGATATAATCGAAGTTCCACAATACGAAAATTGTGTCTCTCGTACGATTTCCAGTCGTTTTAGACTATTCGGAATATTCTAAGATTTCAGACTCCCGAAAAACACACATTTTTCGATCGAAATGACCTGATTTTGCGTGTTTTACTATGAAGGAGATATAATCGAAGTTCCAGAATACGAAAATTGTGTCTCTCGTACGATTTCCAGTCGTTTTAGACTATTCGGAATATTCTTAGATTTCAGACTCCCAAGAAACACACATTTTTCGAGCGAAATGACCTGATTTTGCGTGTTTTACTATGAAGGAGATATAATCGAAGTTCCAGAATACGAAAATTGTGTCTCTCGTACGATTTCCAGTCGTTTTAGACTATTCGGAATATTCTAAGATTTCAAACTCCCGAGAAACCCACATTTTTCGAGCGAAGTGAGCTGATTTTGTGTGTTTTACTATGAAGGAGATATAATCAAGTTCCAGAATACGAAAATTGTGTCTCTCGTACGATTTCCAGTCTTTTTAGACTATTCGGAATATTCTAAGACTTCAGACTCCCGAGAAACCCACATTTTTCGAGCGAAATGACCTGATTTTGCGTGTTTTACTAGGAAGGAGATATAATAGAAGTTCCAGAACACGAGAATTGTGTCTCTCGTACGATTTCCAGTCGTTTTAGACTATTCGGAATATTCTAAGATTTCAAACTCCCGAGAAACTCACATTTTTCGAGCGAAATGAGCTGATTTTGTGCGTTTTACTATGAAGAAGATATAATCAAGTTCCAGAATACGAAAATTGTGTCTCTCGTACGATTTCCAGTCGTTTTAGACTATTCGGAATATTCTAAGACTTCAGACTGCCGAGAAACCCACATCTTTCGAGGAAAATGAATTGATTTTGCTTGTTTTACTATGAAGGAGATATAATCGTAGTTCCAGAATGCGAGAATTGTGTCTCTCGTACGATTTCCAGTCGTTTTAGACTATTCGGAACATTCTAAGATTTCAGACACCCGAGAAACTCACATTTTTCGATCGAAATGACCTGATTTTGCTTGTTTTACTGTGAAGGAGATATAATCGAAGTTCCAGAATGCCAGAATTGTCTCTCTCGTACGATTTGCAGTCATTTTAGACTATTCGGAATATTCTAAGAAATCAGACTCCCGAGAAACCCACATTTTTCGAGCGAAATGACCTGATTTTGCGTGTTTTACTATGAAGGAGATGTAATGAAAGTTCCAGAATACGAACATTGTGTCTCTCGTACGATTTCCAGTCATTTTAGACTATTCGGAATATTCTAAGATTTCAGATTCCCGAGAAACCCCCATTTCTCTAGCGAAATGACCTGATTTTGCGTGATTTACTATGAAGGAGATATAATCGGAGTTCCAGAATACGAAAATTGTGTCTCTCGTACGATTTCCAGTCGTTTTAGACTATTCGGAATATTCTAAGATTTCAGACTCCCAAGATACACACATTTTTCGAGGAAAATGACCTGATTTTGCGTGTTTTACTATGAAGGAGTTTTAATCGAAGTTCCAGAATACGAAAATTGTGTCCCTCGTACGATTTCCAGTCGTTTTTAGACTATTCGGAATATTCTAAGATTTCAGACTCCCGAGAAACTCACATTTTTCGATCGAAATGACCTGATTTTGCTTGTTTTACTGTGAAGGAGATATAATCGAAGCTCCAGAATGCCAGAATTGTGTCTCTCGTACGATTTCCAGTCATTTTAAACTATTCGGAATATTCTAAGATATCAGACTCCCGAGAAACCCACATTTTTCGAGCGAAATGACCTGATTTTGCGTGTTTTACTATGAAGGAGATATAATGAAAGTTCCAGAATACGAAAATTGTGTCTCTCGTACGATTTCCAGTCGTTTTAGACTATTCGGAATATTCTAAGATTTCAGACTCCCGAGAAACCCACATTTTTCGAGCGAAATGACTTCATTTTGCGTGTTTTTCTATGAAGGAGATATAATCGAAGTTCCAGAATACGAAAATTGTGTCTCTCGTACGATTTCCAGTCGGTTTAGACTATTCGGAATATTCTAAGATTTCAGATTCCCTAGAAACCCACACTTTTCGAGCGAAATGACCTGATTTTGCGTGTTTTACTATGAAGGAGATATAATCGAAGTTCCAGAATACGAAAATTGTGTCTCTCGTACGATTTCCAGTCGTTTTAGACTATTCGGAATATTCTAAGATTTCAGACTCCCAAGCAACACACATTTTTCGAGGAAAATGACCTGATTTTGCGTGTTTTACTATGAAGGAGATATAATCGAAGTACCAGAATACGAAAATTGTGTCTCTCGTACGATTTCCAGTCGTTTTAGACTATTCGGAATATTCTAAGATTTCAAACTCCCGAGAAACCCACATTTTTCGAACGAAATGACCTGATTTTACGTGTTTTACTATGAAGGAGATATAATCGAAGTTCCAGAATACGATAATTGTGTCTCTCTTACGATTTCCAGTCGTTTTAGACTATTCGGAATATTCTAAGATTTCAGACTCCCGAGAAACCCACATATTTCGAGGAAAATGAATTGATTTTGCGTGTTTTACTATGAAGGAGATATAATCGAAGTTCCAGAATACGAAAATTGTGTCTCTCGTAGGATTTCCAGTCGTTTTAGACTATTCGGAATATTCTAGGATTTCAGATTCCCGAGAAACCCACATTTCTCTAGCGAAATGACCTGATTTTGCGTGATTTACTATGAAGGAGATATAATCGGTGTTCCAGAATACGAAAATTGTGTCTCTCGTACGATATCCAGTCGTTCTAGACTATTCGGAATATTCTAAGATTTCAGTCTCCTTAGAAACACACATTTTTCGAGGAAAATCACCTGATTTTGCGTGTTTTACTATGAAGGAGATATAATCGAAGTACCAGAATACGAAAACTGTGTCTCTCTTACGATTTCCAGTCGTTTTAGACTATTCGGAATATTCTAAGATTTCAGACTCCCGAGAAACCCACATATTTCGAGGAAAATGAATTGATTTTGCGTGTTTTACTATGAAGGAGATATAATCGAAGTTCCAGAAAACGAAAATTGTGTCTCTCGTAGGATTTCCAGTCGTTTTAGACTATTCGGAATATTCTAGGATTTCAGATTCCCGAGAAACCCACATTTCTCTAGCGAAATGACCTGATTTTGCGTGATTTACTATGAAGGAGATATAATCGGTGTTCCAGAATACGAAAATTGTGTCTCTCGTACGATTTCCAGTCGTTTTAGACTATTCGGAATATTCTAAGATTTCAGTCTCCTTAGAAACACACATTTTTCGAGGAAAATGACCTGATTTTGCGTGTTTTACTATGAAGGAGATATAATCGAAGTTCCAGAATACGAAAATTGTGTCTCTCGTACGATTTCCAGTCGTTTTAGACTATTCGGAATATTCTAAGGTTTCAGACTCCCAAGAAACACACACTTTTCGAGGAAAATGACCTGATTTTGCGTGTTTTACCATGAAGGACATATAATCGAAGTTCCAGAATACGAAAATTGTGTCTCTCGTACGATTTCCAGTCGTTTTAGACTATTCGGAATATTCTAAGTTTTCAAACTCCCGAGAAACCCACATTTTTCGAACGAAATGACCTGATTTTACGTGTTTTACTATGAAGGAGATATAATCGTAGTTCCAGAATACGAAGATTGTGTCTCTCGTACGATTTCCAGTCGTTTTAGACTATTCGGAATATTCTAAGATTTCAGACTCCCGAGAAACACACATTTTTCGAGCGAAATGACCTGATTTTGCGTGTTTTACTATGAAGGAGATATAATCGAAGTTCCAGAATACGAAAATTGTTTCTCTCGTACGATTTCCAGTCGTTTTAGACTATTCGGAATATTCTAAGATTTCAAACTCCCGAGAAACTCACATTTTTCGAGCGAAATGAGCTGATTTTGTGTGTTTTACTATGAAGGAGATATAATCAAGTTCCAGAATATGAAAATTGTGTCCCTCGTAAGATCTCCAGTCTTTTTAGACTATTCGGAATATTCTAAGACTTCAGACTGCCGAGAAACCCACATCTTTCGAGGAAAATGAATTGATTTTGCGTGTTTTACTATGAAGGAGATATAATCGAAGTTCCAGAATACGAAAATTGTGTCTCTCGTACGATTTCCAGTCGTTTTAGACTATTCGGAATATTCTAAGATTTCAGACACCCGAGAAACTCACATTTTTAGATCGAAATGACCTGATTTTGCTTGTTTTACTGTGAAGGAGATATAATCGAAGTTCCAGAATGCCAGAATTGTGTCTCTCGTACGATTTCCAGTCATTTTAGACTATTCGGAATATTCTAAGAAATCAGACTCCCGAGAAACCCACATTTTTCGAGCGAAATGACCTGATTTTGCGTGTTTTACTATGAAGGAGATATAATGAAAGTTCCAGAATACGAAAATTGTGTCTCTCGTACGATTTCCAGTCATTTTAGACTATTCGGAATATTCTAAGATTTCAGATTCCCGAGAAACCCACATTTTTCTAGCGAAGTGACCTGATTTTGCGTGATTCACTATGAAGGAGATATAATCGGAGTTCCAGAATACGAAAATTGTGTCTCTCGTACGATTTCCAGTCGTTTTAGACTATTCGGAATATTCTAAGATTTCAGACTCCCGAGAAACTCACATTTTTCGATCGAAATGACCTGATTTTGCTTGTTTTACTGTGAAGGAGATATAGTCGAAGCTCCAGAATGCCAGAATTGTGTCTCTCGTACGATTTCCAGTCATTTTAGACTATTCGGAATATTCTAAGAAATCAGACTCCCGAGAAACCCACATTTTTCGAGCGAAATGACCTGATTTTGCGTGTTTTACTATGAAGGAGATATAATGAAAGTTCCAGAATACGAAAATTGTGTCTCTCGTACGATTTCCAGTCGTTTTAGACTATTCGGAATATTCTAAGATTTCAGACTCCCGAGAAACCCACATCTTTCGACCGAAATAACCTGATTTTGAGTGTTTTACTATGAAGGAAATATAATCGAAGTTCCAGAATACGAAAATTGTGTCTCTCGTACGATTTCCAGTCGTTTTAGACTATTCGGAATATTCTACGATTTCAGATTCCCTAGAAACCCACATTTTTCGATCGAAATGACCTGATTTTGCGTGTTTTACTATGAAGGAGATATAATCGAAGTTCCAGAATACGAAAATTGTGTCTCTCGTACGATTTCCAGTCGTTTTAGACTATTCGGAATATTCTAAGATTTCAGACTCCCAAGAAACACACATTTTTCGAGGAAAATGACCTGATTTTGCGTGTTTTACTATGAAGGAGATATAATCGAAGTTCCAGAATACGAAAATTGTGTCTCTCGTACGATTTCCAGTCGTTTTAGACTATTCGGAATATTCTAAGATTTCAAACTCCCGAGAAACACACATTTTTCGAACGAAATGACCTGATTTTACGTGTTTTACTATGAAGGAGATATAATCGAAGTTCCAGAATACGATAATTGTGTCTCTCTTACGATTTCCAGTCGTTTTAGACTATTCGGAATATTCTAAGATTTCAGACTCCCGAGAAACGCACATTTCTCTAGCGAAATGACCTGATTTTGCGTGATTTACTATGAAGGAGATATAATCGGTGTTCCAGAATACGAAAATTGTGTCTCTCGTACGATATCCAGTCGTTCTAGACTATTCGGAATATTCTAAGATTTCAGTCTCCTTAGAAACACACATTTTTCGAGGAAAATCACCTGATTTTGCGTGTTTTACTATGAAGGAGATATAATCGAAGTACCAGAATACGAAAATTGTGTCTCTCGTACGATTTCCAGTCGTTTTAGACTATTCGGAATATTCTAAGATTTCAGACTTCCGAGAAACCCACATTTTTCGAGGAAAATCAAATGATTTTGCGTCTTTTACTATGAAGGAGATATAATCGACGTTCCAGAATACGAAAATTGTGTCTCTCGTACGATTTCCAGTCGTTTTAGACTATTCGGAATATTCTAAGATTTCAGATTCCCGAGAAACCCACATTTTTCTAGCGAAATGACCTGATTTTGCGTGATTCACTATGAAGGAGATATAATCGGAGTTCCAGAATACGAAAATTGTGTCTCTCGTACGATTTCCAGTCGTTTTAGACTATTCGGAATATTCTAAGATTTCAGTCTCCATAGAAACACACATTTTTCGAGGAAAATGACCTGATTTTGCGTGTTTTACTATGAAGGAGATATAATCGAAGTTCCAGAATACGAAAATTGTGTCTCTCGTACGATTTCCAGTCGTTTTAGACTATTCGGAATATTCTAAGATTTCAGACTCCCAAGAAACACACACTTTTCGAGGAAAATGACCTGATTTTGCGTGTTTTACTATGAAGGACATATAATCGAAGTTCCAGAATACGAAAATTGTGTCTCTCGTACGATTTCCAGTCGTTTTAGACTATTCGGAATATTCTAAGTTTTCAAACTCCCGAGAAACCCACATTTTTCGAACGAAATGACCTGATTTAACGTGTTTTACTATGAAGGAGATATAATCGGAGTTCCAGAATACGAAAATTGTGTCTCTCGTACGATTTCCAGTCGTTTTAGACTATTCGGAATATTCTAAGATTTCAGACTCCCAAGAAACACACATTTTTCGAGGAAAATGTCCTGATTTTGCGTGTTTTACTAAGAAGGTGATATAATCGAAGTTCCAGAATACGAAAATTGTGTCTCTCGTACGATTTCCAGTCGTTTTAGACTATTCGGAATATTCTAAGATTTCAGACTCCCGAGAAACTCACATTTTTCGATCGAAATGACCTGATTTTGCTTGTTTTACTGTGAAGGAGATATAATCGAAGCTCCAGAATGCCAGAATTGTGTCTCTCGTACGATTTCCAGTCGTTTTAGACTATTCGGAATATTCTAAGATTTCAGACTCCCGAGAAACCCACATTTTTCGAGCGAAATGACCTGATTTTGCGTGTTTTACTATGAAGGAGATATAATGAAAGTTCCAGAATACGAAAATTGTGTCTCTCGTACGATTTCCAGTCGTTTTAGACTATTCGGAATATTCTAAGATTTCAGACTCCCGAGAAACCCACATTTTTCGAGCGAAATGACTTCATTTTGCGTGTTTTTCTATGAAGGAGATATAATCGAAGTTCCAGAATACGAAAATTGTGTCTCTCTTACGATTTCCAGTCGTTTTAGACTATTCGGAATATTCTAAGATTTCAGACTCCCGAGAAACCCACATATTTCGAGGAGAATGAATTGATTTTGCGTGTTTTACTATGAACGAGATATAATCGAAGTTCCAGAATACGAAAATTGTGTCTCTCGTAGGATTTCCAGTCGTTTTAGACTATTCGGAATATTCTCGGATTTCAGAGTCCCGAGAAACCCACATTTCTCTAGCGAAATGACCTGATTTTGCGTGATTTACTATGAAGGAGATATAATCGGTGTTCCAGAATACGAAAATAGTGTCTCTCGTACGATTTCCAGTCGTTTTAGACTATTCGGAATATTCTAAGATTTCAGTCTCCTTAGAAACACACATTTTTCGAGGAAAATGACCTGATTTTGCGTGTTTTACTATGAAGGAGATATAATCGAAGTTCCAGAATACGAAAATTGTGTATCTCGTACGATTTCCAGTCGTTTTAGACTATTCGGAATATTCTAAGATTTCAAACTCCCGAGAAACCCACATTTTTCGAACGAAATGACCTGATGTTGCGTGTTTTACTATGAAGGAGATATAATCGAAGTTCCAGAATACGAAAATTGTGTCTCTCGTACGATTTCCAGTCGTTTTAGACTATTCGGAATATTCTAAGAGCTCAAACTCCCGAGAAACCCACATTTTTCGAACGAAATGACCTGATGTTGCGTGTTTTACTATGAAGGAGATATAATCGAAGTTCCAGAATACGAAAATTGTGTCTCTCGTACGATTTCCAGTCGTTTTAGACTATTCGGAATATTCTAAGATTTCAGACTCGCGAGAAACCCGCATTTTTCGAGCGAAATGAGCTGATTTTGCGTGTTTTACTATGAAGGCGGGATAATTGAAGTTCCAGAATGCGAAAAAAGTGTCTCTCGTACGATTTCCGGTCGTTTTAGACTATTCGATATATTCTAAGATTTCAGACTCCCAAGAAACACAAATTTTTCGAGGAAAATAACCTGATTTTGCGTGTTTTACTATGAAGGGGATATAATATAAGTTCCAGAATACGAAAATTGCGTCTCTCGTATGATATCCAGTCGTTTTAGACTATTCGGAATATTCTAAGATTTCAGACTCCCAAGAAACACACATTTTTCGAGGAAAATGACCTGATTTTGCGTGTTTTACTATGAAGGAGATATAATCGAAGTTCCAGAATACGAAAATTGTGTCTCTCGTACGATTTCCAGTCGTTTTAGACTATTCGGAATATTCTAAGATTTCAGACTCCCAAGAAACACACATTTTTCGAGGAAAATGACCTGATTTTGCGTGTTTTACTATGAAGGAGTTTTAATCGAAGTTCCAGAATACGAAAATTGTGTCTCTCGTACGATTTCCAGTCGTTTTTAGACTATTCGGAATATTCTAAGATTTCAGACTCCCGAGAAACTCACATTTTTCGATCGAAATGACCTGATTTTGCGTGTTTTACTATGAAGGAGATATAATCGAAGTTCCAGAATACGAAAATTGTGTCTCTTGTACGATATCCAGTCGTTTTAGACTATTCGGAATATTCTAAGATTGCAGACTCCCTAGAAACCCTTATTTTTCGAGCGAAATGACCTGATTTTGCGTGTTTTACTATGAAGGAGATATAATCGAAGTTCCAGAATACGAAAATTGTGTCTCTCGTACGATTTCCAGTCGTTTTAGACTATTCGGAATATTCTAAGATTTCAAACTCCCGAGAAACCCACATTTCTCTAGCGAAATGACCCGATTTTGCGTGATTTACTATGAAGGAGATATAATCGGAGTTCCAGAATACGAAAATTGTGTCTCTCGTACGATTTCCAGTCGTTTTAGACTATTCGGAATATTCTAAGATTTCAGACTCCCAAGAAACACACATTTTTCGAGGAAAATGACCTGATTTTGCGTGTTTTACTATGAAGGAGATATAATCGAAGTTCCAGAATACGAAAATTGTGTCTCTCGTACGATTTCCAGTCGTTTTAGACTATTCGGAATATTCTAAGATTTCAAACTCCCGAGAAACCCACATTTTTCGAACGAAATGACCTGATTTTACGTGTTTTGCTATGAAGGAGATATAATCGAAGTTCCAGAATACGAAAATTGTGTCTCTCGTACGATTTCCAGTCGTTTTAGACTATTCGGAATATTCTAAGATTTCAAACTCCCGAGAAACCCACATTTTTCGAACGAAATGACCTGATTTTGCGTGTTTTACTATGAAGGAGATATAATCGAAGTTCCAAAATACGAAAATTGTGTCTCTCGTACGATTTCCAGTCGTTTTAGACTATTCGGAATATTCTAAGATTTCAAACTCCCGAGAAACCCACATTTTTCCAGGAAAATCACCTGCTTCTGCGTGTTTTACTATGAAGGAGATATAATCGAAGTTCCAGAATACGAAAATTGTGTCTCTCGTACGATTTCCAGTCGTTTTAGACTATTCGGAATATTCTAAGATTTCAGACTCCCGAGAAACCCACATTTTTCGAGCGAAATGACCTGATTTTGCGTGTTTTACTATGAAGGCGGGATAATTGAAGTTCCAGAATGCGAAAAAAGTGTCTCTCGTACGATTTCCGGTCGTTTTAGACTATTCGGTATATTCTAAGATTTCAGACTCCCAAGAAACACAAATTTTTCGAGGAAAATATCCTGATTTTGCGTGTTTTACTATGAAGGGGATATAATATAAGTTCCAGAATACGAAAATTGTGTCTCTCGTACGATTTCCAGTCGTTTTAGACTATTCGGAATATTCTAAGATTTCAGACTCCCGAAAAACACACATTTTTCGATCGAAATGACCTGATTTTGCGTGTTTTACTATGAAGGAGATATAATCGAAGTTCCAGAATACGAAAATTGTGTCTCTCGTACGATTTCCAGTCGTTTTAGACTATTCGGAATATTCTAAGATTTCAGACTCCCGAGAAACCCACATTTTTCGAGCGAAATGACCTGATTTTGCGTGTTTTACTATGAAGGAGATATAATGAAAGTTCCAGAATACGAAAATTGTGTCTCTCGTACGATTTCCAGTCGTTTTAGACTATTCGGAATATTCTAAGATTTCAGACTCCCGAGAAACCCACATTTTTCGAGCAAAATGACCTGATTTTGCGTGTTTTACTATGAAGGAGATATAATCGAAGTTCCAGAATACGAAAATTGTGTCTCTCGTACGATTTCCAGTCGTTTTAGACTATTCGGAATATTCTAAGATTTCAGACTCCCGAGAAACCCACATTCTTCGAGGAGAATTACCTGATTTTTCGTGTTTTACTATGAAGGAGATATAATCGAAGTTCCAGAATACGAAAATTGTGTCTCTCGTACGATTTCCAGTCGTTTTAGACTATTCGGAATATTCTAAGATTTCAAACTCCCGAGAAACCCACATTTTTCGAACGAAATGACCTGATTTTACGTGTTTTGCTATGAAGGAGATATAATCGAAGTTCCAGAATACGAAGATTGTGTCTCTCGTAGGATTTCCAGTCGTTTTAGACAATTCGGAATATTCTAAGATTTCAGACTCCCGAGAAACCCATACTTTTTCGAGCGAAATGACCTGATTTTGCGTGTTCTACTATGAAGGAGATATAATCGAAGTTCCAGAATACGAAAATTGTGTCTCTCGTACGATTTCCAGTCGTTTTAGACTATTCGGAATATTCTAAGATTTCAGTCTCCTTAGAAACACACATTTTTCGAGGAAAATGACCTGATTTTGCGTGTTTTACTATGAAGGAGATATAATCGAAGTTCCAGAATACGAAAATTGTGTCTCTCGTACGATTTCCAGTCGTTTTAGACTATTCGGAATATTCTAAGATTTCAGACTCCCGAGAAACCCACATTTTTCGAGGAAAATGACCTGATTTTGCGTGTTTTACTATGAAGGAGATATAATCGAAGTTCCAGAATACGAAAATTGTGTCTCTCGTACGATTTCCAGTCGTTTTAGACTATTCGGAATATTCTAAGATTTCAGACTCCCGAGAAACCCACATTTTCGAGCGAAATGACCTGATTTTGCGTGTTTTACTATGAAGGAGATATAATCGAAGTTCCAGAATACGAAAATTGTGTCTCTCGTACGATTTCCAGTCGTTTTAGACTATTCGGAATATTCTAAGATTTCAGACTCCAGAGAAACACACATTTTTCGAGGAAAATGACCTGATTTTGCGTGTTTTACTATGAAGGAGATATAATCGAAGTTCCAGAATACGAAAATTGTGTCTCTCGTACGATTTCCAGTCGTTTTAGACTATTCGGAATATTCTAAGATTTCAGACTCCCAAGAAACACACACTTTTCGAGGAAAATGACCTGATTTTGCGTGTTTTACTATGAAGGAGATATAATCGAAGTTCCAGAATACGAAAATTGTGTCTCTCGTACGATTTCCAGTCGTTTTAGACTATTCGGAATATTCTAAGATTTCAAACTCCCGAGAAACCCACATTTTTCGAACGAAATGACCTGATTTTGCGTGTTTTACTATGAAGGAGATATAATCGAAGTTCCAGAATACGAAAATTGTGTCTCTCGTACGATTTCCAGTCGTTTTAGACTATTCGGAATATTCTAAGATTTCAGACTCCCAAGAAACACACATTTTTCGAGGAAAATGACCTGATTTTGTGTGTTTTACTATGAAGGAAATATAATCGAAGTTCCAGAATACGAAAATTGTGTCTCTCGTAAGATTTCCAGTCGTTTTAGACTATTCGGAATATTCTAAGAGATCAGACTCCCGAGAAACACATTTTTCGAGCAAAATGACCTGATTTTGTATGTTTTACTATGAAGGAAATATAATCGAAGTTCCAGAATACGAAAATTGTGTCTCTCGTACGATTTCCAGTCGTTTTAGACTATTCGGAATATTCTAAGATTTCAGACTCCCGAGAAACCCACATTTTTCGACCGAAATAACCTGATTTTTCGTGTTTTACTATGAAGGAGATATAATCGAAGTTCCAGAATACGAAAATTGTGTCTCTCGTACGATTTCCAGTCGTTTTAGACTATTCGGAATATTCTAAGATTTCAGACTCCCGAGAAACCCACATTTTTCGACCGAAATAACCTGATTTTGAGTGTTTTACTATGAAGGAAATATAATCGAAGTTCCAGAATACGAAAATTGTGTCTCTCGTAAGATTTCCAGTCGTTTTAGACTATTCGGAATGTTCTAACACATCAGACTCCCAAGAAACACACATTTTTCGAGGAAAATGACCTGATTTTGTGTGTTTTACTATGAAGGAAATATAATCGAAGTTCCAGAATACGAAAATTGTGTCTCTCGTAAGATTTCCAGTCGTTTTAGACTATTCGGAATGTTCTAACATATCAGACTCCCGAGAAACACATATTTTTCGAGCGAAATGACCTGATTTTGCATGTTTTACTATGATGGAGATATAATAGAAGTTCTAGAATACGAAAATAGTGTCTCTCGTACGATTTCCAGTCGTTTCAGACTATTCGGAATATTCTAAGAGATCAGACTCCCGAGAAACACACATTTTTCGAGGAAAATGACCTGATTTTGTGTGTTTTACTATGAAGGAAATATAATCGAAGTTCCAGAATACGAAAATTGTGTCTCTCGTACGATTTCCAGTCGTTTTAGACTATTCGGAATATTCTAAGATTTCAGACTCCCGAGAAACGCACATTTTTCGACCGAAATGACCTGATTTTTCGTGTTTTACTATGAAGGAGATATAATCGAAGTTCCAGAATACGAAAATTGTGTCTCTCGTACGATTTCCAGTCGTTTTAGACTATTCGGAATATTCTAAGATTTCAGACTCCCGAGAAACCCACATTTTTCGAACGAAATGACCTGATTTTGCGTGTTTTACTATGAAGGAGATATAATCGAAGTTCCAGAATACGAAAATTGTGTCTCTCGTACGATTTCCAGTCGTTTTAGACTATTCGGAATATTCTAAGATTTCAGACTCGCGAGAAACCCGCATTTTTCGAGCGAAATGAGCTGATTTTGCGTGTTTTACTATGAAGGCGGGATAATTGAAGTTCCAGAATGCGAAAAAAGTGTCTCTCGTACGATTTCCGGTCGTTTTAGACTATTCGATATATTCTAAGATTTCAGACTCCCAAGAAACACAAATTTCTCGAGGAAAATAACCTGATTTTGCGTGTTTTACTATGAAGGGGATATAATATAAGTTCCAGAATACGAAAATTGCGTCTCTCGTATGATATCCAGTCGTTTTAGACTATTCGGAATATTCTAAGATTTCAGACTCCCGAGAAACCCACATTTTTCGAGGAAAATGACCTGATTTTGCGTGTTTTACTATGAAGGAGATATAATCGAAGTTCCAGAATACGAAAATTGTGTCTCTCGTACGATTTCCAGTCGTTTTAGACTATTCGGAATATTCTAAGATTTCAGACTCCCGAGAAACCCACATTTTTCGAGGAAAATGACCTGATTTTGCGTGTTTTACTATGAAGGAGATATAATCGAAGTTCCAGAATACGAAAATTGTGTCTCTCGTACGATTTCCAGTCGTTTTAGACTATTCGGAATATTCTAAGATTTCAGACTCCCGAGAAACTCACATTTTTCGATCGAAATGACCTGATTTTGCGTGTTTTACTATGAAGGAGATATAATCGAAGTTCCAGAATACGAAAATTGTGTCTCTCGTACGATTTCCAGTCGTTTTAGACTATTCGGAATATTCTAAGATTTCAGACTCCCGAGAAACCCACATTTTTCGAGCGAAATGACCTGATTTTGCGTGTTTTACTATGAAGGAGATATAATCGAAGTTCCAGAATACGAAAATTGTGTCTCTCGTACGATTTCCAGTCGTTTTAGACTATTCGGAATATTCTAAGATTTCAGACTCCCGAGAAACCCACATTTTTCGAGCGAAATGACCTGATTTTGCGTGTTTTACTATGAAGGAGATATAATCGAAGTTCCAGAATACGAAAATTGTGTCTCTCGTACGATTTCCAGTCGTTTTAGACTATTCGGAATATTCTAAGATTTCAGTCTCCATAGAAACACACATTTTTCGAGGAAAATGACCTGATTTTGCGTGTTTTACTATGAAGGAGATATAATCGAAGTTCCAGAATACGAAAATTGTGTCTCTCGTACGATTTCCAGTCGTTTTAGACTATTCGGAATATTCTAAGATTTCAAACTCCCGAGAAACCCACATTTTTCGAACGAAATGACCTGATTTTGCGTGTTTTACTATGAAGGAGATATAATCGAAGTTCCAGAATACGAAAATTGTGTCTCTCGTACGATTTCCAGTCGTTTTAGACTATTCGGAATATTCTAAGATTTCAAACTCCCGAGAAACCCACATTTTTCGAACGAAATGACCTGATGTTGCGTGTTTTACTATGAAGGAGATATAATCGAAGTTCCAGAATACGAAAATTGTGTCTCTCGTACGATTTCCAGTCGTTTTAGACTATTCGGAATATTCTAAGATTTCAGACTCCCGAGAAACCCACATTTTTCGAGCGAAATGACCTGATTTTGCGTGTTTTACTATGAAGGCGGGATAATTGAAGTTCCAGAATGCGAAAAAAGTGTCTCTCGTACGATTTCCGGTCGTTTTAGACTATTCGGTATATTCTAAGATTTCAGACTCCCAAGAAACACACATTTTTCGAGGAAAATAACCTGATTTTGCGTGTTTTACTATGAAGGGGATATAATATAAGATCCAGAATACGAAAATTGCGTCTCTCGTATGATATCCAGTCGTCTTAGACTATTCGGAATATTCTAAGATTTCAGACTCCCGAGAAACCCATACTTTTTCGAGCGAAATGACCTGATTTTGCGTGTTCTACTATGAAGGAGATATAATCGACGTTCCAGAATACGAAAATTGTGCCTCTCGTACGATTTCCAGTCGTTCTAGACTATTCGGAATTTTCTAAGATATCAAACTCCCGAGAAACCCACATTTTTCGAGCAAAATGAATTGATTTTGCGTGTTTTACTGTGAAGGAGATATAATCGAAGTTCCAGAATACGAAAATTGTGTCTCTCGTACGATTTCCAGTCGTTTTAGACTATTCGGAATATTCTAAGATTTCAGATTCCCGAGAAACCCACATTTCTCTAGCGAGATGACCTGATTTTGCGTGATTTACCATGAAGGCGGGATAATTGAAGTTCCAGAATGCGAAAAAAGTGTCTCTCGTACGATTTCCGGTCGTTTTAGACTATTCGGTATATTCTAAGATTTCAGACTCCCAAGAAACATAAATTTTTCGAGGAAAATAACCTGATTTTGCGTGTTTTACTATGAAGGGGATATAATATAAGTTCCAGAATACGAAAATTGCGTCTCTCGTATGATATCCAGTCGTTTTAGACTATTCGGAATATTCTAAGATTTCAGAGTCCCGAGAAACCCATACTTTTTCGAGCGAAATGACCTGATTTTGCGTGTTCTACTATGAAGGGGATATAATCGACGTACCAGAATACGAAAATTGTGTCTCTCGTACGATTTCCAGTCGTCTTAGACTATTCGGAATTTTCTAAGATATCAAACTCCCGAGAAACCCACATTTTTCGAGCAAAATGAATTGATTTTGCGTGTTTTACTGTGAAGGAGATTTAATCGGAGTTCCAGAATACGAAAATTGTGTCTCTCGTACGATTTCCAGTCGTTTTAGACTATTCGGAATATTCTAATATATCAAACTCCCGAGAAACCCACATTTTTCGAGCAAAATGAATTGATTTTGCGTGTTTTACTATGAAGGAGTTTTAATCGAAGTTCCAGAATACGAAAATTGTGTCTCTCGTGCGATTTCCAGTCGTTTTAGAATATTCGGAATATTCTAAGATTTCAGACTTCCGAGAAACACACATTTTTCGAGCGAAATGACATGATTTTGCGTGTTTTACTATGAAGGAGATATAATCGACCTTCCAGAATACGAAAATTGTGTCTCTCGTACGATTTCCAGTCGTTTTAGACTATTCGGAATATACTAAGATTTCAGACTCCCGAGAAACCCACATTTTTCGAGCGAAATGACCTGATTTTGCGTGTTTTACTATGAAGGAGATATAATCGAAGTTCCAGAATACGAAAATTGTGTCTCTCGTACGATTTCCAGTCGTTTTAGACTATTCGGAATATTCTAAGATTTCAGACTCCCGAGAAACCCACATTTTTCGAGCGAAATGACCTGATTTTGCGTGTTTTACTATGAAGGAGATATAATCGAAGTTCCAGAATACGAAAATTGTGTCTCTCGTACGATTTCCAGTCGTTTTAGACTATTCGGAATATACTAAGATATCAGACTCCCGAGAAACCCACATTTTTCGAGCGAAATGACCTGATTTTGCGTGTTTTACTATGAAGGAGATATAATCGAAGTTCCAGAATACGAAAATTGTTTCTCTCGTACGATTTCCAGTCGTTTTAGACTATTCGGAATATTCTAAGAGCTCAAACTCCCGAGAAACCCACATTTTTCGAACGAAATGACCTGATATTGCGTGTTTTACTATGAAGGAGATATAATCGAAGTTCCAGAATACGAAAATTGTGTCTCTCGTACGATTTCCAGTCGTTTTAGACTATTCGGAATATTCTAAGATTTCAGACTCGCGAGAAACCCGCATTTTTCGAGCGAAATGAGCTGATTTTGCGTGTTTTACTGTGAAGGAGATATAATCGAAGTTCCAGAATACGAAAATTGTGTCTCTCGTACGATTTCCGGTCGTTTTAGACTATTCGATATATTCTAAGATTTCAGACTCACAAGAAACACAAATTTTTCGAGGAAAATAACCTGATTTTGCGTGTTTTACTATGAAGGTGATATAATCTCAGTTCCAGAATACGAAAATTGCGTCTCTCGTACGATTTCCAGTCGTTTTAGACTATTCGGAATATTCTAAGATTTCAGACTCCCGAGAAACCCATAGTTTTTCGAGCGAAATGACCTGATTTTGCGTGTTCTACTATGAAGGAGATATAATCGACGTTCCAGAATACGAAAATTGTGTCTCTCGTACGATTTCCAGTCGTTCTAGACTATTCGGAATATTCTAAGATTTCAGACTCCCGAGAAACCCACATTTTTCGAGGAAAATGACCTGATTTTGCGTGTTTTACTATGAAGGAGATATAATCGAAGTTCCAGAATACGAAAATTGTGTCTCTCGTACGATTTCCAGTCGTTTTAGACTATTCGGAATATTCTAAGATTTCAGACTCCCGAGAAACCCACATTTTTCGAGCGAAATGACCTGATTTTGCGTGTTTTACTATGAAGGCGGGATAATTGAAGTTCCAGAATACGAAAATTGTGTCTCTCGTACGATTTCCAGTCGTTTTAGACTATTCGGAATATTCTAAGATTTCAGATTCCCGAGAAACCCACATTTCTCTAGCGAAATGACCTGATTTTGCGTGTTTTACTATGAAGGAGATATAATCGAAGTTCCAGAATACGAAAATTGTGTCTCTCGTACGATTTCCAGTCGTTTTAGACAATTCGGAATATTCTAAGATTTCAGACTCCCGAGAAACCCATACTTTTTCGAGCGAAATGACCTGATTTTGCGTGTTCTACTATGAAGGAGATATAATCGAAGTTCCAGAATACGAAAATTGTGTCTCTCGTACGATTTCCAGTCGTTTTAGACTATTCGGAATATTCTAAGATTTCAGACTCCCGAGAAACCCACATTTTTCGAGCAAAATGACCTGATTTTGCGTGTTTTACTATGAAGGAGATATAATCGAAGTTCCAGAATACGAAAATTGTGTCTCTCGTACGATTTCCAGTCGTTTTAGACTATTCGGAATATTCTAAGATTTCAGACTCCCGAGAAACACACATTTTTCGAGCAAAATGACCTGATTTTGCATGTTTTACTATGAAGGAGATATAATCGAAGTTCCAGAATACGAAAATTGTGTCTCTCGTACGATTTCCAGTCGTTTTAGACTATTCGGAATATTCTAAGATTTCAGACTCCCGAGAAACCCACATTTTTCGATAAAAATGACCTGATTTTGCGTGTTTTACTATGAAGGAGATATAATCGAAGTTCCAGAATACGAAAATTGTGTCTCTCGTACGATTTCCAGTCGTTTTAGACTATTCGGAATATTCTAAGATTTCAGACTCCCGAGAAACACACATTTTTCGAGCGAAATGACCTGATTTTGCGTGTTTTACTATGAAGGAGATATAATCGAAGTTCCAGAATACGAAAATTGTGTCTCTCGTACGATTTCCAGTCGTTTTAGACTATTCGGAATATTCTAAGATTTCAGACCTCCGAGAAACCCACATTTTTCGAGCGAAATGACCTGATTTTGCGTGTTTTACTATGAAGGAGATATAATCGAAGTTCCAGAATACGAAAATTGTGTCTCTCGTACGATTTCCAGTCGTTTTAGACTATTCGGAATATTCTAAGATTTCAGACTCCCGAGAAACCCACATTTTTCGAGCGAAATGACCTGATTTTGCGTGTTTTACTATGAAGGAGATATAATCGAAGTTCCAGAATACGAAAATTGTGTCTCTCGTACGATTTCCAGTCGTTTTAGACTATTCGGAATATTCTAAGATTTCAAACTCCCGAGAAACCCACATTTTTCGAGCGAAATGACCTGATTTTGCGTGTTTTACTATGAAGGAGATATAATCGAAGTTCCAGAATACGAAAATTGTGTCTCTCGTACGATTTCCAGTCGTTTTAGACTATTCGGAATATTCTAAGATTTCAAACTCCCGAGAAACCCACATTTTTCGAGCGAATTGACCTGATTTTGCGTGTTTTACTATGAAGGAGATATAATCGAAGTTCCAGAATACGAAAATTGTGTCTCTCGTACGATTTCCAGTCGTTCTAGACTATTCGGAATATTCTAAGATTTCAGACTCCCGAGAAACCCACATTTTTCGAGCGAAATGACCTGATTTTGCGTGTTTTACTATGAAGGCGGGATAATTGAAGTTCCAGAATGCGAGAAAAGTGTCTCTCGTACGATTTTCGGTCGTTTTAGACTATTCGGTATATTCTAAGATTTCAGACTCCCAAGAAACACAAATTTTTCGAGGAAAATATCCTGATTTTGCGTGTTTTACTATGAAGGGGATATAATATAAGTTCCAGAATACGAAAATTGCGTCTCTCGTATGATATCCAGTCGTTTTAGACTATTCGGAATATTCTAAGATTTCAGACTCCCGAGAAACCCATACTTTTTCGAGCGAAATGACCTGATTTTGCGTGTTCTACTATGAAGGAGATATAATCAACGTTCCAGAATACGAAAATTGTGTCTCTCGTATGATTTGCAGTCGTTTTAGACTATTTGGAATATTCTAAGATATCAAACTCCCGAGAAACCCACATTTTTCGAGCAAAATGAATTGATTTTGCGTGTTTTACTATGAAGGAGATATAATCGAAGTTCCAGAATACGAAAATTGTGTCTCTCGTACGATTTCCAGTCGTTTTAGACTATTCGGAATATTCTAAGATTTCAGATTCCCGAGAAACCCACATTTCTCTAGCGAAATGACCTGATTTTGCGTGATTTACCATGAAGGAGATATAATCGGAGTTCCAGAATACGAAAATTGTGTCTCTCGTACGATTGCCAGTCGTTTTAGACTATTCGGAATATTCTAAGATATCAAACTCTCGAGAAACCCACATTTTTCGAGCAAAATGAATTGATTTTGCGTGTTTTACTATGAAGGAGTTTTAATCGAAGTTCCAGAATACGAAAATTGTGTCTCTCGTGCGATTTCCAGTCGTTTTAGACTATTCGGAATATTCTAAGATTTCAGACCTCCGAGAAACCCACATTTTTCGAGCGAAATGACCTGATTTTGCGTGTTTTACTATGAAGGAGATATAATCGACGTTCCAGAATACGAAAATTGTGTCTCTGGTACGATTTCCAGTCGTTTTAGACTATTCGGAATATACTAAGATTTCAGAGTCCCGAGAAACACACATTTTTCGAGCGAAATGACCTGATTTTGCGTGTTTTACTATGAAGGAGATATAATCGAAGTTCCAGAATACGAAAATTGTGTCTCTCGTATGATATCCAGTCGTTTTAGACTATTCGGAATATTCTAAGATTTCATACTCCCGAGAAACCCATACTTTTTCGAGCGAAATGACCTGATTTTGCGTTTTCTACTATGAAGGAGATATAATCGACGTTCCAGAATACGAAAATTGTGTCTCTCGTATGATTTCCAGTCGTTTTAGACTATTCGGAATATTCTAAGATTTCAAACTCCCGAGAAACTCACATTTTTCGAGCGAAATGAGCTGATTTTGTGCGTTTTACTATGAAGGAGATATAATCGAAGTTCCAGAATACGAAAATTGTGTCTCTCGTACGATTTCCAGTCGTTTTAGACTATTCGGAATATTCTAAGATTTCAGACTCCCAAGAAACACACATTTTTCGAGACAAATGACCTGATTTTGCGTGTTTTACTAAGAATGTGATATAATCGAAGTTCCAGAATACGAAAATTACGTCTCTCGTACGATTTCCAGTCGTTTTAGACTTTTCGGAATATTCTAAGATTTCAAACTCCCGAGAAACCTACATTTTTCGAACGAAATGACCTGATTTTGCGTGTTTTACTATGAAGGAGATATAATCGAAGTTCCAAAATACGAAAATTGTGTCTCTCGTACGATTTCCAGTCGTTTTAGACTATTCGGAATATTCTAAGATTTCAAACTCCCGAGAAACCCACATTTTTCCAGGAAAATCACCTGCTTCTGCGTGTTTTACTATGAAGGAGATATAATCGAAGTACCAGAATACGAAAATTGTGTCTCTCTTACGATTTCCAGTCGTTTTAGACTATTCGGAATATTCTAAGATTTCAGACTCCCGAGAAACCCACATTTTTCGAGCGAAATGACCTGATTTTGCGTGTTTTACTATGAAGGCGGGATAATTGAAGTTCCAGAATGCGAAAAAAGTGTCTCTCGTACGATTTCCGGTCGTTTTAGACTATTCGGTATATTCTAAGATTTCAGACTCCCAAGAAACACAAATTTCTCGAGGAAAATATCCTGATTTTGCGTGTTTTACTATGAGGGGGATATAATATAAGTTCCAGAATACGAAAATTGCGTCTCTCGTATGATATCCAGTCGTTTTAGACTATTCGGAATATTCTAAGAGCTCAAACTCCCGAGAAACCCACATTTTTCGAGCGAATTGACCTGATTTTGCGTGTTTTACTATGAAGGAGATATAATGGAAGTTCCAGAATACGAAAATTGTGTCTCTCGTACATTTCCAGTCGTTTTAGACTATTCGGAATATTCTCAGATTTCAGACTCCCGAGAAACCCACATTTTTCGAGCGAAATGACCTGATTTTGCGTGTTTTACTATGAAGGCGGGATAATTGAAGTTCCAGAATGCGAAAAAAGTGTCTCTCGTACGATTTCCGGTCGTTTTAGACTATTCGGTATATTCTAAGATTTCAGACTCCCAAGAAACACACATTTTTCGAGGAAAATAACCTGATTTTGCGTGTTTTACTATGAAGGAGATATAATGGAAGTTCCAGAATACGAAAATTGCGTCTCTCGTATGATATCCAGTC